>OY982569.1:7770883-8370883 GCA_963859945.1 Euplagia quadripunctaria
GGTATATCAGTGTCACGGTCCCTTGATTTAAGACACGTGAAGATAAGGAAGCTTTACTCAGTACGTCAATGCACGTGACTTCCTCTGCATGGATGATGGTTATTACCACTAAACATTAATATGTATGTATGTATGTATATAGTCATTATGATAGTAGTCTAGTTACTGGTCAGACCAGTACCGTAGAGTAACGGTGTTTCTCTTTAGGTCTACGAAAAAGGAAATCTGCGAAAACATCCAGACTACTTATCAGGAAAAACTATACTAATGTTGGTGTTTATTTCTTCAAAATCAACTTTGATACAAAATATTATTCTTCATAGAATAATATTTGTCACAAATGACACATTAGCTTGGAACATTGTTTTATCATACGCAGAGATGATGCGTCCAACTGCATTCGTAATTTTTATATCGATGATTCGATTCAATACGTATGGATATTAATCCATGGCGCCACATATAAATGAGTGTGTGCCGATAACATTATTATTGATAAGCGATAACTTGAAACATTTCAGACGCCAGCTTGTGAAAGTAGATAAAGAACTGTAGTCGTCGTTGTCTGGTGCAATGTACAGGCTGTTTCGAATCAACTCAATGAAGTCATGTGACCTAAGTTTAGGAATACACTATATTTCAATGTATATAATCATGTTACCACATGACTACATAATATATATGGTCCACAATTTTTTGTTTTTTTATTTTATAGGAGGCAAACGAGCAGACGGGTCACCTGATGGTAAATGTCTGCCGTCGCCCATGGGCACCTTCAACTCAAGAGTTACAAGTGCGTTGCCAGCCCCCTAAAAGGGAGTAGAGTAAGAAGTAAGAGAGGGAAGAGCGGGTAGAAGGGGAGAGGGAAGGGTTAGGGCTTTGATGACGGTCTACGTGGATACGGAATAAATTTAAAACAAAAAATCATGTAATTCTTCTTAAAATTGTGTATTTAAAATAATAAATTGTCCTAGGAAAAAAGAATAGGAATATATTATGACATCATTACAAATAAATAAAATTGAAGTGTCTGTTTGTAATGTCAAAATAATAGTTTTTTAATAAGCTTAAACATCACACGCTTAACAGTTTTTTGTCTGTCTGTTTGTTCCGGCCAATCTCCGGAACGGGTGGACCGATTTTCACGGGACTTTCACTGGCCGATAGTTGGTGTTATAAAGAGTAACTTAAGCTACTTTTATTTTGGAAAAAGAATTAGGGTTCAGCGTAAAATATATAAATAGGTAGACGCGAGCGAAGCCGCGCGGGAACTGTTCTAAATATAATCTATAGTTTGGTCCATGCATGAGGCTTTCTTCATAAAGGCATATAATAATTAGAAGAAAGAAAGAAGAAGAAGAAGAAAATACGTTTATAATTAATTAAAATTATTAACTCAAAACTGGCTAACCTGATAATGCAGGTATACCCTACAACGTTTCCATATTTAATTAAATCTTTATGTGCGAATGCTCCTTTGGGTTGACCATATTTTTTATATATTTTGATTTGCTTATCGTACTTACCTCTCTTGTTTCTTCTGAATCCTCAAGGATATATTCCACTACCTCCACAATTGGATACAGTTCAACAGTTTCTTTTTTGTGGTATAGGGAGCAAACGAGCAGACGGGTCGCCTGATGGTAAATGACTACTGCCGCCCATGGGCACCTGCAATTCAAAAGTCACAAGTGCGTTGCCGGCCTTTAAGGTTAGGAGAAGGGGGGAATAAGGGGCGAAGAGGGGAGAGAGGAAAAGGGAAGGGTTAGGGCCTCCGGTTACCTCACTCACTCGGCGAAAAGCAACCACTGCTTCACTGCCGGTTTTGCTGTGAGGGCGTGGTATCACTCCGGTCGAGCCGGCCCATACGTGCCGAAGCATGGCTCTCCCACTGACTTTCATTATTTAACTCAATGATAGAATCTGTATCCGAAACGAAATCCAGATTTGGTATACTTTGTACGCAACTATTATGCACATTCTCTACTCTCTTTTTAGAACATAGTATACATAACATACGTAATATAATTCGGTCAATAATCCCCGCAAGCAGGATTAAATATAATCATTAACTAAAATTAATCGGTCGATAATGCGGGCGATAAACACCACGCAAAGATCCCCCACAGTCGAGAGGCGATGACCAATGTAACCAGACGATATACGACTCTCTCGAGCCATGAATGCTTTGTGTCCAATCGAATGGTTTCAGTTTCTGGGAGTGCCTAGTACTTATCAGATTAGATCTATTTTTAGACATGGTCGAGACGTTGTAATACAAAGTACGATATATTATTATATTATCATTGATATCACTAAGACAATATGGTACGTATAAGTAATGATTTTCAAAGGACAAGAAATTAGTTATTATATGAAATTAGGTCGGTGGGCGCTTCCTTACGATTCAGTAGGAAAGCGAAATAAAGTATAGTATAAATGTGTCACAAGACTCACAAGGCGAGTTTAAGCCCCCCTACCAACGAAACCCAGTGGTTAATTTTTTCATTTAATACTTGTGTTGTTTCTTTTTTTAATTGAATTAGTGATATATACTTCTAAATCTATTATTTTAAACAAAGTTGTAACAATGAATTTTTTTTAATTTACATTATTAGGCTGAGTTTAAATTTAAGGTTTAGAATTCTTTTCATTCTTTAAATTTCTATTTTCTTTATATTTTTAATTAATTTGTTTAATGTGTCGTTAAGGGTCAGGTACGTACGACACACAACAGATTGCTATTCGTTTTCGCCTTACAGAAGACTATTGGCACTGCGAGGATAGTGTTATATTTTTGCCGTAGTAGTGTCGCCATTGTTCGTTATATAACTCGATTACAAAAAAGGTTAAAGAAAAATTCTATTCACTATTATTTGGTAAGTAATTCAGCCTAAAATACTTTTTCATCTTGTTTGTACTTTGACCTTAAGTCATCTCTCAGATGAGATTTGGACATTCGACATGTCAGCACATATAATGTAAGGATAAAATAGATAGCAGATGTTATTCATCAGATTGTGTCGTGTCCTTGTACTAGTACCTATGAATAAGTCTTTTATTCGACGTCCATTTTAGCAAGTAAATGTTATAAATAATTCCTACGTAATATTGTCATTGTTGTTAGCTATCCAGGATCAGTCTTAGGCGAGTTTGAACCAGATCAAAAATAATTAGGAGGAAATTGGGAAGGACTACAATTTATACCAAGAACACACCATTATATACACACGTATGCAGAGGAGTATTGTTCGAATAAGAAAGAAAAAAACCAAAATCGGCAGGTTCAGAGTTACAGAAATCAATTTAACCTTCGCTTATTCGATGAATACGACAGTAAAAAATTTTTACTTCTGCTAAATCATTGAACCTAAATATTATTTAGTATAAAGGTATTCGTCGATTCAACAAATGGTAGATGTCTAGGATTGAAATACTAACAAAGTGCCCAAAAATCCAATTACAATGGAATTAAAAATAGGCAAAAACGTTTTTCTCGGAACGATTGGTATATCAACCTAAGTACCTTTTATACATGCGAAGTTTGTAGATGTATGTTTGTCGACTGGCGCCTGCTCTATGTTATTTTTCGAACAAATAGATACATAACGTCGAGACTCCTGATTTACTAATGTATTTAGCTTTAGCACTTACACAATGACACGAGGATTAAAGGCAAAATGACGCCGAAAATGTTTTATAGATATTGATCAAGATTATTGAGCACATTTTGTCCCCTAACAAAGTGAGATGTATTTTTACTAGAGATTATATAGAAAGAGTTTAGGTTAGGTTAAATGTTGTATGTGGAATTTTCTGAACCACTGCATCTCTTTTACATTCGAAAGAACAAAACATTTATCCCGGTGGACATAATCGATTAGACTATAAACTAACTAACTTAAATCGAATCGACGTAAACGTATATCCTTTGCGAATCTATCGGTATGTACAAATAGATTAGTAACGTTGAACCTTGAAGTGTCGGATAGGACACCCTAGCACGTGTTTGGCGCGTGCATCACACTGGAAAATCCGCCGGTCTCCACTTAGAGGCAATAGGTCTGCGGAGGTTTCATGCGATTATCTTCTTGGTGTATAGCAACCGTGTGGTTTTAGTCAGTTCGATTACGATGGGGTAGTTACCTGCACAATCGAGATTTGTTCGACTTTTTTGTAAAATCCCGTTTGTTTACGAAAAACACCTATTTAGATATACTTAAAAAGCATAACCTTATCTAACCGTAACGAATATTGAAATAGTGTATTCAGACCACCATTCTGAGTCGAAAATCACTGGGATTTTGTGCCGGAAAATTCAATTTTTTTGGTTAATAGTGATAGGATACCACCATTGTGATATTTTTTTTTATCGCATTTTTATGATAAACTGACATTTGTATTGTGATAAGTATAAACAGAAAGAAGTTTTATAAGTTTTTCGCGTAGCTCAAACTTAGACGTTGTATATTTATGTATGTTGTATATTTATATATGTACAATTATTTATTGTTTAAACTTATTAGATATATAATTACATCTGAATGTACTCGTAACCATCAAATTACATCAATTATATGTATTTTAAGAAGAACTATGGAGGACGAAAAAGGAAGACGGAACCAAAGAAACTCTAAAATATCACACAAAATTTAAAGCAAAAAAGAAACTGTTACGATCTGTATCTTTCGAATTCATGAATTCTTTGAACATTATTGACTTCATAATTGACATCATCATTTTAATGACACACCGATTACTTTCGCCTTGTGATTTCATTCAGTTATCTAGAAGGAAAGGTTCGTTACCACGAGATATTACGACATTATCAAAGATAATGGTCTGGACGAATTAAGGAATTGGGGCGCTTACGCATATTTTTATTTGCCTTTAGATATATAATACATTGTGTATCAGCACGTATAACTACTTAAAACATGGATTTGATTTTAAAGGTGTTTGGGTTATACAACTTATGACTGTCTTTTTGTATTAGTAATTTTATTTACCAACTTCTGAGGTACAACGCAAAGGTGTGAACTTTGTGTTTCCCCAGACTGTAGGTATTCAGACTTTAGAATCGGTTTAGACGATACTTCGGTTTAAAAAAAAATAGATGTTACAATAGATTTCTTTATCTTTTTCAACGCCTATAACATGTGGTTGAATAAGAACCGATAATAAATACTAAAACAATTTTTTTTCTAAAATTCTTTTTTATTCATCAACGTTGATACGTTGATGAATAAATAATAAAGTACACAAGTATGAAGTAAGTAAGCAATACAGGGAACGTTTTTCTAACTTTTCTATTACACGTGTAGAGCGAATTATCTTTGGCTTCAAAATAAACTTCTGTAGTTGCGATTATAACTCTGTTGACTGCCGATTGGATTCCGGAGTGAAATGGTGAACCCATGTTTCATCCATTGTCACATACCGACGTAAACAATTCTTTTTATTTCTATTGAACCAAACAGCGCTCTGAATCATTGATACGTTGTTCATCCTCCGCGCCTTTTCCCAAATAAGTTGGGATTGGCACTCAATATTTTACGGTTCGATTTTCAAGAAAAAATATACAAACCATTTGAAGGCCAGTACTTTCTCAAAATTAAAAGCGACTCGGGACTTATTGAACGATCTAGTAGGATATAGGCCAATTATTTTAATTTGTAATAAAACGAAGGTTGTCAGTCTAGTAGAGTTATGGAAGTAGAGCCCAGGGGAGCCCAAATGTAATTAAATTAAATTAATTAGTCTAAATGTTTTATGTAGACGAAATTATTATTACAGTCTAATAAAATTGTCTAATGTTAAACCATGCTTTCATACAATTCTTTGCAAAATTAAGTAGATTAATACAGGGCATAAATGTAAATAAAGAGTAACTTTCTAAAAATGTAATGTCAACTTATCAAAGAGGTTTATTCGTATTCACATCGGGCTATTATCAGACCAAACTAGGTTCCTTACCAAATAATCTGTCCCAGCCAGCAGCCTGTGCTATCGGTTCCATTCCGATCAATATCTAATATAAAGTGACTAAGTTTCGATCGTGATATTATTGTTTCACAGTGAGAACTCCAATACTGACAAGGTAGAACGATCTTTGAGCATAAGTAACCAGGAAGACAGCACAGTGTACCGGGATAAAGTCATCTAATATTAGAAACGAGGCACTAAACAACGTATAAATCATATGACATATTAGTTTCTTTATATTTCACGGGCGTTATAACAACTTCACACATTATGTTAGCCATCTTACGTACGATACATAAAATGTCTATTGTCGTGCTACAGTACTGACCGGTTTTAATGGTTTATTAGTTTTCAATCTTGACGCCCCGTGTCGGTACTACACAGTAAAATCACTAACTCACCAGTTTGAAAATGTTCAAACAGTTGAATTTGGACGGAAGTTAAAAGGCAAAATTACAAATTAAATCTGTTTTCAAATGTTCTACATAGGGTCATGTACCTCTCAATATAAGTTAGGAATAAGGTTATGGTCCATATGAAGGACGTCACAAAACTCACGTTTAGTTATACGAACATTAAAGCGATCGATAACTTCGATGACTTCTTCGATTAAAGATGACCTTTCAAGTAATCGATAGTTAATTTCTAATACCTTCGACCGGGGATCGAACTCAAATTGCCAGGAAGAGACACTAATGGTTTTTCCAATCGACTATCATTGATAGAATTTTATATGTTTTCGATCGTGTGTTGTTATAATTGTGATTAATGACGCTAATTAAACATAGTACCTGGGAGACCGAGCTTAGCTCGGTAGCTGTTTGTAAAATCATCACTTTTTTTTGTAAAATTTCCTTTTTACAGGAAATATAACTATGCAGTAGAACTTAAAATGCAAAACTGTTTACAAAATTTCATCAAAATCGTTAGAGCCGTTTCCAACATATCCGAAATATAAATACACACATAAATAAATACACGCATACCTACAAGAATTACTCGTTTTATATTCGATATAGGTATATGTACCTGTTCTGAAGTTCTGGACCCCTATTATTTCTTCTAATGTACTGCGAAGTTATAAATGTTCAATCAATAAAACTGTTTAACGCATATGTCGGATACTCGCAGAAATTCCTCGTTTGAGTTGTTCAAAACTAGTTTTTGCTCATATATTTGCTAGAGTTATTTGTGACACTACTTAAAATAATTTGTTAGTATTGAGCAAATTATAAAAATAATAACATCAATACGAAAACGTGTAGGCGGCGTTTCATTTATTATTGTTTGCATTACATACCTACTTATGAGTTGACAAATGTTTAGCGTACGTACACACTTTTTTTGGATATCGCAAAAATGTTTTTATACCTATCGAAATAAGGTTGAAATTTCCTTAACAATAGTAACAGCTAAGTAAAATTTTCCAACGCTCAGTGCGGTCTTGACCTAAGAGCTACGAATGACATGATTGAATGAATCGCTCAAAAATTGCGTCAATAACATAATGTTGCCACTTAAAAAATGTAAGAATTTCCGTATGCAGTATTATTTAGAAAATATAATTTCGTCCTTGTCTCATGTTGGTCAGAATATTGAAATTTCTCGTTAAAACACTGAGAACTAATAAATAGTTGAAAAAACGGTTTATTGGTTTTCTTTTTTAATGGAGGTCGGATAAATATGCAGATAGATAGGCAATTCATTATTATTTTATTAAATAAAGCCTACAATATTCACTATCAATATGGATATATAATCATCAATGTAGGACCACTTCCCTGTATGTAACCCTAGTAGCGCCCCGAACCCGTGGGAATATCGGGATAAAAAGTAGGATATGCGTTAATCCAGGTCTTCAGCTATCTACATATCATCACAATCGGTTCAGTGGTTTTTGCATGAAAGAGTAACAAACAGCCATCCATCCAAACTTTCACATTTATAATATTAGTGGGGTTAACACCTGTTAATGTTACATACAGGGAAGTGGTTAAAACCCTTTAAAAACATTTTTAAGCTCTTTTTGAACAACCCCAATAATTCATCCTCATCCTCCGCGCCTTTTTCCCAACTAAGTGGGGGTCGGCTTTCAGTCTAACTACGATACGACCTCCATCACACCTCCACAACCCAAGTACTAGGCGATATCGAAGTTCTGTAGTTAGACCAGGTTGTCGGACTTTTTAGCGCTCCAACTACCCGTAACGAATGCCACAGATGTTTGTATGGCACCTGGGACCGACAGTTTAACGTGCTCTCCGAGACACGGAGGGGTCTCAATGTGTTAAGAATGGTCACCCATCCTAGACAGACCTGGCTAGTATTACTTAACCTTGTAATGTGCTAGCCTACTCGGCTACCACTTAGCCAGGAGCCCAATAATTATCATCACTACATACATACCTATTATAAAACAAAGTCCCCCGCTGCGTCTGTCTGTCTGTTCGCGATAAACTGAAAAACTACTGAACGAATTTTCATGCGGTTTTCACTAATGAACAGAGTGATTCATGAGGAAGATTTACGTGTATAATTTGTGAAGATTTTGAGTAAATTGATGGAAATATTAGTTAAGATATACGGTTTTACTCACATGTATACTTCGGGGATACCCGACTAGTTTCGGACCCGACGGGGGCTCTTTATCAAGGGGTGAAGCGTCCTGCCGCGCCGGTTGCAGGTGCCAGACTGGACACTGGACTGGACAGATTGAAATATGTTGATAATCGTGGAAGATGTTTCTGCTACCCGTGCGAAGTCGGGGCAGGTTGCTAGTTATTAATATAAAATTAATTTCTCATGATGCTCATGACTATTGAAGTCTCTTGTATCATGACTACGTTTATACCATACACATACTTACATATGTTAAGTAATCTTTTATTCGACGAAGGTAGTATGTAATATTGAAAGGAAAAGTGGAAGTAGGAAGTGATCATAAAACCGGGTGAAATAATTTGGAACAGTTACTGCTAGAAAAGATGGTTTATTTAGATTTTATTGTACTAATAAGACATATAAAAAGTAACGTTGTGTGCGAACAAGGAATATAGAAAAAATTGTCCTTTAATTCCATCTCATATCAATTTTATTATATTTGCACTTTGTATTTTCTTTCTAACTCCAACATCTACTGTAATTTACAACAGCATGTTAGAATTTTTGCCAGCATCACTTAAAACATAAATTTACAGAATTGTCGGTTGTCACACGGTTGACAACGTTAGTGGCAGTAAAACTGGAACAAGATGTCAGGCAGAGGGCGACCCCTTTATAAAGGCATACTGAGTTATAGTATACGGCTTACTTAAGTAGTCCCTAAGTACTCGTACGTTAAGTGTCTTCACTTCAGTTTATTTACACAGAATATTCTGATTACAGCTTTTCGAACGCAGCTTCATTGTGCGATACGGCTTTGTGGTGTGAGAAATAAATAAACACTCGTAAACGACAGCAAAGGAACTCAGCTATTATTATGTTATGCAACCTTTTTGCAATAAGGACGTACTTTATTATTACTTCGACTTTAATAGTTTATAAATTGGACATCATGCAAATAACAAAGAGACAGATTTTGTTGACACACTAAACATGAACTCGCCCATTAAAAGTCATGGCTTCTATATTGCCCTTTTAATTTCATCACGACTGTCGAGAAAATTGGGAAACGCAATGCATATTTTCCCAAGATTGATATACCACATAAATTTATATATAAATTAGTAACTATGGTGAAATCGTCTGTGGTAAAAATTTTCGAGTTTTAGACCAGCTAATGAGAGTCTCTCACGACGTCTCGAGTCCTCTCATCAGCAATGTAAATATAGGAAATGAAATGAGGTTTAAAAGGCCACGACATATTGGACGACGATGAAGCGGTCATGCACTGGGCGGGTCAAGGCGATGCTGTTCAAACAAACCTCTTTACTTGAATACCTTTCAGCACTTTATCCTCAAGTCTAAACAAGGAAAAGTATTATATTGTTAACTCGGAAGTTCGATATCACCAGTGTTATATAAAAAGGTCAACATTTAACACGATACGACGAACTCCAAATTATTTTTTAATTCCAAGGCAGTGATATTTTTTTAATTCGAAGAACAATCTACATATTATTGAACACGTAGTGAAGACACGTCAATAAATGATCACTGAATCTCGGAAAATACACATTTTAACATGTTTTAATACAATTTATTGGCCTAATAAAAGCTTTTAAGCATGTTAAATGCCAAATTTCGTGAAATGGCTTTTATATGGAACAAGGTTAAATGATCTCTAATGACTTTATTTATATTCTGACGTAGAAGACTATCAAAACAATATTAATAAATCATCCTTTAAGCCCCGAGAAGGTTAAGCTAAAATGAATGATCCAGTAATAAATAAAATAATCTCATTTATATTTCACTAATGCAATAATAACAGTTCAGGAATCATCATATTTATATTTCACTATCCCAATCCCAATTCCAAGCTTAATAATACGATTTTTAAACTAAAAGAAGGAAGTTTGTTTTTTCATTGAGATATTTTTTTACGTAACCGGTGTACATAACTTTGACATTGGACAGGTAACCATTTGCAATGTCAATTTTGTGCAAATATATTAAAGGTTTTGCTATATTTGTGTGTAAATTGCAAATAATCATCCACAAGGTAACACGTAATAATCTCCAGTTTAGCACATTTCTTTAAGTAAGGACATTTTATATAAGAAAAAACTTTAGACCATACCCTACAACACCTTGTTTTGTGTGTAAGAGAATGTACTAGAAATTTACTAAAACAAACAAAGTAAATACTTACTATGTCTGACGCGCAGACCTCGCTTTTCTCTGAAACATAAATTGTGTGTGTATAGGTATGGTGTGTTTGTTTGTATGTAAGTGGGTAATTTTGTTACAAAAGAGGTGGACGTAACATTTTTTCTGTCTTAGGAGTGAATACATCATTTTAATTTTCGCTGAATGTCACGGTCCTTTATTTGTCCATGCCATTAGTGTTAAAAATACATATATCAATAAGCCAGGTGCTATAATACAAAGTGCCATTGCAAATATACATTCATGATACAATTAGGCAGATAAGTTTGGAGCCTCCATTCGTAATGATGCAGTTTAAGTATCTACTTTTTTATAGAGTGTTGCCAGGGTAGTATATAAATAACCCAACTATGGTGAAAATGAAGGACAAACCGCTCGAAATACTTATGTAGATTTGCAATATCAAGGTTTTTCAAATTATCTAATAGTATATCAAATTCCTTAAAATATACAACGTAACGATAATTACTAAAATTCCAATAAAATGTCAAGTCAAGTTTAATAGGTAGTAGGTAGATATTACCTACAAGTTTCTACCTACTTACTACATACATACATTCTATCTACTACGTACTTGGCTGGGCTGGCACCGACTTCAAATACTGGGTAGCGCTTATAATAATTATATTAATTTATTTTTCGCTTTTGAGTGCCTATTTGTGGTTTTGAAAGTAATTTATTTTACCCTTTTTAATGCAAAACAAGTTTTAATTTAATAAATCCATTTACAAAATTTCGTGTGTTTGCTGTTCGCCGTTGAGGAGTTCTACTATCTACCTCGTGACTCCATCATCAGATCAGCTCAATAGTACCAGATTATTGCATTGTTACTAAACATACATAAGTATGCAAAATTTCAGCTCAATCGGAAACCGGGAAGTGTGTCTAAATTGACTTCTACGATTTTATTACATTGTTAGTTAGTATTTCCTCGATTTCCTTGAGATTCCATCATCAGATCCTGACTTGATGATAATGGGACCACCTCGGAAGTATACCCTTTCGAAACTAAAAAAGATTTTTTTTAATCGGTTCACAGCTGGCGAAAATATCGATGGACATACACGAAAAAAAATACATACAGACGAACCTAGAACCTCCTCCTTTTTGGAAGTTAAAATTCTAAAATTAAAAATCTAAAATTGTTAAAATTCATTATGTCGATTACACAATTTACTAGAATTAATATGTTATAATTTTGTTTATTTTTTATTTTATAGACAGCTAAATAAATTTGAAAAAACAACGAACCCCCTGTTGTGCAAAAACTAATGACATTTCAAATATTATGTAATTTTGAAATGGTGTTATACAGCTTAGTTGTAGTCGATTTTTCATTTCTCAAGAAATGGCACCAACTGAACTGTGCTTAAATGCAGTTGTAAGCACAGTTAGTTAGTTGTTATAACTCAAGCTATAACACTCTTCGATCCTGCGCTAGTTAGCTAGTGCGACGTTTCAGGTGTAGCCGAAAAATGCTAAAACCATGCTTTAGAAATGCAAAAAAGCCGTGAAACGTCGATAAGAATAATGTTTTCATCATAGCTTTATTTTTTAATGTAACAAATAATAGCACTGTCACAAACAGTAATTTAAAAAAAATTGTATTTTGAAATACGTAGCTTGCGTACCTGTCCTTTTCATTCTCGCGAGCGTGCTTGTGGAATACGTACCACGAGTCAAATACGCTCCGTCGTGGTAATAAATAAACTACAGATGCTATACATTGCTGTTTTTGTATCCAACTATTACAACTACATATTCACAGAACCATTCTTTGTATAGTCTGGTTTATTATTACGATGGCTTATTAAATGCATACACGTAAAGCATGTGGAACTATGGAGTGCCACTATTTGACGGTGTGCACTATTTTTTTAGGAGATCGTGTATCATTATATGGTATATTTGATCTAAGGCGCATGTCGATATTTTGTCCTTTCAAGCTGTTGGAAATTCATATAACGTATAACTCGTATAAATGTATGTTACAGAACAGCAATAAAAAAAATACTTCCAAAATAAATAACTGATTTGAAAAATTTGGCTGCAAATAACTAACAAAAGATTTATGAAATCTCCAAAAAAAAATTTTCATAAAGTAAATTTTATCATCCAGCACTTTTCAGAAAGAAAGAGTGATTTTTGATTTTTAAAGTATGTTTCAATAGTACTAAATAATACGTGTTTATTATTTTGTTTTACCACAAATTATCACATATGTCATGTTACGTGAGTATACTCAATACCAGGGGTGTAATGACAACGTAGCCTTTATTATCAAGGGCTGAAGCGACCTGCCGGGTGACACCGCAGCGGCCGGTCGCTTATAACTTATTATATATATTATCATCTCAGATGATAATACATGTATACCATATATTATATGTATTATCATCTTAGATCCAATATACCATAGAAACACATTCTCCTACTAATTTCGCGTCAAATATTGGCTCAAAATAGTTCCACATACTTTACGTGCATGCATTTAATATGCCATCGTAATAATAAACCATACCCTACAATAAATGTTACTATGAATTGTATATTGTAATAGTTTGATACAAAAACTGCAATGTATAGTGTTTGTAGTTTATTACTTACCACAACGGAGCGTATTAGACTCGTGGTACACGCTCGCGATAGTGAAAAGGACAAGTGCTCAAGCTACGTATTTCAAAAATAAAACAACTTATTAAATCATTTTTTGTTACAGTGCCATTATTATACTTTAAAAAGCTATTAAAGCTAGAATAAAAATATTATACTTATCGAAAGTACGGCATTGCATTTGCTTTTCGAACGTCACACCGCTCTAGTGCGGGCGCTAAGCGTGCTTACAACTGCATTTAAGCACAGTCTAATGGGTGTCATTTTCTAAGTGCCAATCAAACATCTATGGTATATATGATCGAAGATAATCAAGTATTTTTAGTTGATTTGTGTACTTCCTATCGCCGAATTTGATACTCATGAGCGTATTCCTAGATAATAAGTTTCTCTAAGTTTTTCTAAAATGAAATTACCTTTGCACAACATTTATTGCATTATGTTAATAGTTTTAAGAAAACAAATGAATTGCGGTGCGGTTTTGTTAATTTTTTATTACCTTATTTTATTGTTATGTTTCTTTGTTAAAAAACTCGTTAATTTATTTGGGCTCGGCAGCTGCGTAAACTTTGTTCACCTACCTATTTACTATTTGATAACGGAAGAGAGGAGTTTAATGAAAGGAATTTACGTTATTATGGAATAACAAATTGGATTAGATGTTACATGGCGGAAATACACTGTAAAATAAGTATGGAGGAGAGGAGCCACCCACTAACCTCCGGTTTTTTTATCCCCAAACAGGCAAAGGCCAAGCTAATCTCTCAAATGACAAATAGTACGATTTTGATTATGTACGTCCAAGCTCGTAATATACTATTGTATGAAATCATTTGCTACCAAATTTCCAAAGGATGCCTCGTATGTTAAGATTGCATATCAAGAGTGGAAATACCTTCTAGTTCTGCCAGATAAACTAATAACTGCAGCGAGTAGGACGAGGTTTTAAGTGGTCAGCGTCGAGAGTTGGATCGTCATTCTTTCATTGCTGGAGTAGTACCGGTGTCTAACCAAGGGTGAGTGGTGATTTAACTTCCACAGTTATGTTTCTCTTTTAAAACCACTAGCTGACCCGCACAACTTCGTCTGCGTCACAAAAGGGAGACAGATTAAATTTTCCCCGTTTTTGCACCATTTTTCGATCGATGCTCCGCTTCTATTTGGTGTTATACAGCCTATAGCTGTCCTCGATAAATGGGCTATCCGACATTAAAATAATTTTTCAATTCAAAGCAGTAGTTCCTCAGATTAGCGCGTTTAACCAACCCAATATTACCCTTTAGCATAGATTATTTTTTTAACCTCTCGCGTAAAGACAAAAGCGGACTTGCCAACAAAAGGTTTAACCCTGCTTAGCTTAGTTGGATAGGTTAACAAGACTAATAGTACTAGTTTTGCCCCGTGGCTTCACACGGCCGTCCACAAACAAGGCAGAGCCTGTGCTATGGTAACCAGACAGCTGATAAACATACTCATATATTTCTATACATACATATTATAGATAAATTACATCCAGACACAGACCAAATGATCGTGCTCATCACATAATTATTTGTCCTCGATGGGAATCGAACCCATGACCTCTGGCTCAGCAGTCAGGATCACTAACCACTAGTAATTTGGAATCCACGTTACAGTTATCTTGCTTCTCTCATAAAACCATTCATTTTACGCCCAGCGTAAAGGCGATTGTAGACTTGCCATCAAAAGATTAGTTAGACTAAATTGAGCTTAGTAGTTACATGAATCAATAAATACGAAAAGAAGGTTTACTTCGCGTAAAAGAGGAAATTTCAAAAAGTCAAAATTCATTGTTGACTTAACTTTAAATAAAAAAAAACTGGCCATAAATTAAACGAGCGGCCCATGTTTTACAATACGTGTTTATCGTACGACTAGAGTCTGCCGCAGTAAGGAGTAAGGTACTGCTGCATTGACCCATTTTGATAAAGTCGTGAATAGATTACACTACGTCCACTTTAATGCTCAGGTGCTGCATGCATCGTATTCCGTGTTTAGTTTTCGATAATAAACTTTAATAAATTTATGTCTCCTTAATTTCTTACTATAAAATTCTTATATTGAAACATGCCTTAAAAAACATGGAAATTCTGCAACATGTCAAAAAATTAATCAAATTAACCACTCCACGGTTTCCTATGATCAAATCTATAATTCCAACATTTTTAAAACGACTTTTCTATAAAAATAACTATGTAAGTGAAAACTTTGTAAGGTCACCAATAAGCCTCGCGTGCACACTGTCATAAACTCACGCACACAAAGAAAAAAGTTCAGCTTATAAGTTTATAATCAAGCGGGGTTTTTATCTTGTAGTCGTTGGCCGTACGCCGCGCAGCGCGCATGTCACCGTCAGCGCTGAAGCCTTATATATGTATACGCGCGTGAAAATACCCGCACATGAAAAATTAAGCAAATTAAAATGCACTTTGGATAAATCAAAGAAGCCGGTCTGTCAAAAGCGTTTGACAAGTGCTCCATTTTTAAATGGCGCTTCGTTGGGCTTATTCGGAAAATTATGAAAGTGATGTGAAACATAGGTGTTTCTCTTCAGAATACGTTCAGCGCTTACCCTGTATTTTTTCTAGTGACTACAAAAGCTATTGTTTGAGTTTTGCTTGAATTGAAGTACAAAAAGTATACTATTTTGAGTGTTTTGTTTTTATTGAATGAGAAGTGTGTTGAAATATTGCATAAAAGTGGATTGTTCAGTTTTAGTAAAGGAAAAGCGGCAGAGTAATTCAGTTAGATGTGTGTTCAACATAATATACAACGGTACACAACATGACGGCAAAGTTCGGCTATGTAAGTAGAATTTGTATATTTATTTTTTGAAACAAAAGAGTTCATCATGAGTTGCTATGCCCAAAATTATTTACTAAAATAATTTATTTGCTGATAAATATGTCGCATACAATCTTTATACAGCCGTTGTATAATCACTTGAGTCGAATAATATATTATTGTCTGTATAAATTTAATGCGGTTTATTTTTGTGACGCAAAAATTGCAAGCTATTTTTATGAATGGAATTTTATTTTTACTTCATATCGTTATTGATACCTACGTATATGTTACAGATAGTGTAGATCTTAATTGTATAATCACAGCGACAAGACTGTATTCCTTGATACGATAAGTCATATATGTTAGATAAGTAACGTAGTACCTACCTAGTAAATATAAACCTGTTCCTCACCATTCACTAATATCTCGGGATCTTGTGAAATGTAATCATAAGTAATAATGTGAAGCTGAACGTAGTATGTTTTGAGAACCTCCTCCTTTTTTGAAGTCGGTTAAAAAAGGTCATGTGCTATCTAATATCATGACCAGTGACCGTGAAAGCTGGTTTCATGGTCACTGGTCTTGTGTTTAAGATTTCCACGCCGGTCCTTCTGTATTTTCCGAAAATAATTTAGGTTTTACTAATAATTTTCTATTTAAGCATAATAAATACCATTAAAATGTTATTGTCGTAATGAAATTATTTCTTATTAAATATTATTTATTTTAAGAGTAAGTAGTAATAAACCTATTACATATGCGTTTTTAACTAATTACTCTATGTACAAATAGTTGAAATATAAATTGTGGTAAAAAAATTCTGGTGAGTGCTGAATGTAGTGAAATCTTTCTCAAAATCTGTAGGCTGATAAAGTTCAGTATAATTTAGAATTTTTTTATTTTAGTAGATAAGTTCTTTTCTTAATTACTTAATCATATTAGGGGAAAATAAAGTCAATTGGTCTAGTTTATGTTTATACGAGGAGTAAAATCCTTTTTTTAATTATTACTATTTATGTAAGTACATAAAACATAATTACATATAGAAAACAATAATAACTCTTAAATGTTAAAATCGCACCACCATCCACCACTAATTATTATTATTTAATTCCTAATCGACCCATTTCACCGATTCCGAACGGATCCTAGACCCTTAAAAGTCAGTCAAGTCAGCCAAGCAAAATATTTTCAAAATCCATTTTTTTTTCAAGTATTTTGTAGATGCACACGCTCTTAAAATATGATTGATTATACATCTCTATGTAACACTGTGTATTTGTATATTTTCAATTCTAAAATATTTAATATACACAATAGTAAATATATCATTTTAAATCAGTGCGTTAGTTCTTAAGTTTACATATAACGAAAAAAACAAAAAAATTACAGTAAAACCTACAAACGCATTCTGTATCTAATTGTACCAAAAGTATGACATGTTTTCAAATAATCGATCGGAAACTGATCCACTGGTGGATCAGTTTTACTATGTCTTAGAATCACACACAGGGGACACTGGGACCTGAATACCTAAAAAAATAAACCTATTAATTAGACTTATAGGCTTGCTATACATTAAACACAGGATGCTTTTGACGTATTGGCTAAAAGTAATCATTATTTATATGGCCCCTAAAGATTACTATTTGTCCCAAGTAGTAATTCTTATCAAACATTACCACTTAACGTTATCAATAAGATTTAACATTAGTTGTGTTTAGTGTTGAAAAGACGTTCACTTATAGTAAACATTTGAATGGAATTAAGTTTTCATACAAACATAGGTCTCATATACAAATGCATGACTAAGTTTATTACTTGCAAGACAATAATTATTCATACTTTTAAATTTATTAGTAACTAAATATTTTACTATAAATAAAATTGTCTGTATTAAGAATGATTCATGTTTATTCAGCTAGACTTATAACTAGTAAAATTAGTAATTGTTATGTTCTATGACTATAATAATTAATATTTGTCTCAATGATTTTAATTTAAATAAACACTTCGACTAATAACATGGAATGTGCGCTTTTTCATCGATTTTAATTTAAAAAGTTTTAATTGCAAACGTTAACGCTATTAAAACGTTCAATTAAAACATCCGATTAAGTATTATTTACACTGTTGTATCTTAATTATCGGAACGTGATTAAACATATATCACATGTGTTCGTTCCAATAGTTCAATCTGCAACATCGATTTATTTTTTATCGTTCATTTTATGTGTAGAATAGAATCGAGTATTAAGAAATAGCACATCGTATCTATTAGTTTAAAGTATATATAAATGTATATATACGTAATTGAACATAAACCAAGTTGTATTGAATTATATACATGTATATAATATATTATATACGTGTATGTAGTTTTATAAAGAATTATATTATTTATAAAACTACATGTAACGCATAACTAACTCTTATATGTAAATGTAACTACGTTACTGTAATTAAAAAAAAAAAATTATATACCACGGCCCCCGGCTAACAGAAAAACATGAAATGGGTGAATTAAATATGGAAAAATATACTATATAGGTGTGTTTAAAAGTTAAAACACGTGAAAAAGTAATTATTGTTGTCTAATCTATGGTAATCATTTTGTTCAATAATTACTAACAAGCCTGCAAATTACGTTACTCAGTAATTGTAACGCGTAAATAATCTAACGTTTTAATATTTTTTTATGTCTTTTCTGTCCTCGATATATTACTAGATTTTTTCACAAGCAATGCAACAGTCTTGCGAGTCTTGCTTTATGATTCCAATCATATTCAATTAAATCCAGATGGATGGATGTAAAAATACATAGGGAGTTTACATTGTACCTACTATAGTATACATGTTTTGTATAAATATTATATTCGATAACCATTATTGTAAACGATAACTTCGATTTTATATGTAAAGGTAATATAAAGATATTGCAAAATGATAATTGTTTGTAATAAAATTAATTTATAATATCATCCCTTGTCAATATGCCTGTTAATGCGTAGTATCCGGTGGAAAAAATGTATAAAAAGTGTATAATACGTAATTGTAAATACATTTAGAAATTACGAATTCGGGATTCCATAGTTTTAAATCATTTTATATTAAATTTAAAAATTTAAAAGTACCTTAATTTCAGAGTTTTGTATTTGGGTCATCAACAACTGAGCTGTAGTAGGAATGAGTGAGAAGCCTACTGCCACGGTTTTAGGACATTGACACAGATTTATGAAAACAAAACTAGTTTAGGGAACACTGAGTATTTTCATATTAATTATTATGATAAGCTAAAGGTGATATCATTTAGAGTAATACCGTATGCACTTAACGTCAAACACAATCCAATACTTTCATTACAGCTAGGCCTGCCATCACCTAAATTGCTGACGCCGGACAAGCTCTTCAAAAATCCCGGACACATGTGTGATATCGAGATTCTTGCCCGGACACCCAAAAAAAAAATGCCGATTCCATTTTGTTTTTATTTAATTAAACAGCTTGTTGATCTAATAATTATAAGTTGACCCTGCCACAGAGTGTCCGAGTGTCAGAGGGTTTAACCCGGACGCTTTTTGAAAACCCCGCCCGGACGCTCCCCGGACGCCCTCTAAAATGGGACAAATCCGAGGAAACCCGGACGGATGGCAGCTCTAATTACAGCTAACCTTAGACGTAATTAGTCGGATCCATAATTTATGATACTGAATAATAAAGTTTATAAATTATTGTTTATTAATTCAATAGTTATAGACATTGATTCTCTGATCGCTTATATTATAGACATATTAATTGAAACATTTATGCTATTCTTAGTAACCTATATTTAAGTTGTTTTATAAAATATATTTTATGTAGTACTAGCAGCACCCCGCGGTTTCACCCGCGTAAGTCCGATCCCGTAGGAAATGGTAATATCGGTATAAAAAGTAAAGTGAAGTAAAGTCTATGCGTTAATTCAGGTCTCCAGCTTTCTACATACCAAGTTTCATCGCAATCGGTTCTGTGGTTTTTGCGTTAAAGAGTAACAAACATCCATCCATCCATCCATCCAAACTTTCACATTTATAAAATTAGTGAGATAAACATTCCTTTGAGAATATTTCAGAATAAAATTATAGTATAAGGGTGTTTAATTTATATATTTTCTATTTTTTTTACTTTTTTACTAACTTTAAATTGTAAGAAATTAATTCTTGGGTTTTTCCTATAATTTTATACAATAGCTGTTATAATAAATTACAGTAAAATCAGCTTGGCATTCATGATTTATGGCACATAAATAGTAAGAGGACTTCAATGACACTATTAGGACGTAGAACAATGAATAGTGAATATTATATTGCATAAGCGGATACGTATTTGTGCAGTAGGTAAGCATACCTACCATTAATTCAAGGTGCAATAAAATGATATGTATGACATGTGAAATTATTATTTATTATTATTTTAATAAAGGTCTTTATTTTAATTAAGGTAATTAATTATTAGAATGAATCAAGAAATGAAATTATTAGAATGAATCAATAAATGAAACTTAAATAATATAAATTTTTTTGTACGTTATTATTTGTAGATATGAGTGAATTACTTCCTTCAACATAATGATAGTCGCAAAAATGTTTTCTATTAATTGAAAAAATATATATGAGCCCGATTAAAATATTTAATGAAAAATTTAGGTAAATTGATTGATAAGATTTCTAAAAGACATCATTTACATAGAAAATCGATAACAATGTCTTAATTCTAAATTATAGAGCCATAAATTGATTTGATGTCTCAATATTTTAAAGTTTTTGTAAAATTTGATATTATAGAAATACATTTATAAACATGACCATACAAACTGACACAAATATGGTCACTCAACTCTACGGCTAATTGTTAAAGTGTGCGCAATATTTATTTAGAATAAGGGTTTACTTAAGCACATTAATGTACGTGAGAATTCATACAACTTTAATTGTCAATGCAATAATTAAACTAAAATTGTATAATAAACCCTCATAAAAGTATTTAATATATTATAAATTTCATTTTCTTATTTTTTTTTGTTTTTTTTTTTTGGAGAATACTAGCATCGTGGGTCACACATTACTAGTATTCTTGTTAACCCCTCCAGCTAAGCTAAATGCTTGTGTTAGGAGTGGGTTCACGACGGTTGAGTACTGGGTGGGGTTCGAAACGGCAACCTCTCGATCGCATGTCCGACGCCTTAGTCATTACGCTACTACTTAATTAAAGAATACTAATATGATGGTAATAGCCGTATTTTTATAAATTTAAACAACAAAAGTTTGTAAAAAATTAGAGAAGCGCTATGTAACAAGTGAAACAAAAATAAAAAAAACAGTAGCACAAGAACGCAGTAGAACAATAGTCTTAGTCAGCCATTTTTAGCTGGCAAGTGACTTCAGCTACCAAACAAACAAATATTTTATTTTATAATACCTATATTTTTGCATATTTCTACATATTTGTGTACAAAAGCGACCATCAGTTAGTATAGAGATTTGTTATTTCTTTTTATTTATAAGAAGCCGTCCCCGTAATTTCACCTGCGTTGATGGTCACTGCTCTGTTCCTATTGGTCGTATCGTGATGTTATATAGCTTATAGCCTTCCTCGATAAATGGGCTATCCAACACTAAATTTTTTTTTTATACAAACCAGTAGTTCCTGAGATTAGCGCGTTCAACCAAACAAACAAACTTTTCACCTTTATAATATTAGTATAGATATACTAAAGCAGTTTGGAGTATTTTAAGTTATTTTACTGTACTGTAGTAATTATATTCATAGAAATATTTTTTTTTAATAATTCCTCATTTGTACATACCCAAATATTTTCTAAAATAGACGATTCGGATATGTACTGCATTTTATGTAGTAGTTTGGTTACTGTAGTTACATAATATATATTTTCATCGTGAACTTAGTAGGTACTCTGCGGAAATGATAAAAGAACCTCAGCAAATGACATCATATAAATAGTAAAACATTAACCGCTTCAGTAATTTCTTTACACGTGCCGATTGTTTCGTCGGAGCTGCGGTACAGGCGTGACTTATCGAAGGTTCGATGGTCTTTAATCAGTTTTCACGTACTTATGACGTTGTCTTCAGAAATGTAATTTATATATGTATATATGTACAACGCTCTAGCATTTATAAGGTTTCTAAACCGATTGAAGAATGAAATTTATGACTATTTTGCTATCATCTCATTTTAGGTCGTATCTATGTGTTTCTGTATTATTACAATCATCATTGATCGCCTTTTTACACGCTTTATATTAGCTTCACTTGTATGTTTGTTTGTTTGTAACCGACTCTTTTGGGCGCGATTTTGAGCCACTTTAAACGGCCAGATTTCATTCAAATTTTGCACACCTGTCAAAGACTGATGACAATGCAATAATTAGATTATTTTTTTTATTTGTTGGTTGAGTTTTTTAAACTATAATTATTTAACTACTCTTTGACCTTCAATAACTACGCAATATCTAAACTTCTTTACTAATCCAATAAAGCTAATCTAAACCAATCGATGATGAGGTATTTTTAAGTAAATACGGTACTATTCTGTCCTGTATACTACATGGTACAAAATCACCAAAGACTTTATCTTTGGTGATTTTGTACCATGTAGTATTTAATAGAGGTTGCGTAAACAAAACGGTAACGTTGCAAGCACATTAATAAGGGAACACTTAGACGTCATCATTTTTTTTTTTTTTTTTATGGTATAGGGGCAAACGAGCAGGCGGGTCACCTGATTTTAAATGACTACCGCCGCCCATGGGCACCTGCAACTCGAGAGTCACAAGTGCGTTGCCGCCCTTTAAGGTGGGAGTAGGAGAAGAGGGGAGGGGGGGAAGAGTTGGAAGAGGGGGGAGGGGGGAAAGACGTGAATATGGGAGAGGGAAGGGTTAGGGCCTCCAGTAACCTCACTCACTCGGTGAAATGCAATGCAAGCATTGCTTCACGGCCGGTTTTCTGTGAGGTCGTGGTAACGAGCGGAGTCGAGCCGGCCCATACGTGCCGAAGCATGGCTCTCCCACATAAAATCATCATCACCGTTATCTCATAATTGGGACGTCTGCTGCTGGACAAAGACTCATCTAAAGCCTTACATAAAGAGCGGTCTCGTACTGCCTTTATCCAACGGCTTCCTGTCATAACATACGACGTCATTCATTTCAAATATAGGCCGTTCCAAAGGGGCTTAACTGGACAAGTCAACATAAGAGTACACATTTAATTTTTAAGATGAAATGTAACAAACAACTCAAAAGTACTGCAGCCTCAAATACGTTTAAAAGCGCAGACATCATATACGGGGATAAACCAAACGTGATTTTGGCAATTGTAAGTCCGACTATTAACTGCTTAGGAATTCAAAGTATTCACACGATCGATTTTTCATGTAAATTAATATCGGCTACATTGTATGCATATTTTATAATCAACTTCTCACTGTGCGACGAATCTAAGCTATTCTAAAGACTACAATATAATTTTCATTGAACGTTACGATTACGAACGTTGTTATAATATACTTTGTATTGTAATGTAATTATTGACCACAACTTACAAAATTCTAAATATTTATGTTAGTTTTCGTAACATTTATGTAAATAGACCTCCCAGACGTTCATTAGAATTTACAGTCGTTTGAGCTGCTCATTTCATATTCTCGGCACGCGAAGTTCAAGGACGGTGCGAGAAAATTCATTACAGACCGTCAGTGTTTGCTTACCGCCGTACTTTACCTGAATGCAGTGAATATACGAGTTATATTTGGTTATATCTAGCTGTGTTATGCTAACGAAGTCAGCTGACTTTGAAGGGCTTTTGAAAATAATTGCGGTAACATAATTGGATTATTTTAGATAGATCTTTAGACGGCCGAAAATACTGTTATATTTGTCCTTACATCATATAAAGTATTGTAGGGAAAATACTAAATGATTTTTTTAAGCAATTTTGATTGAAAAAATATTTCGACTGTCTGTTTAAATCCTTCTCTGAAGGGAAAAGCTGTTTTAACCCTTTTTAGGTACTCCAAGTGTGCGCTAAGATCCCCCTGTGGCTATCCTGCTGTACAGTACTATGGTAAACAACAACCAGAATAATCCGGATGAAGTCAATCTGTTACCCTCATATGTGCATTTGTCCGAACAAGAAAAAAACAGCTATACGTACGATAGCTTAGCGTAATAAAAAAAAAATACCAATCTTGCCTGATACCTACTACGAACATAACAACGAAACAAGGTTTATTTAGCTGCTACATAAAATGCAACGTCTTAAGTCAACACTCGTTGGTTTCGGCACTCACCTCTCTTTCTGTGCTGATAAATTTAAAATTTCGCATAAACTGTCAACAATATTCTGATTTCAACATTTGATAACATCGTATAGGTATCTTATCCCCCTTATCTTTGGGTTTAAGAATAGATTGAAAGAAGTAGGTCACTGGGCTTATAACCTTTCCTTATATAATAGTTATCAAATTTCAAATTTTGACACAATTCACTACATATTGTTTTAAATTATAAATAATATATATCCAGAGAAGAGAGAAGTGAATTTATTTCCTGTTTAAACAAGGTTTGTATAATACGTCTAATCTAAAAATAACTACAACTATACAACTTTTCTTATATACCTAGTGTTTTCTTCGTTCAGTTTTTAGTTAACTGGGGTAAATAAAAACTTAACGGGTAGTATACTGGGGTCGCTAGGGTGAACTAGGTCGGCAACGTACCTGGCACATACCGCACCAAGTGCATTAGCTAATCACCGTTAGAAGGCTCCATTTAGTGAAGTGTGTTATCACCTGAAATGTGTCAGTCAAGGTTGGGAGTGCATTAAATACGAAAGTAAAGAAAATTGTAGTTGCGAGTAAGATTGCGCTTTGTAACGTGGTTGTAAGAAACATCATTTTTTTAAAGTGTCTTCATTGATTCAGCTTCCGTATGTAAGAAGTTTTATCTATACTGTGACATTGCGAACGTTGATAGTAATAATAATATAACAACTTAAGACACTTTACACAAGGCCGTCTGATCCTAAACTAGGCACAGCCTGTTTAAAGTAACACTTATGAAATTTAGAAAATTCGTTTAAATTTTGCACTGTTTGAGTATGATAAAAAACTCACACCCTTTTTTCAGCCGATATGTTGGAGGATACCTAAGGTTCTGCAATTGGAACCATAACACTACTTGATTTCTTTTAGACCACAGTAGTACAATCTTAATAATATATGTTTTAGTATCAATGATCCAAATCTCGATGAGTATCTACGTTGGGGATCAATACCTTGCTATCACAGATGGTATTTGGAAATCTAACACTTTTTTTCGCGTGATACCTCAACTATCATCCGGACGATAATATATAAAGTGGCTATGTCGTCAAACGTTGAATCGTGGAGTCGAACCGAGTAAAACCACACGATATTTCCTACAGCAGATGGGTCTTGGCCACTATTTCCACTTAAAGGAGAGCAAAAGCTCCTCCCTCATGCGAGACATGATCTTTTCTAACTGTGTATCCGGCAACAGCCTGTCCCTGTCACTGAAATCACCTCTATGTACACCAAATCAGGGTGAGTGTCTCTTTAAAGAACATTTGTTTCGACACATATTATGCTAAATGCAACCCATATAAGTAAATATTGCTAATAGAAAGAAATCAATTTTTCCTACACATGCACCATCACATAACCATAAACAAATTAATAAACAATTTATTTTATAGCGATATAAACATGCAAATGATATGAAATTAACATGGTAATTATTATAAGGAATCTGTAGATTTCTTACGACGCCGACGTCTTAAGAAGATAGTATTATATTATAAATCCGAACAATGAAGTAAAAACAGGAGTTATGAATTGGTAATTGTTCTTTGTTGTTTAAAAATAATCACATATAAAATTAATCATGTTCATGATAATACAATTATTTAACTATGTAATTAATTTAAAACGACTTTCCTGACTGACTTGGTCTAGTGGTTAGAGACCCTGATGCTAAGCCAGAGGTTGTGGGTTAGATTCCCACCCAGGACAAATAATTGTGTGATGAGCATGATTATTTGTTCTGTGTCTGGGTGTAATTTATCTATAGTATGTATGTATTTAGAAATATATAAGTATGTTTATCAGCAATCTGGTTACCATAGTACAGGCTCTGCCTAGTTTGGGATCAGACGGCCGTGTGTGAGATGTGGGAAGTTATTATTTTATTGTGTGCAAAACACCGCACCATGCAAGATAGTTTAAAACCACTAAGACTGGTTAAACACAACCATTACAACTAACCGTCTAATTACTAATAATATATATTAAAAGTAGGCTTTGTAAAGATGCAATTGAACGAGGGTCTTTGAAATGAGGGTAGGAGTCGTTCGCATGAATTTCATACATCATAGTCGCAACTTTTATCTAGATGTTAAGCAACATATAGATACTATTAAGTGTCATGTTTTATGAGCTTATCCTCATAAATCGTTTCTTAATCGCGTTTTCTAAATCGTACTATTAAGGAAAATACAGTCGGTGCATTCTACACTCCTTTGATTTTCCGACAACGTGCGTCCACGTGACTTACACTAACATTTTAACGACCAAAGCAGTGTTTGTTTTTTAATCCAACGCTAGACAAGAAAATATTTTTACCTAAGTATATTTGAGACATTTTAATTTAAAATTGGACTTCATCCACAACTGACGTAAAAACAGATTTCGTAATTCTTTTGCGTCCGTATCATTACGTAAATTGATAGAATATGTAATTCTTTGGTAATGCGTCACTGTACTACTCGCAAATACTATTAATCCTCAGAATTGTAGTAAACAATATACGTGTTGGATTCTATGTCAAATTACTACTTAATAATTTGTAACTTAACACTTTATTGTTCTATAAAATAGTTGTACGTAAACAATAAATATATGTTTTAATACCTTGCAATGCATTATGGTTCCTTCATATTAAATTATTTCTATTTGTACCTCCATATCACTACATATTATAAAACAAAGTCCCCCGCCGCATCTGTCTGTCTGTCTGTTCACGATAAACTGAAAAACTACTGAACGGATTTTCATGCGGTTTTCACCAATAGACAGAGTAATTCACGAGGAAGGTTTAGGTGTATAATTTGTTAACGTTTTGTGTAAATTGGTTAAAATATGATGATGATTGTTGAAGATGTCTCTACTACCCGTGCAAAGCCGGGCGGGTTGCTAGTATGTGTATATTATAGTTCACCAACGGAGTGTACACGCAGTGTCACAAATAGAGATGGGATGAAATGAGGATGAACCAGCACTACTAGTTCCATGAAAAATGTTATCTTTTTTCGTGACATTTGTTCTTAACTTCATAATATGCTCACGCGCATGTTTGTGGAATCGAGGGGCGCTGCTGAGTAATAATGCAACCTTGTTGCAACTATATTTTATTTAATCTATTCTATACTAATTTATTATTACACTTTGGAATGAGTGGCCAACAAAAAATATTTATCTTTACAGTTTGCATACTTAAATTTTATGACGTTGATTTAAAACTAATGAGGAAGGTAATTAATCTTGTTATGTTCTCTGTACTCTTTCAAGTTTCATATAGAATTGATTTGACGCGGGTTTGTTTTTATTGTGTTTTGTTATATAACCTATGAAGAAGGGACAACGGTTTGAATGTATAAAGCTGTTGATGGATATGATAAAAGACTGACCTGTTGGTCTAGTGGTTAGTGACCCTGACCGCTATGCTTATAGGTCGTGGTTTCGATTCCCACCTGAGTCTGTGTTCTTTGTGTCCGTTGTTTCTATGTTTGTAAAGTCCCGAGCGACACAGGAGTAATTCCTAATGCGGGAGTTGTCTTAAAAAAAAAAAAATATGCTTGCGAAGTTGGCACACGGCGGTGGTGTTTAATTGGGTGGACAGTGAACATTAAAAAATTGCATATACGAGTACAATTGAATGAGCTGAATATCTTGACGTACAGCCCCGGCCATCATTGTGTAACGCGTTTTTCTTATCCAGGTCGAAATATTGAATAGATATCTATTCAATATTTATTTTATATATTTATAATAGGACTTCATTCTGAAGATATTACCATAGTGCGACCATGTACCGAGTCAGAGATCAAACTAAAAGAACCACTTACATAGGTATTCGTATTTAGTTTTTATTGTCTCAACTTTTATTTACATTTTAGTCACGCATAAAAGTTATTTACTATCTCCATTGTCATCGAAATATTGTCGTATAAAGAAAATGAATTTTGCTATAACCTCGATAAATGTGTCCTACGTCATAGTATCGGTTTGTTTACAACAAAAAACACTTAACGAATGTAAAAAAATAGAGAATCAATTTACAAAAAAAAACGTTGCAATTGATTTTATACACTTTAAAGATATAGGCTACCTATGCCGGTAATCGCTATGGGGAGAAACATGTGGTGGCAAACTAGCAAAGAATTAAGACAAAGATGGAAGATATGATTATAAGAGTCCACTACAATAATAAATAAAACTCTGCACCTATTGTGGTTATATTCTTGTATAGTTTTTTCTGCTATATCTCTCGATTTAATGACTGGCCTGTTGGTCTAGTGGTTAGTGACCCTGACTGCTAAGCCAGAGGTCGTGGGTTCGATTCCCACCCAGGACAAATAATTGTGTGATGAGCACGATAATTTGTTCTGTGTCTGGGTGTAATTTATCTATAATATGTATGTATTTAGAAATATATAAGTATGTTTATCAGCGGTCTGGTTACCATAGTACAGGCTCTGCCTAGTTTGGGATCAGACGGCCGTGTGTGGGATGTGTGGAGTTATTATTATTATTATTATTTAACGGAACAATTTGATCATTTGTAGGTACTTTTGCATGACCACTTTACCTTGGACTTGTTTATATTTTCATTGTAATTTATATTCGTAATTTGCAAGAATGACGTCCATTAGTAAGATAGTCCATTGCCAATACTATTGGCAACTAACATATCACCTGTAATATGTGTGTGCTTACAATCTACCGCAAAATTATAATTTCTCATTCCTTTGATTTTTCAGTATCTAAGAGTGTAATTTCAATGCCATGTGAAGAATCTTTAGTTACGTCTGTATCCAAGATAAGTAACCGTAGTTTTCCTAATCTGCATACCCAACCTGTTTCTATTTCCCTTAAGGTTTGGATCATATATTTATCAACTCCTCACACTCCTGTGCAAAAATTACCTCCTCAATCGTCAATCAATAATCCTTTAACCATCTTCAATTTCTGGACAGATAACTTGCTTCTAATAAGGCTCGGCACAGAAGACGATAAGTTGACAGTGTTAGCGTTGCTTGACTTCAGCAATGTTTTAGTAAGGCTGACTACAATGTCCTGATTGGCATAACCCATTAACCCATTTTCAAAGGCAGTGACTGCTTTCGTAATTACCGTTTTGTCTTTGCCCACTTCATGCGCTGGCGTTCCTCAGGGTGATAAATCTTCTCATTCATTTGTTATAGTGTGTAATAAAGAGATATCTATCTATGTATCTACCTAGCTCAATAAACGAGGTAAAACATCACTAGCTTTCAATTTCAATTCTAACTTATTGTAGATGTATAGAACAATTATATATATATATATATATATATATATATATATATATATATATATCAATTACTGACCGCCTTGCGATGGCTGATTAGATGGCCTATGAACTCGGCTTTTTGTTTCAAGAACAGTCTCCGTTGGCTCGTGATACCTTGTAATGTCTACGTATCGTATTACCTAATGACTTACCGTGTTACTCGTGATTAATGGTTTTGCGCGGAATGTAGACGCCACAACAACGCCTCGTTAATATATGAAAACAGTTGTATATGATGTTGATATTTCCCATCTCATGGTGTATTTGTGTTATTCGACTAAATTAAACTTTCTTCATTTTATCAGTAGATTGATTATATGTTTGTTTGTTTTAACGCTATAACATCAAGATCAAGCAGTTCAATTTAAGAACTTGAAGAACGTTAAAGGCTACGTAACGTTACGCACGACCTATAGGAGTACAGCAAACGATCTAGTAAGCTCGGTGGTTTCAGATATTATAAATTTCACATAATATATATATGTAAAACCACCAAAGTGCTATTTTTAGTCGATTTAGAAGTATGAGTCGATTTATTATTAGGCCAAGAGCTCTCTTAGGAAATTAATTGGTCTCCAACACTTTTATGAGATAGCAAACGACTCACCATCTGATGCAGGTTTGAGAGAAAGGTGAAACACCCAATTATACTTACAAACAAATTAAACACAAAGTTGTGTAGTAGGAAATTTTATTACTCTGTGTTTCAACTGGCTTAGCGTTTATCTGTCATACGCATACGCGTATATTCGTACAAACATCAAATGTTTGCGCTTTTCACCTGGCGAGGTAGATTACTTTCAGATGTTATAACTATAAGAACAATGTTGATGACTTCAAATATGAAATTAGTACCTAACTTGGACAAGGCGATTAATGATTACAGTGTAAATTTCTGTCATTGATAACCACATGCATTTCAGAATTTTCAGACTAATCGTAACGACCACTGAACATTTTGGGTATTTAAAAAAACCTTAAAAACTATAATAAAAACGTTGTATCCCATTCGGGTATTAGAACAGCAGGAGCGCAGCAATTTTAGCAAAATTATAGTATAACACGTTCATCTTACGGATCGTTAGATATTTTTGTATGAAGAACTGAAGTAGATGGGGGTGTCTCAATCCTGTGAACAATAAACCCGTACTAATAGGATTCTAAATTTGCGAAAACTTGTTACGTGAATACTTTTATAATTCAAGATCACTTGATCAAGTGCTACTGGAAGAGTATATATAGAATAGTATCCAATTTAAATAATTGTACTTTTTTATGACATTTTCTTTTTCTGTTTCAGGTTACCACAGCTTGCCGTCTCTGCAAAGATATTGTGCCTCCTGATGGTAAGTGATAAATACTCTCTATTATTTTTTATACCTGTTTTACACTACGTAATTCTTTACATAGCATTGACCGCAACGTTTCTCTCAATTCTACAAACCTTACTCTTCTGTGAAATTCATTAATAAAAAAAAGTTATTATGAATAATTTTTAGTTTACAATTCACGTCCGAAAATCGTAGTAACAATAAGAAATGTTTTATCTACAGAATAATCTGCTACTTTATCTTCTAAATACCTGTTTATTACTTTATCTTCTAAATTGTACGAACAGGTTCCAAAACAGATACATCCGTTGGCCCCATATACCTACTAAGAAATAGTGCAAACCATAAATTTAAAAATTAATGCTCAATTAATTTACAATAAAATAAATTAGATGTGATCATAAAATTCGTTAATGTTGTGAGAAGTTCTGGTTTAAATTAATAAATATAAAATTAAGGCTATCGTGGGTAATCATTAAAACACAATTAATGTTTACAACAGCAATCTATAATCTTTGCTACTGTGTTATTTAACGATTAAAATATTTTTTGTTCACAAATCACAACCACCCATTATCAGTTTCTTAATTATATTTAGCCATTAATTGATAGTTATCTCATTTTTACGTTCAGCATCTTCAATGTTTAGCATTTTCTACTTCCGTATCAATTTCCTGCTTATACGTAGATACATAGTTAGGATATTTTAGTATATAATAAACGATTAGGAACTACTACTTAGTAAAAATTATTATGAATTCAGATAATTTCCGGTATATGTATTAAAACTTTATCGTCCCTTGATATAATTATGTAAATGTACGGGAATTACAACCTTCGTACCTACCTTCTACCGCACGGACTCGACGTCGGCGGGCGTGCACAGTCGGCCTGTGACCACGGCCAGCGCAACCTGGTCGAAACGTCAGGCAATTCAAAGGTTTGTAAATACCTATTACGTGATCGCGTTAACTCCCGTACATATACGCGTTAATTCCCGTACATATACATACATTATATCTATTTAAATCTCTTTTTTCAACATGTAATAAACCTTAACAGCTCACTTTTAAATTGAAGTTCCCTAAAATAGTTTTCTAATAAAGCAGTCTTTAGCGTAATTAAAAGCAGCGGCAATATTTAAGATTTACTTATAAAATCACTTCTCAATCAACTCACTCAATTGATGTCTCAATTATCTAAGTTGATATAATACTCAGTTACTTCAACCTTTATGTTACTATTAGTGTGATTTCTTAATACAAGTTCAGGTTTCAATTACGAATTAACATGAAGAATAGATTTGCTTAATTCGAATTCCATCTACAGATTATATATTCGAGCTCACAGGTTTGAAGCATAAACCAATTTACGTAATATGTAAAAAGGTCAGTTAACCAGTGTAAAAGTATTAGTAATTTCAATCGTAGTCATTTTATTCACATTAGCTTAGGTGTAATGAGAAAATGTCTGCCGGTTAGACGTGCTGCCTATACGACCCGTTTCAGTGCAGTAAATGTTCCGAGAAAGTTCAAGCTATTTCTTATAAAACATACAATCTCTGGAATTAGCATAAATTGTGTCTACGAAGCCATTATTCCCTATAGGGGTCCTGTTAGAGATTCTCAACAGCAATCCAGTTATGGCCATTTCTTATAATCCGTCCAAACCTTTCTCGATACCAATTCCTGAATTGGTTTCCCAAAGGTTGGTGGATGACATGGAAATCTTTCGTATGGTTTTTAGTACGTTTAAGGATATTTAAACAATCTCAAAAAGGGTGTGCCGTAAGATGGCCACGTATTTTGGAAGACGGTTTTCAAAGGTTCATACAACAGAGGGTCTTATTGTACTGGTGAAATGTAAGTAATCGAAATTTTATGTACTAGGCGAGCGCATTCTAGCTTAATTAAATATTTAGTTAAGTAGTGAACATTCATTCATATATTTCGACTGCCTCTGAAGTCAACGCTTGAACAAACAAACTGCTTAAAATAACATGCAGAGTTGTTTTTTCAGTGACCGGGTTACTCAGTGGATCAACCATGTTCTAAAGGGTATTTTGTTCTAGATTGTCGAGGAACTAGAAATAACCAGATAAAATTATGTATTTATACGGGAATTAACGCGATCACGAAAAGGTATTACATACCTCTGAATTGCCTGACGTTTCGACCAGGTTGCACTGGCCGTGGTCACAGGCTGACTGGCTCAGCGGTGCACGCCCTCCGTCGTCGACATCGTGAGGTAGAAGGTTCTTCATCCACCCGTATAAATACATAATTATATCATGGAACGCGAAAGTTTAAAAGTTAGTATAACCAGATAAACTTTTGTTACAAAGTTTCTTTTTCTGTTTCAAATTGAAATTTTTGTCTATCAATTACCCTGTAAAAAAACGAATACATTCATTTTTTAATGGTTCGATGAATACCAACAGTTCGGCAGTCAATTGCATCATTAGTCATAAGCAATTGATAATGTACTGGACTTACTTCTAATGACATACCTTTGCTCATTGAATTGAATGAAATTGGTTTCGATTTGTTCTTTAACGATTGAGAGCATCTTTGAGTGTTTGATTTTCATCATATCGTTGCTTGTTTACGTTAGAACTGTTAGAAAATCGTGACCGATAAGAGTTTATATACAAACAAACGTACGCTTTATATTCTTCTACAACATAAATATTGGAAACCTGTATTATGTATTTGCACAAATATGCCATTAATAGAGTCTCGTCTTCAGAATTATCTACATTTCACTTTTTATAGACATAGCAACCTACTTTGAGTATTGGCATTTATTTTATAATAATTTGGTACCAGGAACAACGTTTATTTAATTCGAGAAACTTTAGCCATTTTCTATCTGCTGGGCCGTATTGTTGTTTGCGGCCTTGGAGGCAGCTAGTTTTCAAAATACCTTGCATAAAACGCCTGATCTACTGCCCTTTTCTCATTTAACCAGAATCAATGAATCTTATCATGCTAGGATATACCAAGCAATAGATTAGATTGTCTGACCCCTTAGTATTTGCGCTATCGCCAGTACCCATTGTAGTCGGCTAAATACGATATTCAAAATAAATAAGATAAAATATAATAAGGTTTAATGATATAGTTCTTAAAATGGATATATTTGCTTCTATATTTATGTGTTTCAAAAAAGGTTTTGGGTTTATTTTATTATAAAATTGGCAAGATACCAAGCCATCTTGTCAAGCTCACTAGATGACACAAAATTTTAGAAAAGTAAACGCATCCTTTATGGGATTTTTGGAGAGTTTTTTCTGTGCCTTACCTCTCTAAAAGATTGTCAAGCATATATTTTACTTTGATTATATACCTGTCTATATAATCAAAGATATATTGTTTCTTTTTCAAAAAGAGAAGTTCTGTTGTTGGAAATATTGCCTATGTCGTGATCGCTTTATAAACATACAACTAACAGACCAGGAGTCAAAACATTTATCTGTGTATCACACAAATATCTATCTAATGTGGGGATCGAGACCATAGTACTCCGTGATCCGGAAACAAGTTGGTCAGATGACATTTCAAACTTGGTTTTAGACTCTGTCAGGCAAAATCTGAAAAGGCTGTGTGTTATCGAAATAACAAGTAATATTTTTAGTATAATAATAAAACGCCTTTTAGTGAATCGAATTAGATACTGTCAATCGCAATTGTAATAATATTTCGAGGTTCCGTATTTGTATTACACAATCACCTCGACTTTGACGTAGTGTCACATCGCTATCTGACGTATGACGGTAATAAATCAATCTGTCACTTCTACTATTAAATAAGCAATTATCTATTCAGTAATGTTATTTAATATTGATTTGACAAGTCGATTTTAATTTTGTTAGAGTTTAATAAACTTCGTTAAGATATATTTAGCAACGGCTTCGAATAGGAATTTAAAATTTGAACTTGAAGTACATAAATACGAACAAACCTTAAATGACCTAATTTTTAAAATAATAATAGTACTTTTAGAACGAAAAGATATAACTATATTTGTTTAACGTTTCATCCTAAGGTCAATTTTGAAACAGATATTTATTGAAAAAAAAGGCAGCCATGAGACTGCCGACAGAAGGGAAAACTTAAACGAAACGAACTTAAAATGTCACATTAGCAGGTTGGTGACATTAATTAATAAGGAGCTGACAGAACTCAATGTTTATAGTAGCGCTCTCTAGTGAATCTATATATGTATTATTAGTGTGACGGTCAGGAATTCAGTGTTTTTTCCCCATAGCAAAAGGGCACAAACGTGCCTAAAGAAGTTTTCACTTCAAAAATCAAGTTAAATATCAAGTTAAGTAAAGTCAAGTTAAGTTACAAATTACAGTTACAGTTATAATTTTTGCTCTGCTATTTGCAATTATTTATTATAAATATTATATATTTATGTTAAGCAGGAATCAAACAATGCAAGGTATCTACGAATGCCTACCAACAAGAGTTGCTATTTAAAAAGCTCGGACGGCTTGTGTAGCTGTGTTAAAGTACCTATTCACACTGTCCTAAAATGTATTTTCTCTGTTTCAATTAAATAAAAAAGACACGACACATCACCGATGCTCATGATAAGATCTTCTAAAGCTGTGAACGAACTCGCAGTCTGCCGATTAGACATCTAATTGTATAGCTTTGATCGTTAATACCGCCATGAAATGATAATAAAGGTGATATCTTATTATCGTCACAACTTACAGATAGAACAAGTAATTAAAACTTGCTTCACTACATTTGAAATTACTGATAATATGTATTTAGACCGCGCTTCTGACCTTACACAATTATCCTTAACGCTTCTAGTTAGACTGTACATATTCTTCGAATAATCTAAGATTCATTGGAATCTTGTCAAATAGGTTCTTTAAAAAAAATTGTAGATTGTTGTAATTGACGACAATGCGTGACTGCGTCAAGAGCATTTAGTAAAAAACAGAATTATGTGAAAAACATCATAACATATATATTGTAATTAGCATAACATAATACCTATTCATTTCGAGTTAGACCGAGGTGCGTCACATCCGATTTCGCTACTTACGTCAAATTCTCCATAAAACTACTTAGAGAGAGATAGGAAGCGGAGTAACTTCGCCAATAGCTGTATTTTTATAGGATATCAGTAGTATCAGCATGGTTTATAAACTATCCCAATATTAGGCCTTTTCTTAATGGAAGGTTAAACCTTCAAGAACATTGTTATGTAGAACTCTCAGGAATATAGGTTTCTTCACGATGCTTATGTTAATCGAGCGAATCCCAATAAAAAACTTCTCACATGGTTCAATGAATCCTCGTTTTGTTTATTTAATCATTAGATGCAGCTTGCACATTATCATATCAGTGATGAGATCGCTGTATATAAGGGTTCATTGTAAATCAAAAATAGTTTTAATTTGAAAATTTTTCGTTAACTCTAAATCTTCAAACAATTAAAAAACTTCATTGACTTGAAACACTTGTATTTTTAAATGATTTAGCTTTAAATCTACCAGTATTTTAATTTTAATTACTTTTTCTGTAATATCTGTCAACTATATAGTAATTCTAATGAATATATACACGTATGAAATATACACCTAAACATTTAAGTAATCAATCGGAAAGTCTCTCTATGCTCTTTTGCACGTATTGTAATAAAGTACACGCATCATACCACTATTTAGCGAAGACCTATCATTTGCGATGATTACATACACAAACACTTTACGCTGATGAAGAAATTTGCTCTTTTATTGAATACCCCTATTACGAGTTTTTCAATTATAAATCCAACTATAAAACACGGGTTATGTTATCATGTAATAGACATATTAAGCTTACGTTGAACTCGGTTTTAAGAAGAATACAGATTATTTCTCATACCTATGTTGTATACCTACATTGATACATTCTTCTTGAAGGATTTTTTGTTGGTTGGTTGTTTATTACGTAAACTACGTCGGATTCAATATTTTCAAGATCAAGAGCGTCACAGAAGAGGCTGGTTTTATGAAATCAAGTGAAATAATGCCTCAGTTATCAAACATTACCTACTGTTGACGTATATAATAACAAAGTATGCTAGAGGTAGAGCTTATTAACAATCATTAATATACATATAATAAATCTTTTTCGTATTAGGTACCTACGTATACCATAAGTAATTTCCTTTACGCAAGAATTACACTCGATATTGGGCTGTTTAGTAGAGAATTTATCTATTTCCCGGTATCAGTTGACATATCCATGTAATCGATATGTAAACGTTTCGATATAATAAATTGAGCATCGTTTGTTTTGCATCTAAATCATAGAATGCGTATCGACTGAATCAAAAGGAGAGGCGGTGTCTATATTGATTCGTCATTAAAACCATTTAGAAATTCAGGTTCTGATATTTGTATACTCTATGATTACTATATTTTATATCAGCTGCGCCCCGCGGTTTCACCCGCGTAAGTCCCGATGCCGTGGGAATATTGGTATAAAAAGTAGCTTATGTGTTAATCCAGGTCTTCATCTTTCTACATACTAAGTTTCATTGCAATCGGTTCAGTAGTTTTTGCGTGAAAGAGTAACAAACATCCATACATCCCCATAAACTTTCACGTTTAAAATAATAGTAATAATAGTAGATACTCTATTGTTTTCCACATAGCTGATACCTAGGTAAAAGAATGATAGCAACCAGCCTCAGACGGTAGTGTCTTCTAAGTCAGTCGGTCACCGAAAAGACTATTAGCTTAGTGCAAAAATGTAAGCGCGATATCTTGCGGTTTGTCATGTAATACTGGAGTGTGGAGTTGATTTCACTTTAGAATTAACTTTAACGATTCAGTTCCGTAGCTCACAGAACTGAATCGCCCATTATGTGTGGATGTAAATGTCACATTCGTGTATATGTGAAAAATCTGAATGTGTAATTATATGTGAATATTATATTTCATGTTTTATTAGCTTTGTACAAATTTTTGAATTTCATTTATCGAATAAATGAAATTCAAAAATCTCTAAAAAAATTATGTAACTAGTAAAAAAGTGACGAATAGTGCTCCTGTTCATGATATATATTCTGTATCCTATCCTATACTATGTTATTGTTTTATGTATTAGACATGTTATTGTATTAATTACCCTACTTCAGAAAGCAAGCTTCTAAATTCGATGCTGATTTTGAACAGATTTTAATAGTCATTTATTTATTCAATATGTTATATCTCGGGAAGGGTGCCATGAAAATTTCAAAATGAAAGTTTGAAGTTCCATCACTCACTCACTGTACTTTTAAAAGTTAATTTTGTATTTATCATTATGGATTTTTTTCTTACTAACTTTGTAAACCAATAGTAACATACGCGCTTTGAAATGTACATGCTAATAGTAGGTATGATTTATAAAAACTAAAAATATGTTTCAAATCAGCTTTGTGACTAGTTTTGATCTTAAAAATAAGTAAATAATAATTTTAACAAAAATGTCGTGGGACAGGTTTATGCAAGATACGACTAACGGATTTACGCAAATATCTTTACACGATTTGTCGTTTAGCACTTTTGTGATATGCTACTGACGCGAACATTCTCTCTTTCAAGTAATTTAGATTTTCATATAACGGTAATGCGACATGCATTTTCCTTATCCTTTTATATCTTTACGACATCGTTGAGAATAAAAACCTTTTCTTACTTTTTAAATAATTTAACACCAGTCGTAATAATAAACTATCACACAATAGACCATTTGGAACAACAATGTAAAATTAATGATCTTACATTATTACTTCATTACTACCTATTAAAGGCTAAGTTTTATTCTTAGTTATATGTCTGTTACTGTGCTTGTATCTTTAAAGTTACAAATGTGACAATAGAACTGTTTCTTCAGACCATAATTAGTAGTAATATAAAATATAAGTACGCAGTTAAAGAATTATTACGCCTAAGAGATACCTAGTGCTGCAGTAAAAGTGCAGTGCAGTGACTTAATATAAATAGGTATCTCCCTACTAGCAGCGCCCCGCGGTTTCACCCGCGTAAGTCCCGATCCCGTGGGAATATATGAATTAATAGCCTATGCGTTAATCTAGGTCTCCAGCTATCTACATACCAAGTTTCATTGCAATCGGTTCAGTGGTTTTTGCGTGAAAGAGTAACAAACATCCATCCATCCATCCATCCATCCAAACTTTCACATTTATAATATTAGTGGGATAAGCCCGCTAAGTATTCTGTTATCACTATCACCGTATTTTTATATATAAATGGTCGTATAGATAAATTACAATCACCATCGAAACTCGTGTATTTTTTTTTTTGTTTGGCTAATTTTTGAACTTTTGCGTTCCATGATATTATTATTTTTATGTATGAAATTTTATTTTGTTTCTGGGTATTCTAGTTTTAAAAGCATAAAAAGCAACTGACTAAATCGCGAATTATCCCTAGGCTGAAAAAATTACGGACGTAGTAGTAACATGCAACGGCCGTACAATTGACAAAAAAATCCACTTGAACTAACAATTTGTGCTTTTATTATCAAGTAAGATATACGCATGGTCTCATTTGACAATGATTGTCAGATTATCTTGGCGCGTGTGTGGTCGCCCTAATCCGTACGTAATAAGCTGATGATAATAACGATTTTGGTTACTTAACTAATCTTCAGCTGATATGTCACTTGCAGCTGTCGTCTGCGGAGCTCTGTTCTGACGTTTGTGATCGACCTTGGAACCAACATTTATATTAATGAGATGAACAAGAATTATATTAAAAATTGATTTACTAAACATTTACAATAACACTGTCAGTCTAGTATTTCCGCCGCGATTTCCTCGTGTTTACCATTAGATTCGCATTCGTGTGATTTTGGAAGGCTTCTTAATTTTAATGTTTTTTTTTTATATGTTATGTACTGCACGGGTGGCAATGATTGGAGTAGTTGGCTCGCCACTACGCCGCGCAGTGTTGGGACAAAAATTTGTGTGTTCCGAGTATGGATGTTCTTTGTGTCCGTTGTGGCAATGTTTGTAAAGTCCCCCGTGATACAGGAATCATGATCATGACAAATGCGGGAGTTGTCTTTAAATAAAATTGGTGTTTGTGAATCAACTTTAATATTTCTCTTTACTTAAATAAATTTTACTTGTACCAGGTAGTAGTAACATGGCTAGTGGGCATTTATGTGTCAACTTTTTTTTAAAACGTCAATTCAGCTTAAAAACTCCAAATAAAATATAAACATACATTTATACATTATTTTCATAGTAGATTTTTAGCCAACAAAGGCAAAACAGTTCGGTAGGTACCTACTTATTTCTTCTATATTCGTCAACCAATTTTCTTTTTTATTAAGCGTTTTATTTGCGTTTGAGGTTTTTTATTACCAGAGTGCCAAGTACCAAGTACTACTATGGTACAATGGCTACGGTTACCGTAGGCATGGCTCCTTTATAGATACTATTGGGTTATCTATTACTCTTATTACCTTAACAAGTGTACCTTTCCAACACATAAGTTTAATTTTAAGGTTATAGAGATTTATATTTTAAACGAAGGTAGCAAGTATTTTATGATACAACAGATTTTTTGTAACTACTTTTAGGCACGGGTAATCGCATACTATCATGGACGTTATGCTTGTTTATCTACTTGTGTTATAGAATGCCAAATGTTATTAAAACTGGTAGCGATCTTTTCTTGTTGACCCCTTTGCGATTGCTCACCAATCGTGATTTCACTTACATGTATAATGCTCGAAAATTTCAAGCAATGAATTCTTGCATACAAAACAGACATCCTCTTTACGTCGGTAGGATGATGATCATAATCTTACATTTATTGCTTATATTTTGTAATATTATTATCTGAATAAAAAGTGCAGTAAATTCTTCAATAAATTTGAATAAAGTCAGATTTGTGTACATATTTACATACACAACAATGATACGACGAAATATCCTATAAAAGTAGTACAACCATCCATGTGGGTTTTAGTTATCTAAATTGCAGATTATTAATTAATAATACAAAAAGGTAACGAGCTGTATTCGATTGCAGCATTGTCGTATCATTTACATCATCAGATTGTCCATCATTTACAAAACTGATTGTTATATGTTGTATGAACTGTTGCGTTATTATTATGTATATATTTTAGATAAAAAATTTCTTAAGTTATTGGTAAAGTATTACTGAAACTAGCCGGTCCCCGCAGTTTCGACAACGTTTATGGTCACTACTCCGCTCCTAAGAGTCGTAGCGCGATGTTACATAGCATATAACCTTCCTCAATTAATACTCTATCCAATACATAAACAATTTTTTGAATCCAACTTGTAGTTCCAGAGTATTAATTATTAGTACGTTTAAACAAACAAATAAAATACTCTTCAGCTTTATTATATTGTGTAGATTTTATACAATAAGGCCAACTGCTGCTACACCATTATGTACTTAAAGTAACCACTTAACGGATTACATCCGTGTGTGTGTTGGTTCTACACACTCGTTTTGCTATTCGCAGATCACTCATTAAATACCTCGGTTAATCACTGAAGATAACTTCAGCGATATAGGTGTGATCCAACCGTGAATATTTCCGATAAACTTAATGTTGGATGGTTTTGGTTTGGATGCTACGAGTATGTAAGCAAGCGTCAATAATACGTTTACTCGGGTCGACAAAGATAAGCCCAATGACAGAACGATCACTGACCTCCAAATAGGCGATAATTTCATATATCGACCTTCTTCTCAACACATGTGATGTAAACATGATTCGCTAAACAGTTCGACTATCTGATAATAGTATAGTAGACAAAAATCACAACAGAACCTTAGAACTTCAAAGTAGGAAAATAACTGACTGATTAGAAGGCATACATAGTAGACACAATACTTATAAATCAAGCCGGCTTTCTCACATCTGTTAGTTCAAACGACTATTGTAAACTTACAACGATAGATATGATATCTCAATTAATTATCTTAATAGAATCAAGTGAACAAAGTTTTTACCTTACGACAGTACAACCAATTGAGATAAACATACAATTATTTATTTACTGTAAATATGTTTACGTTTATTACCGGCGGCATGAGTATTTCTATAAGATACTTCTTAACAGGTCCATTAAACATCAGTTAGAGATAATTTACTTTAGTCTTAAAACCTTTTTGAATATTGTTGTAAAGTGCATTAACATAATTAAGTTCCATCGTATTTGGAAAGGCGACCGTTACCTTAAGTATGTCTCGTTTTGACGTGTTATGATTGTGTGTCAACATATTTTAAATAAAAAGCGAAATTAAAATGAAATACATATTACTACAAAACGTATGTAGATATCTACCTATTTTTTTTTTTTTTTTTTTAATGACAACTCCCGCATTAGGAATTACTCCTGTGTCGCGGGGGACTTTACAAACATAGAAACAACGGACACAAAGAACACCCAGACTCAGGTGGGAAACGAACCCACGACCTATAAGCATAGCGGTCAGGGTCACTAACCACTAGACCAACAGGCCAGTCGATGTTATTAACATTTTCATGTAGTGGTTATACTAAATCCTTACGCTAGCGACAACAGTTTGAATAACTTGAAACATTCAACACTAAAAAGTAAATGTGGCATTGTTTACAAAAAGTTGACGTGAAATGCAATATGGCTGAATAGTGACCGCGTCGCGGTAGCCTATGCTTTCCCACCTGAATATGACACCGCGTGTACAGTTATAAAAGGACCTAAAACAGCTAAAGATATATGAGAAAAATCAACTTTGACGGACACCTCAATAGGATTTAATATCGCCTAAACGTCGCAATCGAAACCCTTAGTCTGACGGATTAGCTGAGCATGGCTGACCCATTAAAACAATCGATTGTTTCCTTATTGCGGTGGCTACGACGCGTAGTTTAAGTAATAATTAGGATTTTAATATGAACATACCAGTTATATTTTCACCGATTTTTATTTTAATGTATGCAAGAATGTAAACCGAGATTATCATCAGGAAAACGTGTTTCTATGTTGTTGTCTCATTAAGGTATGCATATAGTTGCTGCTTTGATTAATTTAGCTGTCAGTACTAATAACAATAAAAAAATTAGGTTTGCAACGCATTGTTTGGTCTAGATTTTAAGTTCGTAACATTAGAAGGTCATTTAGTTGTTTCGGGATTAACGAGTTAAATATTCAACATTTAGACTCGTGAAGTTCGCAAGGTCGTGGTAGATAGGGTTTGATCAATATCTGCGTAATGAGGTGTCGGTCGCCACTGGCGCCATTAAAACACAGTGAAAGCACCTACAGAATAAGGAAACTAATTTAAACGACTCGACACTAAACTGTTAAAAGCGAAATAGAATGGACCACACACAGTAGCCTGTTAGACATCAAAACTTACGTCTAAATCACTAGCAAATTCCCTGATAGTTCATAGAACCAAACAATTAATTACAAAGTCGAAGAATGCAGAAGATATTGTCTTTGTTTTGCGATTTTTTATTTCTTGACATACGATCACATCAATGGCAGTTTACGCGATGGTTGGGATGAACCTTTGAACTGCCCGAGGCTTCAACCAGGTAACACGTTCACCCGTCGCTGTCAAGTCAACTCGAGTCTTTAAAGTAGAACGGTATACCAGTAAGCCTGTGGTCACGACCAGTTCATGCTGGTCAAAACGTCAGGCAGCTCCAATTTATAGACAAACCCGTCATGTTGATACTTGTTAATGTAAACGTATATCGTAGGATGCTAATGTTTAAAAGTTATCATTATCTAGATGTTCGAAATTTAGTTTTTAACTCCCGACACAAAAAATAGTTTAACGTGTGCATCTGTGTGTCTGCCTGTAGCATTACAGCTGGACTTGATCGAGAGTGTTCTTAGCTATAATTCAAGAAAATCTGTTCATCCGTGCGAAGATCTAGAGAGCTCTTTTCTAATCGTTGAAGAGAATTTGGATCTGGGAGAATATTACATTTTTAATTAATGCTTGTGTTATATATGTTGTACCTGCACATAGAACATTTAGTGATGTCACCCATGACGCAGTCTAAAGTCGGCCATCAAAAGTTATAAGTACATTACATATGAGTAATACTTGCGTAAATCAGTGTTTTACGGCACAATGTTATCGGTCAGTCAATTTAGCATGACCATCAGTCTGTTTGCCGATAAGGATGAAAATACCCAGTTTTATATTTCATTCCTAATTCACACAGAGAATGGCTTAATAAGTCTGTGATTTTAGTAGTGCTAAAGCTAAACTTGCTATTTGTTTATTAAGAGATCTTGTTGGGCTTGGTCATTTTCATAATGATCATCCTCACAAACCTGATTTGTGACGAGTTGGATGCATAGAATATATTTTTCGTTTCTTCATATACGTCAGTATTCAATCAAATCAATAAAAAACTTTAACGGTCATTTTAGCATTTTCAGCGTTGTAGCAGTAAAATATATTTTCTCCTGTAAGACTATCGATTCAAAGTGTATTTTAAGAAATGGTTTAATTATTCTCTTCAGGTGGTGATCTGCGGTGCGGTGCCATCGATGGTCCGGTCGGTTCGCCTCTACAGCCAGTGCTCCCATATGTACGTCAACGTGTTCCCCAACGGTACCATCATGGCTCGCTCCGATGGAAACGATCAACGTGAGTGTAATTTTTTTTTCATCTAATATCAAAGAGGAAATATTTCTTCTCTTCTAATATTTATCATTATTTTGCATTGAATAATGACAAGAATAACATTGTCAACATTGATCTATAATGATAAATCTCCATTGGCAATGGTATATTCTATAGTTAAGTTATATCGTATAGACCGCGGGGATTTAACAAGTATATTGATGATTGATCTGGAAGTGAAAACGTTTTAAAAATAATAAAACACATTATCTATTTGCTATGTGTGTCAAAATGAAATAAAACATTGATAAAGTAATGACTGATTAAAATTATCAATTAACCCCAATTGAAGTATAGACTTGAGGCATTACATTATGTACAGTACTCAATTTCGATGAATAAGTAACACGGTTATTACAGACCAGCAAATGCTTGATTTAAACGTTTGAAAAGCTAAAGATATTTTATTTTGGTAGCGTATGGTGCATCAAACTAATTTGAAAAGCTATTCTCACAGCGTCAATCCGGGTTATTGGTTCAGGTTTTGTCATCAGAAATGAGTTAAAACAGGAATATAGAACCGATTTCAAATACTTGTATTTCGCATTCTTCCATCTGTACTTTATTCTTTCATCGGAGCTTTTGAATAGAAACATTTATAAGAGCTGATCGACTTTGATTTATTCATAACTTAATCAAGGGCTTCGGAACTATTACACGAGATTCAATAACGTTTTCAACATGGCTAAGTGTAACTGATTACAACTGCTGGCTTACTAAGAAATTACTGTTATAATGAGCAATATGTAGAAGATCGCTTACACCTATAGAAATCAGAAACAGGCAAATCGCCAACATCTACACTATAATGGTAGATTTGGAACTTCAATAATATTTTAAATGTTATCTCATGTGGGTTGGACGAACGAAATCACAGGCAAGCACAGTCGAACATTTTGCCAACACAGTAGAAACTTGAAGTAATCGCTTAGGGGCTAGACGTGAGAAACTATAGGAATATGTCAATACTTGAAGGGTCAACGGCCAGTCGCGGCAACAGGTAGACTCTACCGTGCGATATAGTAACGGGTACGCATTGCTGCACCAGCGTTACGACTGAGAAATGTTTAGCATTTTGCGTATTTGTATATTTTTATATTGTACGGTCATGGTTGTTTTATACCCAAAAAAGCTTTTATTGGTTTTGAATCTTGAATGTAAATAGTATCCTTAAATATTAAGGGTATTGGAGGTATGACGATGACGATTTATACATATATATATATATGTGTGGTTTTACATGGTTCAAAAAAATATACCAAGACTCAAAAATGTGTGAAACCCCTTGCAACAACGCAGTACGACGTTTTGCTTTTTAAGCCGTAAGCATTTAAAGTACAATTAATATATGTACGCCTACTCCTACCAATATGTGTAGATACTCTTTTTAAAACTGGCTGCTATTTTTGGGGGTCCTCTTTTTTATCTTAATTAATTATAAGTTTAAAACAGAAAGTTGTTTTAAATATTTCGTGTTTTTTTTTAATTCGGATAGAAAATAACATTACAGCTATATTTGGTTCTATCGTTATTTTCCAACCATTTAGCTTACAAATAGTTTTGCGAAACTGCACCGCCACTGGCAATAAATCGAATGCTTTTTTATTTGAACAAGACTTGGCTTTTAAAACGACTCGGTAAAGTGAAGGGATCACTATTTTTCTATTATTTGATGAAAGTATATGTCGAATTTGTAATACTAATTTTTACTGCGAATTACTTAACATTTGTTTAAAACACGCAACTTTGGCTTGTTTAAGGCTTTCACCTCTCCTTCACACATCTGCGAATATTAGAATTATTGCAAGTTGTTTTCGCAAATGTACGGTTTGTGATTTTTGTGTACATTTCGTAATGTGACTACATTACTTTCTTAGAACTATTATTTAAGACTACAGAATGCTTATTATTTTATCTATTTCATCTGTATTACAACGATATTATAACGTACAAACGTATACGCTTGCTAATTTACTTCTGAATGAAAGTATTTTTTTGTAAAACGTTCGAATATGGTAGTTATTTATAATAATACCTACAGTTAAATATTTATGATGTTCGACTGCGATTTTATCATTTTATACCCGTATATTTCGTCATCTGGCGAGGCGTTATTAAGCACTGACAGATCTTTGGAAAGAATCACAGAAAGGAATTTGATGATTGCAAAACATGCAGGCATATTGTATTGCAGACTTTTATCTACCTAATTGAAATATTATCTTGTAATCAAATTTCTACTCGATGTGAACGAGAATAAAGTTGAAATTCCGTTAAGGATTTGCTGTTTTATGCAAAGCTATTGTGAAGTTCATATTACACGCTCATACTAGTGACCCAATAAGGGCGTCCTATCGTATCAACATTTTGACATTTAATTTAATTATGAAGACATTTGGTTTACAACTTGTTTACAATTATTGCATAAACAAAATACAGTAAACTAAATACAGTTAATTACAATCTTTACACTCTAATGTGTATAATTAACATACCAACTTTTAATAATGTTAAATATTACACATTTTTTACATAACATCAATAAATAATATTGAGCGGAAAGCTATTAATTTAGTTCGAACAATAATCGCGTGAGAATAAACATTTATTTGTTGCCAGAATAAAAAATTTAATCACTTGACCTGTGTTAGCATACGTTTTAGTTATGAAGCAATAAAAGAAACTACACAGCCAATATTAAATTTAACGATTTAATATTGCATCACCATTATAATTAGATCTATAGCTACTGTCCCATTTAATCAGAAATCCTAATCCAAGTGCGGCTCTCCTTTCTTTGGCCGGTTGTACTTGCCGGACACATTGCGCCGCCTACCGCCGAATGGCGCGTGAAATATGTGACGCTTTTTAATTAAAATTAGATTTGAAGGCACTGATAACAAAATTTAATTATTCCCATCGTGTTAGAAAAAGCGACTGGTTGAAACTAACGGCAACAGTACGAGTGCCTCGGGCTTTTAATATATATTTTATTTTCGAAAATGAAACTCGGTTAAATATTTATGGCGTTATGTCACCAACAAACTAGTTGACAGTAAAACAAATTGTATTATCTTTAATTTTATTACGAATTTTAATGATCTTTAAGCTTCAATTGCATTTATTGTAATTTATACTATAAAAAATTACTACTATTTTGAGTCAAAAGGACAGCTAAATTGATAAAGTCAAGTTTAAGTTTGATGGAAAAGTCATCGGAAACCGCACCATGTTTCAAAATTTTGTTTCTTGTGGTGGTTTATTTTTTGTGGCAATTCATCGAAAAATTGTTTGGCGGAACGAAAATTACATGAAATCAATCGACGTAGGCGGTGCGGCGCCTACCTAAATTAAGTTGTTACCTTTAAAACATAATAATAAAGCTTCATAAGGCCCTCTGTTTAGCAAAAAAATCTACCACACGCACGACTCTCAATAATAATGAGGTATAATCTAATAGGGAATTAATAACATAATTTGCGCACGCATTTTCGAAATAACAGGCATCCAAACGTTTGGATATTGTTTTTTTTCATTTTAATCGAGTCGTTTTTTAACTCTGGCAACGTAGGTAGCAGCCCTTTGAGGAAAATAATATTTTTTTTTCAGCTGTGGCAATTATAAACGATTTGTTTGTTGTAGTTAGATACGAAACCTCGGTGATAGGACTAGATGTTTTGTTAACATGTGGATAAGTGGCGTGACTTGCAGTCATTAGTTTTTTATTTTTTAACAAAGGTAAACAGACGATGTGCCAGTAGTACAGTTATGCTCTATTGATTAATTATAGCGTTTTGTGTAAACAGTCGAATAAAAAAAATATGATGGGCACTTTGTGCCCGACAGGCGACCGTTTAAAGCGCTCTCGGTTAATCGTAAATGAATGTAATTGATACTTAAGATAATGATGCGATTTGATTATAATTGCATAAATATGGAAACTAGACTCAATTGATTGATAACATAAATGCGCGATACGCAAAAACACACTACAAGATATTGTCATTCGAAGGGATTACAGCTATCAGTTCTATTAAAAAAAAACAGAAAAAAAAACAACGAGGTCGTCTTTAACGTCTAGTAGATACCCTTTTGCCCCGATTCAATTAGTAGGTATTTATTTATTATTTATCTTGCTACATACAGTCAGCAACGGCAGATCCACACATATTCTATTTTAAAGAGCACTTTAGCACCAAATTCTTAAATAAATCTATACTAATATTATAAAGCTGAAGAGTTTGTTTGTTTGTTTGCTTTAACGCGCTAATCTCAGGAGCTACTGGTTCGAATTGAAAAATTCTTTTAGTATTGGATAGGCCATTTATTGAGGAAGGCTATAGGCTATATAACATCACGCTACGACCAATAGGAGCGGAGCAGTGACCATAGACGCAGGTGAAACTGCGGGAACGGCTACTATTGAAATAAAATAATAAAAAATAATAATAAAATTATCTTCGCCTTTCATGTGCTTTGGAAGTTTATTTTTATATTGCCGGCTGCAAGCTGCGGCTTTTTTAAAACTACCACAGAACAAAGACATATTCATGCACACATCAGAGATTCAAAGAAATTGTTTTTTATTATTAGATTCTGTGGTTCTTTCGAGAAATTACAACGGTGCTATTATAATTAATAACATTACAGAGATGGCTAAGTTGTTTTATTACTGTAAATTTTATTACATTGACAATTGAAAAAATCCATATAATTATAATCTAATAAATAAATAAAAATAAATAAATCTATAAAATAAAATATAATACAATGCACTTATTGTTACTTGTGGCTTTTATTAAACATAAAAATATTGACAGCTTCAAAATTTTCCATCCTTTTCATAATCTAAAAACTAATTAATACATTATGTAACGGAATGACTAAACTGTTAAATTCCATTCAGAATATGTATTATGGCACTGACAATCTTTATGTAAACAAGCGAACATCATATTGTGCTAAAATTTATCATTATTTTTATCACGTATTTCAATTAATGTGTTGATAGGAGTTTCAGACATAAAATTGAAACAGCAGACGCGCGGTTTATCTGCGTTTATTGGTGTTATTGTTTCACGTGTACAACAATATTGCAAGTTGGGTGGTCCCGCGTGTTTGTACTTGATGTCGCAAATAAAAAAGGGTGTTTAGTAAACATGAGTACTTTGTAGTTCTGTTATTGTAAAAGGAATAAGTTGCGAATGTTTTTTCGGCCGTATTTGACTTCGGTACTTGAAATTGCTAGCGTAAATAGTAAGTGTTACTAAATGGTTTACTTTTTCTGAAATGCATGTTGCTGGTAATAACGTTGTTTCACATTTGGATCAAACGTTTATATTTAAGTACTCAAATTTAATTATGTATATTTTATGAGAGTATTTGTATTTAGTAAAGAACTATAGACACTTATAATTTATTGAAACATCCCTAGGTAATATATTCGGAATTATTTGTGTGCGTCCACATTGGCCCAGCATCTTTATGGTACTAAAAATAATATAGGCTATTTTCGTAGATCATAGCAACCTGTTGCCTATATCAATTACTACTTTGTGTCAAGATTTGATGCCTTTTTTATAGATATGAGTTGATAACGTTTTAGTAGGATTGTAGGTCATCAGTAGTCAACCATATTGATTCTGAGAAAAAGTCAACGTCACAGATACAAGCGATTTATCGTATGTCTGAGACTTTGGCTATGTTCAACGTTTATCGATAAATATTACGTTTGACCTGATTTCGATTGCTGCGACAATCTTAATTTAACTATACCATCCGATAACATGTTACATTCAGCCTTATTTGAATGGTTTTACAGATACATTTTGTAAACAGACGCAAGGCACCGAGAGGATTATCTGAACATTATTGACATAGATTTCGGTAACATTTTGGATATTACCTACTCCCGTTATGTCTAGATTTGTCTGATATCTCAACAACAGATAAATGTTGCTAAGTGTATTTGTAAAACTTTGAAGGCATTCATTGCAAAATTTTTAATCTTCAAGGCCTTTACAAAAATTTGGACAAACAAAGATATGGCAATTCTTGCGTGAATCACGAGTTTTAACAAAACCTCGATAATTTAATAAATTGCAATATTAAATTACGAATTCGTTCCTTACCCTTCAGTACTTATTGGCCCCCGACGCAAAAAGAGGGGTGTTATAAGTTTGACGTGTCTGTGTGTCTGTCTGTGGCATTGTAGCTCCCAAACGCAGCATCGACCGATGCATTTTTTTTTATTTGAAAGGTGACTTGATCGAGAATGTTCTTAGATATAATTCAAGAAAATCTGTTCAGCCGTTCGAAGGTCATCAGCTCTTTTCTAATCGTTAAAGGCATTTTCAAGTCGGGGTGTTTTAAATTTATGACTATTTGTAATGTTAGTAAAACGTGACAAATAGGTACACTGATTAGTCTAGAGGGCGTCTCATATTTGTTTAAAGATAGTTTACCGATGTCCATGCATCATATAAAATACTAGCAACCCGCCCCGACTTCGTACGGGTACAAATTATACACCAAAACCTTCCTCGTGAATCACTCTGTCTATTAGTGAAAACCGCATGAAAATCCGTTCAGCAGTTTTTCAGTTTATCGCGAACAGACAGACAGACAGACGCGGCGGGGGACTTTGTTTTATAATATGTAGTGATTAAAATTCAATCCTATGTAAACCTGGTCGCAAGTACTTACATATAAATTACTCTTAAAGTTCCGTACTAAATACTTATAAAAAACCTTACTGGCTCTTTGATTATGATCATGGTATGAAATTGAAAAAAGAACAATACTCGTTTTTGACTTGCATGCCAGTTGATGAGGTGGAGTTAAATTTGGTGGTGTCGAAAGTTCCAAAAACGAAACGTCACACTTTCTTGTTAAGCATCCAATATTGTAAATATATCGGGCATATCGTATTAGTGTCATTGCCACATAGTATTTGTGGTCACATAATCTAGTCGGACTAGACGGTAACTTGATATTAGTATCAGCGTTAATGTCATGTGTTGGCTGGCTTAGGATGAGATTAGATTCAACTTAACCCAGAGTACACACTAGGTGTAGATACATTTAAGTAACGAATACACGATTTAAAGTAAAGCGAGTGGCCGCCGTCGCGTTGTTGATACCACCCAATGATTAGATTCGGGTTCTGTTTGTCCTACGATTGAGAATGCAGTCGTTGAAATTTTATAGATTACTATTGATATTTGTTGATATATGCGGTTGTTAACGGCATTTAAAAAAAACTAAATTACAAAACCCTCAGTTACAAAAAGTAGGCGTATAAAGACTTCAATACAAACGTCTTACATGTATAACTTGAATTGAAATATACATTTATGTACATGTAATTCATAACATGTTAACTGTTGTTAACTCAAAAGAAATAAAAAATGAAATGATTTTCGACTTCGTTCGCGTGAAAATGGAAAAAAAGAATCCTGAAAAACTTCAATGTTTTTTGAGCTTCTACTTTCCGAAAAACTGATAATATTCTGTTTTAAAGTTATATTGAAATATTTAAATAGGTAGGATTAAACACATTACAAAATCATCGAAGTAAAACCGCCTCAAATATCAGGATTGTTGTAATATAGGTAAACTGAGGTATTAGTGCCGTTATGGACCACGCTCAAGTAACAAGTAACGCTCAAGATCGTTGTAACCTTCTTGTAACCCTAATCGACAAAATATAGGAAACGGTGGCTCATATTCCCCTATGAAAACAACTGTCAGTCGTAGGACTGGACGTCAGAAGTGAAAAACTTACTTCACACTGTATTTACTATCTGAGCGCGACGGTCACGCGAGTTCAGTGCTTTTCCCCCATACCAAAAGTGCCCAACGTGCCGAAAGAAGTTTTCACACACTTCGGTATATATGTATCTGAGCGTGATGGTCACGCGAGTTCAATGCTTCTTTTCTCATACGTGGCGCTTAGAGATGCAGTTCTTCATGCGATCTACGTTACTATGTTTTTCAAACAGACGGGTCCACAAAAATTGTACCCAAGACGTGTTTTTTTTTTCTTAAAAAAGACAACTCCCGCATTAGGATTTACTACTGTGTCGAGAGGGACTTTACAAACATACAAACAACGGACACAAAGAACACCCAGACGCGGGTGGGAATCGAACCCACGACCTATGGCATAGCAATCAGGGTCACTAACCACTAGGCCAACAGGCCAGTCAAAAGGGGTGTGTTTAGGGGTTTACTGCGCCGTGGGTAAAATGTCTCTTAAGGATTCGAATCTCCGATGCTTTAGTACTTAAGTAGTAGAACGTAAGAAGGGTAGGTAGGATCGGGGGGTTTCCAGGCGGAAGAAAACAAAATAAAAGTATCAACAGTAGGTTTGCATTGTCGCAGATTCGAGCCTCGTCCTGAGTGATCGTTATTTGCCAGTTTTATATTACCCATATAAGTTTGCATATTAAATACTTTTAAATTATAATTGCCTTATTATATAGCAATACACAATGTCTTCTCGACATTTTATAGACGATATAAATTATTTTATTTATCTCGTTACATTGTTTTATTGTTCATTAATGTTTTATAGTAATTAATACGAATTTATGCCATGTTGGTTGTTTACTACAAATAATATGACCATTAGTATGACTTCTCATGTCTCAACAATGTTATTGTATCTTTTTATGCTTTTCTTTTCAAGTCTTTCGAAAGCAGGCAGTAGAAACTGCAGACGAATGCCAAATGTATAGAAGTCATAATAAAGTATTATTCTCTTTATGTCTCTCTTAGTGTTAAAAAGAGGTAACAAGTAGTGAAGAGTTAAGTGCTTCTTATATCTGATTACGCACTTACTCATACGTGCGATCGTTAGGTCCTTGGCTTGATCTTCGGGAAGTACTAACACATTACACGCAATTACCTGTTCGTGTCTAATATCTAACGAGTGTAGACAACTAAAAAATACTTTTTTAAGTATCTTATAATAATATAGGATACATTACACAGTGCCATATAGATCCGAATTAAGCATAGTTTTGACAGGTTGTAGAAAACAATACTCAATAATAATAGTAACTTCGCTCATCTCACACACGGTCGTCTGATCCCAAACTAAGCAGAACCTGTGCTATGGTAACCAGACTACTGATAAACACACTTATATATTTCTAAATACATACATTTTATGGATAAATTGCACCCAGAGACACAACAAATGATCATGCTCATCACACAATTATTTGTCCTGGGTGGGAATCCACACGACAGCAGCTCGCAACAGCGGCTCAGCAGTCAGGGTCACTAACCACTAGACCAACAGGCCAGTCATGGATATTCGTGTTAGTTTTTTTTTGTACACCCAGGAAAATGCAATTAGACATATTGCATTCAGCGTTAATCTAACTAGAGGCTCCTGACGTTGCAGTCATATCTTCGACCTGACGTCCACTCTTTTTTTTTATCGTGTGGAAGCCCCTATAGGTCCTTACCTCACCGGGGCTGGCGTTGAAGCGGTATATCGGAATCGAACCGACTAAAACCACCAGGTTCCGTCACAACTAAGTCTATTGCAAATTCAAGTTCCTACGAACGTCCTCTAATATACCTACTAGTCAGTAATTATATGAATATTTCATTTGTTTAAATCTTCTATATTATTTAAATAGTATTTGTAAAAACAACATAAAGAACAAATCTAACTTTAAAAATAAAACAGACGTCAGATATCTTAATATGAAGCGGTCTGAGATTAAGATAGGGCTGACTAAAGGATTTCAATAGTACATGAAAATCCCTGTTTACAGTGCCGCTGTATCCTGTCGCCGGGTAGGTTTTGGTGCGTTTCCATAGCTCCATGAATTCTCTTACGTCCGACATTATCTATCGCTGAACATGCTATTTCACAAATTTCAAATTTTATTTAAATTCAACTATGTTCAAATCAGTTGGCAGACAAAAATCAACGCAGTTGAAATTCTGTCATTAGTTCTTCATCATTTCGTATTAAGCAAGAAGTTTATGTGAATATGCATTTAAGTATTTCTTGAGTATAAAAATGTAAAGACCGCCAGGGTAAATTTATCTATGAAAATATGTATGAAAAAGTTCTTGTAGGCACATTTTCTGATTAGTCCGTTGAACGTAGCTCATGTTAGTGTAACTGCCTTTTTATAAGTAAGTACATACTTGCTGTTTCCGCACAGCTTCGCTCGCGTGTTATGTACACGCGAGCGAAGCTGTGCGGAAACAGCAAGTTTATAAATTTTACGCGGAACCCTAACTTTTTTTACAAAATAAAAGTAGCCTAAATTACTACTTATACCACCAGCTATCTGCCAGTGAATGCTATCTCCTGTGGAAATCGGCCCACCCGTTCCGGAGATTAGCCGGAACAAACAGAAAGACAGACAAAAAATTTTAAAATTGATTTTTTGGTATATGTACCGTGTAAACATTCGGATGCATTTGGTAAAACTGTGTTATTATGACATTACAAAAAGACACTTTATTTTATTTATTTGTATAGATATAGCCTCTGCTCCGTGGATGTAGCTACTAACATATTATGCTATTAACATAAAGAAGTTTTTATTACAGTCAAATAAACTACAACGCAATTTTCTGGGCAAATTCGTAACATCTGCAAATATTTCCTTGATCAAGTTGTCATAACTTGAATATTATAGTATAATGTTGTGTATTATTACAATGATAGATTATATAATGTAATATTAGAGTATAATATTAGTATAAGTTCAAGCATAGTTCAATATAAAATTGGAATACGTATTATAATCATATTTTCAAAAGCATTTTATCATCTAACGCGACACGACAATGAAAACGCGTTCCCAGTTACCGAGGAAGCGTTCAGGAATTTAACACGAGATTCCCGACAAATACTTACCTACCGCAGCGGCAATATCCTGCCGGATTTGGTCAGATTATACGCGTTATCCCCACGGTTAGTACGCGTCAAGCGCGTTTGTACTAGTACTGTGGGGATTAGACTCGTTTATCTGTTAGATAGTAGTTGTGTTAACTAGGATTTCGCTCTGTCAACAAGGGTAATTGGTGTGTTGGAATTTGGATGGTTTAATTAAAATGAGACAGGCGCCGCGATGTAAATATAAAATGTATATTAATAACTTAATTGTTATTCTTTTAAATTATATTATTTAAGGATAATGGTATGTTATGCTGAGTGCTTATTTTCCTGATGTTTTGGTCGGATTGATCGAATAAGTATTGATAAATACTTAGCATACCTACCTACACTATAGCTGCGCCTCAGAGGTCGTCAAATAGCATATTAGTATATTTATACCATTTTAATAATATTAAAAAACTGAAGATATTTTGTAATAATGTTTATAAATATATTAGGAAATTAAATATTTACTTATGATGTTCAAACACTTATCTTTTTTTTGACGATTTGACAGCACAGTTTGACAGTTGTAATTTCTTAAAATGACTGTATCATTTTAAGAAATTACAACACAGGGCGGTTCGTCAAGTACTTCAGCGGTAAACGTTCTCTCGCGTGTGACGAGTAAAGCGTGCAAGTACGCTAATATTAGTGTATAATTATTGGCTTCATTTTTGGAGCGTGTATTACGAATCTGGACCTATATATATTCTAAGTTACATAGTTGGTTTTTTAAAAAATATCTTGAGTTATGTGACTCATTTTTAAGCTTGGTATATAGGTATAATGTTTAATACTGAAGTTAGGTTCACAGTTATTGTTAAGACTTACAAGAATTAGCAATAATGTCTCTTTCGATAGGATTTATGCATGGACTGATTTCTCTAACGATGCCTATTAATTAAATCCCCGGTGACACCATATGGAAAAAAATCTAACGAGTCTAACATACATAATATTTATCTACTAACCTAATAAAACCACGAGACTCTGTGGAATCTAAACAACTTATCTATATAGAACATCGATGTTTATTACAAACGTAAACAAATAAATACATCAAAAGTTAGTTGAAACATCGTGTATGTACATACGCGTCAAACATTGCTTAAACTAATTACTAATACTTTGATTACAATTACAATGTTCAAGGTTTTGTAACAATGTCACATACTATCAAATTGTATCAAACTGTTAGACATACTGGCCACATATTTTACGTAGTTGTAATCAAGTTTATGTTTTCTCATAAACCTTGGAATCCTTATAAGGACTTATGTGGTGCGTAAGATGTCGTACCACTTACGCACTTCAGCACTAAACTTTTCATAAAATATAACGAAAATTCGGCATAAACTAATCTCTTCTTCTGAGAGATATAAATGTTCAAAACACTTATTAAAATATACAATCTATACCTACATATATTTGCATTTTTATCAACTTCGTCAGCGTTTGTAAATTTTCCCTGTTTTTGCAACATTTTTCATTAATGCTCCGCTCCTATTGGGCGTATCCTGGTGTTATATAATAGCCTTCCTCGATAAATGGGCTATCCAACACTAAAATAATTTTTCAATTCGAACCTGTTCCTGTTCCTGAGATTAGCGCTTACAATCAAACAAACAAACTCTTCAGCTTTATGTTAGTATAGATATGTTGTGGGCACCGGCACATTTCGTGATATCGATTTGCCCAACTAGTCACTTGGCTACATCCAGATATGGCTGGGCGCATCGTAATGTAGTTCAGTTGATGGCGCTGTTTGCTGTCAGCTGTGTGTTTACGTGTGAGAAACATGGTGGCGTCATAAGAAATTGAAAATTGTGATAATAAAAGTTTAACAAATCAAAACTTACTTTTACCTCTGACTATTACTGGAGCCCTAAATAATGATATAAGAGATATTTCAGGCCAGGAATTTGTGATATTCAAAAATAAATCTGTTGAAGATCCCACAGTCCGTATAGTCTCGGTAATACTCTTTACCACCAGGTGGACAGTGCGTATAAACCAAACATGCACACTATGTGACCAAAATATAATACTGTGTGCTTACAATAATAAATATTAAAGACATAGCAACACTTTGATAACAAAAATAGTAACAGCAGGTTTCGATAAAAGAGATGTTACTCTAGTGAATTCAGGTAACAAGTACAGAGATTATATTGATACGGTGTTATCGGACCTGATAGCCAGTCATTGACCCCATCCAGCTATTCCTTTTACGTCCAAATTTATATATTAGTTCAATTATAACTTTCTAGATAGTACTTTCTACATGTTTCGTTAGTTTTTTTTACTAAAAATGTTTTTATTGATAGTGATCGATAAATAAAACCGGCCAAGTGCGAGTCGGACTCGGCCACAAAGGGTTCCATACCATTATCTATACAACATTAGACACTATCAAAAAAATCACATTTGTTGTATGCGAGCCCCACTTAAATATTTATTTTATTCTGTTTTTAGTATTTGTTGTTATAGCGGCAACGGAACTACATCATCTGTAAATGTTTCAACTGTCCAACTATCACGGTTCATGAGATACAGCCTGGTGACAGACAGACAGACGGACAGTGGAGTCTTAGTAATAGTGTCCCGTTTTTACCCTTTGGGTACGGAACCCTAAAAAGCAAGATTTATAAATAACAAGTAAATAAATAACAAATCAAATGACAAATGATCGAAAATTAGTTTCTACTACCACAAGGTTTATTTTTCTTCTAAAAATTGTTTCTAAGCTGCAATTTAGGATATTTTTAATGATACTTATTATTAATTATGTGGCCATAAAAAACGAATAACTTCATCTTAAAGTGGTAAGACGGTTTCAGTTAACATTTAATCTAATCTACAACAAACAATTGATTGTTGTAGATTAAATTTTCAATCCATGCTTTTTTAAATGTTCTATAGGGTACGGATTATACTTTCTTGTGTCTTTTCACAAATACACAATACATGTTGTTTAATTTAAATCTGCTGTAAAAATAATAATGTTGTGTATTATATAGACCGATGCGATGTCTAATGTTTCATTTTGTAAATTTGAGCATACTTACAACAGAACAGACTGGCCTGTTGGCTTAGTGGTTAGTGACCCTGAATGTTGATGAATGTTATTTGTAAGTTTGTAAAGTCCCCCGCGACACAGGAGTCATTCCTAATGCGGGAGGAACAACATTAACATGAGAAAAAATGATCCAAGATGGATAAACAGTCTTAATTCAGTTGCAAATTGTGCTCAAGATTCAAATTCTAGCAACAAAACTTACGCTGTTATATGTTAGAATAATTTTCTCACACTAAATCTTAAAACCATTGAAGTACACGCCCTTTCCTCTGAGGAAACTACTATGTATCAAGAAGAAGATTTAGTGAAATTACAAGCAAGTCGGCACTTCAAAGTGTGTTTACTTTAGCGACCCAAGATTATGTTGTCTTTACAAAATTAGCCTATTATGGAGGTTGGGCAATGTTTACACGGCTCGTTACGTTCGAAAGAAAGCCCTTTGCCCTTAAGTCGGCCAAAGAGCCCATGGAAAAGACATCTATAGAGACGGACCCAATCTTGTTTTCGCGTAAATGTTAAACAAGATAAACAAACATTTGATATTTGACGTGTTATGATGACATTAACCCAGAAAAACACAAATGTTAGATTTGGTAAAATCCAAACAAGGAAGTAGAATATATCTATTTGTTATTCTAGCAGTTTTTGATTGTTTATATGTGTTTTCGATTTGATATGTTTATTACTTTAATGAAAAAATATAAATTACTGATTGGTGGAAATTAACAATCTAAAACGATTTAAATGTCAACGTTTGAAAACATAAAAATCAATAGTGGAAGTACTAGCCGATATCTCTCCAAATCTCTCAAAATTTAGTTGACACATTACACACGCCGTGTGTGTAATGTGTCAACTAAATTCAGCATATCAAAGCAGATCAGCAGATCCAATTAAGCATAGTTGTTGGTTGGTTGGTTGTAGAACTTAATAATAATAGTAACTTCACACATCTGACACACGGCCGTCTGATCCCAAACTAGGCAGAGCCTGTACTATGTTAACCAGACTACTGATAAACATAGTTAAGTATATATTTCTAAACACATACTTATATGTAAACTACACTCAGACACAGAACAAATTATCATGCTCATCACACAATTATTTGTCCTAGGTGGGAATCCACATGACCTCTGGTTCAGCAGTCAGGATCACTAACCACTAGACCAGCAAGCCCGTCAATATAAATATTGTCTTTAAGCTGCATTTTCATCAGCGAAGTGCCAAAGAGCTACCCAGCAAGTGTGCCTAGCCCATCAATAGTAATACTTTCTAAGGATGCTTTTTATGCCATTTCTTAAATACGAGTATATGATCCGAGTAAGAGTATTCGGGTTTATTCTCGGTAGATGGAAAGAAGGCCACTGTTATGCTAAAGCCAAATCCAAATAATACATAAAGTATTGCCGGAACATTTACGATACGATGCTTATGATAAAGTAATACTTTACGCTTATACAGTAAAAGGTAAGAAAACATGGGTCCTTGTTATCATTGAATACTGTTTATTAAAAGAAAATATTTAGGCAAACAGTATAAAACACATTGTTTTAACATTTGCTGTTGAGCAATGTCATTAGATTTTGAATGATTTAAATATTGAAAATACAAGAGCAGCTTACAGCAATTAGGTTGTACTATTGTAAAGTGTTTCGTACTTAACGTGTTGGTCAATGTTGCAATTATGTTTTAGCCGTCTAATAACCAAAATACTTCGTATTTTTACCAAGTATAAATAGTACTATTTATTGTATGTCCTTCTTATAATTAATTATCTCAAACATAATGCAATTTATATGTTTATTTTAACGCAAGAACTTCAATGGAATGGTAAACATTATTTATAACCATGGCATGGCATCATGGCACTATAGAAGTAAGTTTCTTGCATATATATGTTGCAGTCAAACCTCTTAACCGGTCAAAAGTATTTTTAACCAACAAAATCAATCAAAAGTATTTTCTATAACATAGACACCATTCAAAATTTCCACTTTCACGCACATTTATTCAGTCACACCGAAATTATAATAAATTTATGTTTAAAGTATTTTTATTTCTTTTAATGTTAATTGAAATGACACGGACTGTGACACAGGCGACCGTGTCTGAGTACATAGTTTTATTTTTATTAATTCTTTTTATACGAGTCCCATCGAGTTTGGTCATCGAATTCCATACTCCAACTTTTCTCTTTTATACGTTATCTACCCACAACTAGCATCGGTTTACATGACGGTGCATTAAGTGACCTAAATACATTTTCTGAAATATGACTATAAATATACATACATATGGTGACGCGTCATTCTCGTCTGGGGTGTGCAGAGACGATAGAACGCCATTTGCCATGATCCAGACATACAGTTCGCGCCTCTTCCACATTCATCAGATCTTTCATACACACTCGCCGGTTACGGGTGCTTTTTACTAGGTAGGTCCTTCTTCATTTTAATGCTGAACTGGTCAGTGTACGTCTTTGGGGGCCTACGCGCACTGACTCGCCCACTTTAAATATATTATTGTAAAACTTGCATTGCGACGTTTAAATATATTATAACGTCACTTTAAATATAGTCCCTGGGAGATCACTCGGTTGTTTTTTGTAAAATCGTCATTTGGTTTTAAAAAATATATTTTATTTAAATTGCGTTTTTACAGGAAATACAACTATGTAGTTGAAATTAAAATGCAAAACTGTATCTGTATACAGAATTTCATCAAAATTGTTGGAGCCGTTTCCGAGATACCTAAAATATAAATACATACATAAATAAATACACACATATAAAAATTGCTCGTTTAAAGTAATAAGATGTATTATTGTAAAACTTGTATTGCGACGTTTTGCTTTAATTATCGCTACGGTTCATAAGCTGAAGATTAATTGCTTTATCAACTATTCAATTTAAAACAAAGTGTGTGGTCAAAATATTTCATAACAATTTTAAGGTCAGAATGCCAATAGAGATAAATGTGTTATTATTAAAATATTGTCACCAGATATTCTTTAAAAATAATAAAAAGAAACTTCATGTAGATTATACTAATAATTATTTTATTATTTATTACTCAAAAAGTACTTGCATTTTAAAAAAAATTGTATAATGTATAGGTAAGTTTCATTACACAACGTTGAAATATATCATATAATCTACTCTTACATATTTTATTTGTGCCAACGGAAGAAATATGCTTTAAATAATTATCTTTAAAAAAAATATCACCGACTTCAATGCGCCTCAAAATACTCAAATCTCTTTAAGTGTACCTATAAAATTTTAAGAGTTCTCCAGGATCCCATCATCAGATCCTGACCTGATGACCATGGGACCACCTGGGAAGTATACCCTTTCAAACAAAAGCAGAATTTTCCAAATCGGTCCAGGCGTCTTTGAGTAATCGGTGAACATACATAAAAAAAAATATATATATACAGTGGAACATAGAACCTCCTTCTTTTTTGAAGTCAGTTAAAAAGCAATTAAAATAAACACCAGTTTTATATTTTGACAATGTTTTGTTAAAACCTGAATGAGGCTAAACTTTTCCAACAATAAGAGTTATGTGACTATTGAAGGAACGGGTTTTAAAAATGTCATCACTGTGGCATGTAAGCCTTCACCCGCCTGTCATGTATTGAATGTCTAGCAATAGATTAATATTTATCGACTTTTTATTTTTATACTTTATTAGTGTTCAAATATCATTAACGATTAGTTTGTTGCACCTGACACTGTTCGACTGACTCTTGTACAGAATAAATTCAATTTATTACGTGTCCATAGCCCGCGGCGTTGATAGAAATTGGAAAATATACACCCAGGGTGAGGTAATTAACATAAGCGGGAGTTACATCGAGAATTCCTTGAATACTTACTATTTATTAATTTGAGTTCTTATGAGTTAATTAATTCGGGAAGAAGAAAGTTTGATTTGTGTTGTAACATAGATGTTTATTGTAAGCACATTAGTATTACTACTTGTTTTGAATGATCATCATATATTATTTCACGAATTTAGTTATTACTGGTTGAGGTATTAGTAATTCTTTTGTTACATGTTTAATTTATGTTTGTTTGTTACAGCGAATCTCACCATCAGTACGCGCGGCGTCAGCTTAGAATTGCTCATCCACTCTCCTGTGCAGGACATGTTCCTCTGCTTCAATCGCTCGCGGTTGGTTGGCAGGCGACTGGTGAGGCACAATTTAATTTGTCTTTACATTAATATAAAGAATTTCGAATAATTACTTCAAACTTGTCTATTTCAATAAAAGTTATAAAGAATCTTTTGTTGTCAACAGACACGCCACCAAGCGGAGAAACAACCCAACTGCCTTTTCAAAGAGGAGTTTGTGGACGGTTACAACAGATACCATTTGGTGAAGAACGAAGACCGCTACATAGGGTTCAACCGTCGCGGCGTCCAACTGCGACGCGGCAAGAGTCGTCTCTCGGAGCGGCTGCACAAGTGCTTCTCGTTCATGAAGGAGGCCCACGACTTCGACATAAACAGGCACAACATAATGCGCGCCGGCGACTTGCCCAAGTGGCGTCCGCAGCGTAGACTCCGGCCTCCGCCCCAAAACTCCATCAAGCCGCCGTGCCACGGCGTACGCCATCATCACGGCAGGCATCAGAGGCGGAGGAATTGCGACGGCACGTAGACGATGCATCCTCCTCACGTTAGCAGCTAATTTACGCTTCAACGCTTCGCGCGTTCCGTTGCCAGCTGTCGATGGACATTGTGAGTGGACAGAGTATTAGTCAACTATCGCAGTATTATTACAGTGACGTGGACTGGATAGCGTTAGGTTAGCTCGGCCGCGGTGGCCGCGGCGTTTCAAACGTCGTATGAATGGTAGCTGAAGCGAGAGAGCAAACATTTGAATGGGGAAAAAACGCCGAGCCGGGACGACGTCCGGAGCTGTGAAATTCCTTAAGGTCGTGTAACATTGTGGCGCTCGTTTGCTCTTGTGCCAGCGGCCGGACTCGTGCTCTAAAAGGAAAAAAGTTTTTCTGTGAAAAGAGCAAATAGTAGTCTCGCCAGTCACGAGTGTTCCGACAGACCACCGCTGAACTGTGGTGCTGGGAGCGTCAACACCCTGGCCGCTCGCACTCTACGGGAAGCACACCTTTGTTAACGTATGAGTTCTTGTAGCCCTCGATTGCTTCGGCTGGCTCACCATAAGTGTAGCAAAAACGCCTTTACGTCAATTCTCAGTGTGTTATTATTTAAAACGCTTTATTATTAAGTATGGATTGTGTTATCTGCTTGTAAATATAATAAAAAATAATTGTGTTTACTTATTTATCAAACAAAAGTTAATCAAACAATTTGTAAACGTAGATGTTAGATGTAAAGTTGTATTAAAATATTTTGTATTTAATAATGGGTATTTAATCTATCCGACCAACCGCTCTCTTGTGATTAGCCACAGTCGCTATGACCTAGTTTTCTTTACTAACTCCATGTACTGAAACTTTTTCCTTACTAATGTTCATTTGAATATATTTCCGGTCGATTTGTGAATTTGTTTGTATGATTTCGAGCGCTTTGTATATATTATTTTAAGAGTTTGTATGAGAGTTATAGGTAATTGAATCTCTTTTGTCAAAATCTTCTCGATATTTGGCGATGTTTATGTTGATTTTCAAGTATAAAATTGCCATTATTAGTGTTCATTCGAACTCAAACGGAGTATCGAGTGTTCAGCTGTTATCCATATGTTCGTCACCGTACATACATAATAAAGGACATTTATAATCTTAATAATGTTAATAAGATCTGTGCCATAGTGTGGTGGCAGTGTATGACTATGTGTTCGCATTATATCTAGTGTATTAATTTTGTCTGTAAACTTGGATGTAGTAAAGTATTTTAACTTAAGAAAAAAATACAAAATCTGTTCTAACTTTGCAATCATTTCCATATGGAGAACACAAGATATATGACGTAATTTTCTTTTAAGCAGTATTTGTTACAATTATAGTAGAGTGAAAATTAATAACAAAGTATGTTCTCTTACATCTACCTTGGCCGTACCATGCGTATAGCCTGTGTATACCAAATGAAAATGATTCCAAATGTCAGCAAAAACTTTAGTAAATTAATATTCGTATTCCATACCCAGTGTTTATTGAAATTTTAAATATAAATTAATATCGAACAGTATAATACCGCCATAAAACTATACAGCTACGTAACAAAGATTATAACGGTCGTCATTGACCATTACACAAGTCAATAAATACAAATTATATATATTTATAAGCACTAGTATACAAGTAAACAAAAAGGGTTTTCTGCGTATTATAATGTTCGGCATTATTCAATGAAGGCCTTGCGAATATTGTCACCATTCAGTCTATGAATATACGTTGTTGCTTTACATTCCATCATTATTCCATAGAATAGAAACAAACTGAAAAAGACATTGAAACATTCCAAACAATGTATAATAGTTACAAAATATGCGCTTAACTACATAATAAATTTGTTAAAATAACGTGACACTGTGTATCTTATTCCTGTGTCTAATTATAAGTATTCAGATGCTGAGAACGAAATATAATTGCTAAGAAAAATTACGAAATTAAATCATATTTAACTCGCATTTACTTGTGTATTATTTGTTTTGGAAACTTTTGAAATAATTTTTGAATTACTTACGTTTGAGGAAGGTGACCTGAACGTTTAAAAACTATCCATAACTAAAAATATCTAGTTGAATCTTCAAATAATCTTAAGTACTTTCTTTTAATATAAGTATGCTACTACAGTGACGGAAAGGCCTGCACTCCTTAAGAGTTCTAGAAAGTGGCTAACCATGGCCTAACCCGTCTTAAAGTGGGGGAGACCAGTGCCCACAATTTAGAAATTTAACCCAATAATAGATATTTTACTATCAATCCATCATATTTATATTGCACAATTTTTGCTATGCCACCATCCAAAATTACTTTCAGGATATAGGTGCTCATTTTACCACATAAGGTTGTTCATGGTAGGTGTCAGAAACTTGACAATGAAAACATCCCTGATATACCTACTTTTTTATCAATGTCGGCTTTTCTAATGAATGCCGTGTAAGAGTTAAATGTTTAAAACAACTTATACAAATTTTGTTTTAATTTAAACGGCCCAATTAGTTTTGAGGTTTGCAATGTTAAAAACTATTTTAGTTAAACTATTTCGAGAATTATTTACTCCAAGCGGTGTCGGCGGGTGCGGTCACAAAAAAAGCGATATTTCCAATAATCTTGCCGGAAGAGGGTGTTTGCGGGTGAAATGTAACATTAAGAACAAATAGGTTAAAGTGGGGCTAACTGGGCGTGATGCCGGCACTGCGTGTGCGCAGTCCGATTAGCACCTACCTACGTCAGGCACAGAGTAAGATAAGATACAGATAACACACCCAATTGAAATAAACTGTTTGTAAATATGATGGTGAGTACAGCAGATATAATGAAATATGTATTAAGTATATTGTAGGGTGCTAATATATATTATTTAAATTAATGTGTTCACATTGGTAAAAGAACACTAACTCACGGTGGTTAGAAGTTTCATTGCACATGGATTTGTAGTGCGATTAGTGAAAACATCTAAGCTATACCTATTTTGTGCAAGTTTTGTGAGACACTTCCTTTGGATAATGTTCTCGCTAGGTGAAAATGGCGCAGAGAATGTTCAATGTAGTTGTTAAATGAAATTTCAAACCACTCCTTTATAAATTTCTGCTATATAAATATGCTTTATAATAATCTGCTGACTTAAAGTCACAAAATGATACAGTTCATCTATCTGCATAGCTTTTATATTAATGATTTCTGATTAGATTCCGCAGAAAAATTCCGAGCATAGCCAGTCAGATGGCTGAAATGGTGAAAATACAATACTGCGCATCATTTTGAGATAATAACTAAAATATCGAAAGGCTGGAATTAACTGTAATTTGTATTTAATTAACTGTAAATAGTATCATCATAAATATTATCAGTATATCCAGGACTTTGTTTTAACGACTTAGTGAAATAAATGTCAAATCCAGATTTATACCTTAAACTAGTTTTTGAAATTGCCTAACAAATATGAAAACAAATAATCGGTTTGTTTTTCGTTTTTATATAGGTAGTAAACCTCATCCATGCAAACATATTGTGTATGTATTTAAATTTTAATATTTGTGGATAGCAACAAGTGCTTGCAAACGTAGGTGTATCCATTGATATGTTAGCAATGCACACGTTAACGTGGTGGGCGTGTGACGAAATTTCGTACAATTTTGTTTGGTTAATACGTTGAAGAGGTTTTCAAATAATATGAGGTAAGGAAAATATTATTTTAATCGTATGTTTACTTCTTTGAACTCAATGATCTCTACAATTCGATTTTCACTTTCGAATATTGATTAAAAGTGCAAGTATAGCAGAAGTTAAAACGAAAATAATTTTACTTTTTTTACCTATTCCAACACATTAGGAAAAGCTAACGCTAACCTTGCCTTCTGTATCCAAAATTGCGATGTAAGTATTGAATTAAACAAATAAAGGATTTAGATGTAATGTGATTTGACTTGGTATGTGTGTGACGTAGGTACTTTTAAGTTGCATTGGTGCATTCAATAGGTAACTATCTTCTAACGAACTAACCTATTTTATTTACCGCAACACCAACTTTTCGTAATGAAAACAAAAATAATAAGTCAGATTAAAGTACGTGAACTCCTGTGACTCAAAACTCAAAACTCTTAATTTAAATTGTCGGTAAGGGAATAAATACTACAGTGATGTACAACAGTTTTTGTACTGTAAATTAGTAACTTTGCCAAGTAAAATTAAATATTAAATCAATAAAATATATCAACAAAAAAAAAACAACAAACAAAAAGCTTATGTGGCTCGGTATACTTAGATGCAAAGCATATTGGGTCCCTTCGCATAAATGTAACAGTCTTGATCGTTTACCTTAACTTAAAAAAAAAATATGACACTTGATATAGGTTCTAAGGTAGCTCAATCGGTGGTAGAACTGCGTTCTTTCGCAGTTCTACCTAATGAATGGAAAAGACTCTTCATCGATTAGGCGGTCAAATCGATTTATCAGACCACTCTATCGGCTCATAGAAGTCAATCTTTAAAGAAACTATGTGATCTTTTTTTAACTCTATAAAAATAAGATTAAGTTTCAAACTGGTAGATATTATCACATCACAAGTCAAAAGTTTTTGATACACAATGAACGTGGATATCTCTGTCTCGTTGTCTACTCTACAAACGCAGTGAAAGAGAAGCAAGTTCGGGCGAGTGCACACTGGCGCATACATAGTCGATTAATATGTTTGTAGACACTAACATATGTACTGATGCAAGTGTTAACTAGCCTATAGTACGTGCCAGTGCATACCGCGGCTTATGCAGCTGTGTTTGAGACTGTCAAATATGATGCAAGAATCTTAATTTTAATATTTATTTATGTACGCTAAAAGCATATTAAATATGCATTTTTGAGTTAAGTTCTCTCAGATAAGTAGTTTATATTTTAGTTAATTTTTATGTAAAGTGGGTTATGAGGTTTGAAATGTTTTACTTCGAGAACCACCGTGTGCTGATACGAGTAAACAATACGACAGAAACTCACTATGTACCTATAATCTTTTTTTTTAATATTAAAATTCTTGGGACTGCAATTGAGTATTTCCATAATACCAATTACGGCTCGTACCGGGAATCGAATCCAGGACCTCAGCTTGGCTTGGCTTGGCGTAATCCTACTATTAACATTAAATGTCTCTGCAGAGCTTTAACGGTTATTAAAGCCGCCAGCTTTTGCCAATCGTAATGTAAGTAATTTTTATTTAATTAATTTAATTAACCCTTAAGTGTTTCCAGAACTAATTTGTGCTACGACCCTCTTACTTAGATTATAGTGTGATAACCCTAGTATTGTAAGTCGTCGTAAACTACAATTACCGTTTAGCAAGACATATTTGTGATTTTCAGCTTGGTATAAAATTATAAACCAACTAAGTTTAAGGTTCATGTTTCCGCATTTGTAAAATCAGCCTTTCGCCTGCTTGTTGTTATAGGCTGCATGCATAGATAGGTACATATGCAGAAAATGTGAATGGGACTCCAAAAACACAATGTATTTTTTTACACTAAGAAAACTAAGCGCACGATAATAGGGGCAAGGAAGACTACAACCCAAAAGTCCAACATCCCAACTGGCTTATGAGACGCCGCTAACGCGTTTGTCAAACATTTGGCCCGTCTGACTAACTAGTATCTACCGGTAAAGAGAAGTTAAACCGACAAATAAAACTTTTTTATTCATTATGAGAATGAACATTTTTGTAAGTGGATTCTTTAGACGGAGAGGACCAGTTTGACGACCCTACAAAACGCACGTGTTTGGTGTCCTGTTCAATGTACGAGTTGCTACAAATGCTTTATGGGTACTAGTAGATATTGCTGAGAGGTTTGTATGAATGGATGATGAAGCTATTATCAAATGTTATGGTCATCAATGGTAAGTTTCTTTTTGTGTATTATACATTGAAGGTTATTTTATTGTCAAGAGATCTGGTAAACTTACAGATTAATCCTACTTGTGTTTATTTTATCTTTTTTCAACCGTCTTCAAATAGGAGGAAGTTTTGAATTAGACAGATTTTTTCTTTTGTGTAAGTACTTACATATTGCTTTGTTTGTTAACCGATTTTCATGATTCTGATTATTTTTATTAGATTTATTAAAAAGGTGTGGTCAAATTTTAGGAGCATTATGTGTTGCAGACAAATAGTTGATTTAGATAGAAAAATAAGTGCGTGTGTTTGCAATTCACACATGGCGGAAGTGAATCTTCAGAAAAGTAGCCTATGAGAGAAAAGAGAAATAAAATATAAAAACAACACAAATAATTTACTAATGTTAATAAATTTAATTTTAGATAATTAATATAAAAGTTATTGATCAAATTAAGACAGATGTGTTAACTAAATAACATAAATTAATTAACCAACGGATTTTAATATGCAAATGCACAAAAATTACACCACGTTGACATTCACGCATTTTCTGAAGGCTTCGTAGTACGCAGACACAAAGACAAAGATCATAGGAAATACTAATACTTGTATTCTATCTCATTCTCTCGCAGGCTAAATCCTATTTATGAAAATGTTTGTCTCTATTCAAAGATTATAGGAAACACTGTAAACTTGTAAGTATTATATCTCATTTTCTCGCAGGCTAAATTCTATTTATGAATATGTTTGTCTCTTTTTACTGTCGCATTTTTGTTTCATCGAATTTCAAATCACAACGGTTCTAAAGAAGATTCACTTAAAAAAAATGGATTTAAAAATTTATTTATTTTTCAAGTTCAATTTGTCAGTTTCTTAAAATTGTCAGCGCTTTTTGATATTTACGGGGGTCTACTATACGACCCTAAAATATGACCACACCTTTCTGTAGCACCCTGTATAAAGTGTATATATTTAAACTAGAAACATCTCTTAAGGTCAAAAAGCTAATGATTTTTTTTTCTGTTTTTATTATATTGGGCAGTATGTTTGGAGAAGTATTATGCAATATTGAATGTCGTAGATTTTTCTTTAGCCTACGCACCTAAATGCTGACTTGCCTTCCCGCTTGCCTGGCAGGTATAAAATGAAACCAAAATAATCTGTATGTTTACAGTATTTTTCCTTTAAAAAGTATTGAAGAGTAGCGAAAAAAATTAAAACGTCTCAAGGAAGTTGTTTTGGAAATAAAACGTAGTAATTAAAAAAAAATTCCTTGAATGCAGGATGCGTTGTTGTAGAAACTCTTCTATCGAGTCTTCAATAGAAGTAGGTAAAATATTTCACACAATGATACACTCCGTTACTTGCTCGGTTTAAACCTCATTTAAATTATAAACATTTTTTCGTTATTGTGTGTTAATCTTAGAAGATAGACATAAAGCTTTCCTATATTGTAAAATATATTATTATGAGAAATAACTCCGTAATACATTGTTTATAATTTATCACTACTACCTAAACTATTATTGGGTATAACTTATAATGCAGTAGATAATTGGATTTAAAAGAAAATAAAATCAGAAATCAATTATGGTATATCTACATAGATGAGGAGGAGTATCTTCGTAGTATAAACAGTACCTATTAATACGTGAGTAGAAATCTTTTTACGCATTTTGTATGTATGTAAATGTAGAAGAAGTGCAGAAAGCTAAAAAAATATTAAAATATTTAAAGTTAAACGGTTACATAAAGTCATATTAGCAAATATATATTTTGACCTGTCATGCTACAAAAGTCTATACAATGACAGGTCAAGTTATACTTGGCAATGAAATAAAACAAGACATTCAAAACGGCCAAGCGATATAAACTGACAATCCTACTAATATTTTAAACGTGAAAGTTTGTAAGGATGTATGGATGTATGGATGTATGGATGTTTGTTCTTCTTTCACGCAAAAACTACCGAACCGATTGCGATGAAACTTGGTATGTAGATAGCTGGATCCGCGGGGCGCAGCTAGTCTTTTAATAATTCTTTCTTTCTTGCTTTCCTTCCTTTCCTAAATTTAATAACCTTTTGTTACAAGCAAGTTTCGTTTATGAATATTCGTCTGCTTTAGAATGAGTCTTTATTTTAGTTCTAGTGTAGAATAATTATGTTGTTCACGATTAGTGTCAGAATATTGCATGATCCACGTGTTACAGAGACATCGTCATGAATTAAGAAATTTATTTTCTGTGGACGGAGTATTTTAACTATAGGGGATTTAAATCATAGTTTTATTGTAGCATGCAAAGTAAATTTCAGCAACGGTTAGGTTTCATTAACGTTTTTTGAAGTGAAAACTTCTTTAGGCACGTTGGGCACTTTTGGTATGGAAAAAGCACTGAACTCGCGTGACCGTCACGCTTATATACGTATAAACAGATGTGTGTGTGTTTCCGTGCGACGGGCGGTCCTACGACTGACAGTTTTTTTTTAAGAGTAGAAACAAGAAGAGGACAAACATTATTGGTGTTCTTGTAAACCCATTCAGTTAAGCTAAATACTTGCGTTAGGAGTGGGTTCACGTCAGTAGTGCACTGGGTAGGGTTCGAACCCGTAACCACTTGATCGCAAATCCAACGCCTTAGCCATTACGCTACCGATATCTATACTAACATAATAAAGTTAAAGGGTTTTTTGTTTGTTTGTTTGTTTAAACGCGCTTATTTCTGGAACTATAAGTCGGATTTAAATAATTCTTTTTGTATTGAATAGAGTATTAATTGAGGAATATTATAGACTATGTAACATTACGCTACGATCCTTATGAGCGGGGCAGTGACCATAAATGCAGGTGAAACTGCGGTTAGTTATTTAAGTAATATAATGGACTAGCAATTCCCTAATTCTTTTTTCAAAATAAAACTAGCAAGTACTCCTTATAACACCAGCTATCTCCAGTGAAAGTCCCGTGGAAATAGGTCTACCTATTCCGGAGATTAGCCGGAACAAACAGGCAGACAGACAGACAAAAATTTTAAAAACTAATTTTTAGGCATAGGCAGCTAACTGTATGACCATGCAAATAACTGTATGAGCTTAAAAAAAACAAATTTTTTGACATTACAAACCGACAATACAATTTTATTTATTTTTATTGAGGTGTTGCATTTTCCTTCAAAACTTCTCATCTCTCCGTTCTCTATAACAAGAGCTCACTCTACGATAGATACTAGCGAGATATGATACTTGTTTATTATCAATTGATAATACACAAGTTTATAAAACATGGTGATGTAAAGAGTCTAAGTGCAACACTATAAGTGGTGTACAACTCTCTCGCGTTGTGTCTGTCTGAATGTTCTTTCTATCTATATCAAATCTATATCTAGGTATCTAAAGAGTCTTGTTGCTTAACTTGCTTATAACTATTTAAACCCTTCGTAACTAGTTTACAAGTTACAATAACCAATGAGCAGCATGGTAGTCGTATGTTTTTTTGCGACCATAGTGTCAAAAACAGGTAAATGTGTCGCAGACCCTGCTCATGGAAAATAGATAGACTTTCTTCGAAATGCACCTAAAAAACCTACCTACCGTACCTACATTTTTGAATGAAGAGTCATTCAAAAATACAATAGTATCGATGTCAACATTCGTCCTAGTATTGGTTTGGACCTCAGCTGACGTAAACATATTTTGCAACTTAAATAAAATACATTAAAGAATAAGCTGCTGGTGTAAATCAAAGGAAAATATCTATTATTTTTCTTCTCAATACAGAGACACCACAACAATCGAAATAAAAACATTGTTAAACAAAGTGTATAGCCCGCCACATCACAATAAGGGCCTATTCTAGGATCGTCAATTTTTCTTATTACTTCGAAGGTTGGCGCTCTCTAAACACCCTCAGCCATTCAACCCTTCCATCGGAGCTTGACAAAAAATACTCCACTCTGTAAATATTGGACATCCAGCTCATAATAGTTTGGTATAAAACATAAGCTTATTGCGTTTTATGGAGCGATTATTATAAAACTAGCTGCGCCCCGCGGTTTCACCAGCGTAAGTCCCGAATGCCCTTGGAATATCGAGATAAAAAGTAGCCTATGTGTTAATCCAGGTGTCCATCTATCTTCATACCAAGTTTCATAGCAATCGGTTCAGTAGTTTTTGCGTGAAAGAACAACATACATTCATACATTCATACATCCTCACAAACTTTCACACAGATATCAAGTTTGTACGAATTGTAATAAGAAGTATCTGCAAAGAGGTAGAATGTGACAGAGACAGACTGAGACAGAATCTACCTGAGGTTAGAGAAGGTACGCCACCAGTGTAATGAATTGATTTACTGTTCTAGAGAGCAAGTTAATGGTCTCATTTCGAAGTTAATGTTTTAATGTGATTATAACTATGTTGAATGGTGAAGAAAAATAACACCGTAAAGAGGCCTGCATAGCTGAGAACACTCTCTACTATTCTCGAAGGTCCATTAGGTTTGCTGGCACCGGGACAACTTATGAAATGAAAACTGAGAATAGCGAAATGATTGTCATAATTTTTGAGACTGGTTACAATATATGTTATAAATGTATATAAAAATATTCATTTAGGCCAATTTAACATTTCACGTACATCCATACTAATATTATAAATGCGAAAGTAACACTGTTTTGTTTGTTTGGTTCCTTTTCATGACTAAAGGGCTGAACGGATCATAATAAAATTAGGCAAAGAGATAGATTATATCCTGAGGAAGGACATAGGCTACTTTTTATCCCGAAAAAATATACGGTTCCTGTGGAATACATTTAAATTTCTTTTTAAATTTAAATTAACAACGCAAAGAAAGTCGCAGGCAACAGCTAGAATACTATATATATTTCTTTTTAATGTAAGGTACTTCTTTAGATTTGTTATTTAATCAGAAAGCAGTTCATAACTCTAAGATTAATTTTATGTAATACACTTTTTAGAAGTCTAGGACCACTGCTTACAAATTGTGCCATAAACCACACTTATTGTGCTGGCCCTTTTAACGCCACTCGTTTGTTTGAAGTCTTCGACTATAACAAGTCCATTAGGTGCCTTGCGGATAATAAAACATATATGCAAAAGAAATAGAGAAGTCCCAACGACAACCCTTCAGATTTTTGTACAATTTAACTTCACTTCAATTGTTAATTTTGCATTCCTAAATGTTTATAAAGGTGTAAAAACTTAAAAATAGAATAGTCTCAATTTTAAACCCTGATGGGATATGGGACCACAGAATATTATAATATTTATATATATATGATATGATATAAATATTAGATAAATAATATAAGAAAAGAAATTACATAGATCTTTGGACATTCCAAAAATCAAAGTTAATTGATAACTAAATCTATTACATTTCTTGATTTTTTGATGAGTTCTGGAAACTTATTACTTATATATTTTGATTGACGTAACAAAAGCACTGAATGTATTTTTAGTCGTGAAGTTGGTAAGTTAAGCCTGTCAGTCAGTGTATCTTAATGTTATTCTTGTTTGTATGCTTTCCCTTTTAGTATAAAAATCTGTACGTGAACGTACGAATTTGCATATATATATATATATTTTTTTTTATTATATATGGGGCAAACGAGCAGACGGGTCACCTGATAGTAAATGACTACCGCCGCCCATGGGCACCTGCAACTGGAGAGTCACAAGTGCGTTGCCGCCTTTCAAGGTGGGAGTAGAAGAAGAGGGGGAGGGTAGGAAGAGTGGGAAGAGGGGGGAGAGGGGAAGGACGGGAATAAGGTAAAGGGAAGGGTTAGGGCCTCCGGTAACCTCACTCACGCGGCGAAATGCAATGCAAGCATTGCTTCACGGTTTTCTGTGAGGCCGTGGTAACGAGTGGAGTCGAGCCGGCCCATACGTGCCGAAGCATGCAAGCGTGGTAGGTTTAGTACTTTTAATTCTTAAAAATATTCAATATTCACACTTTCCACTTTTGAACCTTTTTTTTATGCAACTGAGCTATCACACAAGTAGGTACACATCCCACCTATTGGTAAATGGTTACCGTACTTATAAGACTCGCCACGCTCCCTCTCTCTTATCTCTTTTCCAAACTATCCCGTGGGACTCTGTTGACACTTTGAATTTTTGTTGACAAGGAAAAAAGGGACTTTGAATTTTTTTGCAGTTGATAGATAGATATATAGCTTTGTTTTATGATATTTGTTTTTAATATCATTAAAAAACATTATGAGAACCTATTTTCTCGACAAGATAACCACAAAGTTACAATTATAGCGTGCTAATTATTTGACAGCTCAGTGTTTACCAGGTTGCTTCGATTACCAGGCTCAATAATTATACGAGGTAGATGGTTATTAATCTGTAGTTCCTGAGTTCTGGTTTCACTCATATGTTCAAACTCAACAATGTTTATATAATCACTGCAATCATCAAAAATTTATCCATTACCTGAGTTGGGTTTTGGTCTTTATTTTAGTTACCCCAGTTTTAAGTATTTTTTTGTGTTGTGTCAAAGTCGCACAACCTTCTAAGCTTGCGTTAGAGCAACAATAACAATCTCATAACACATCAATTTTAACAATACTTCAAATAACCGGACAAATGCATTTTCTTGTTCCCAAAATGCTAGCGCCAGTCACATTGAGTGTCCTCTTATTTTATTTGTCTATCCCCATTACTTCTTTGGATAAAAGGCGTTGAGTGTTTGGACGCCTTCGAGGGACCAACAAACGGTTCGGGTAAACACTCTGGATTCCCACGGGTTGGATAACCAGTTTCTGTGACCCGTTGTACCCTGATAACCGAAATAGTTCATTAAAATTATGATAACGGGAAATGATAGTTCCGACTCGTATTTATCAATGCAACGACACGCCTTCGACTTCAAGGCTATGTATGAAAAGGGAAGATCGGAGTGTTACTATACGTGTTATTTGCCTATCCCAACTTTGTTTTTTGATACTTTTCACATTGTTGCTGAAGCTTGTAATGAGAATATTACTAATTTAATTTTTAGCTCTTGTCAAAGTCCACAGAGAGTTTTCCCAAGGAATATTGTCACTGACGATACTACCGCAATGAGGTATTCAGAAGATGACACCAGACACCCTGATGTTTAAACAAAGAATGCAAGTGGAAGAAATGATTAGTGACAGAGTCACTTTTTAGCTAAAATAGTACTAATTTGTATGCGTGATGGTGTTCCTGTCTTAGTGGCCTCTCCAGTCACAGGAAATACAGGACATCCGGGTACGCGACCCCGGCCTCTGCGAGCTACTGTATTCTCAGTCCCGTTCCCCATCCGAGACTTGTGTATTCCTTACCCTAGGTTCCTCTCTTTACCTATTTTTCTTTTACAAATTGACCTCTTAAATTGACTACATTCCCAAGAAGGGTCGGCGTCACCAACGTGAATCCACTCCTAACAAAAGCAGTTGACTTAACTAGAGAGGTAAAAAACAATACTTTACTTACTTTTTTAACTTTTTAAAAATAAAACTTCAGAATTAGGAACATTCCCGTGTCGCAGGCACTTCACAAAAATTTTAAACAACGGATACAAAGAACACCCAGACTTGATTTGAACCCACAACACTCGGCGCGGCCGTAGTGGCGAGGCGACCACTTAAAACATTGCGCGATCCGTGCAGTCAATACTAGTAATATGAGACCGATGTTAGTTGTATAAAACCAAAAATCAGTCGCTTAAGAATGCACAGTGATAAAGTTTATACACTACGTCCTGTACTTGAAAAAATTTTTTATACTTCTGCTTTTCGTTCACAATGTTCAACTGATGGAAATGTTTTATAATGAACCAAATTTAAGAGTACATAGGCTGCACTAAAAGTATCGGGAATGGAATATTTCCACTATTCCTATCATATTAAAATCTTTTTAATTGAAAACTCCTTGGTTTTAAAAATCGAATACCATTTATTTACCTATTTAAAAAAAAGATTCTCGGTCTTCTCACAAGGTCTTCTCAAACTTGTTTAGTCGTTGAGAAAATGGAATTGACTCGAGAAAATTCAAGGGCGATAATTTATTATGACTTTCGAAGCGGTTTAACACAAAAACAGTGTATTGACCGGATGCTTTCTGCTTTTGATGATGAAGCCCCATCCAAAACCACAATTTATCGCTGATTTGCTGAATTTCAACGTGGTCGTGTCAAGCTAGGTGATGATCCCCGTCAAGGTCGTCCAAAAACTGCAGTCACCCAAGAAAACGTTGATGCTGTGCGTAAGCTAATTGAGGAAGATCGACATGTGACATACCGCGAAATTCAGGCAAATTTAGACATTGGCATGAGTCAAATACAAATAATTTTGCATGAACAATTAGGTGTAAAAAAGTTGTTTTCCCGATGGATACCGCATTTGCTCTGTGAAGAGCAAAAAGCGGCTCGCGTTACTTGGTGCGTCAGAACTCTCGAAAGATTCCACGCAGGATCCTCAAATGCTGTATACAACATTGTATCAGTTGACGAATCCTGGATATACGCGTACGTACCCGAAACAAAAAACCAGTCACGAGTTTGGGTGTTCGAAAATGATGACTATTCCTCTTGAGGGACAAAGAACGGTTAATGCAGAATGGTATGCTAGCATTTGTTTGCCACAGGTCGTTTCCGAACTCCGTAAAGAGAACTACAACCGCCGCATCATCCTCCATCACGACAATGCGAGTTCTCACACCGCGCACAGAACAAAAGAGTTTTTAGAGCAAGAAAACATAGAATTATTAGACCATCCGCCGTACAGTCCCGACCTAAGCCCTAATTATTTCTATACTTTCCCTAAAATAAAGAATAAATTGCGTGGTCAGAGATTTTCATCACCTGAAGAAGCTGTGGACGCCTACAAAAGGGCCATTTTGGAGACCCCAACTTCCGAATGGAATGGTTGCTTCAATGATTGGTTCCATCGTATGGAAAAATGTGTCAAATTTCGCGGAGAATACTTCGAAAAGCAAAAAATACATTTTTAAATAGTAATGTTGTGTCACTTCCTTGATTCCCGAAATTTTCAGTGTAGCCCTCGTAGGATAGGAGTAAGCACTACGAAAAAGTATTTATTATTACGTGCTATAAAGTACTACAAATAAAACATGTGAAATACAATTTTAAAATATTGTGTTCTATTGCGATCACCGGTCATGGCATTGGCCTCATGGGTGTCTGTAATTTATTAAGTTTTTTTTTGTTTTTAGATGTTTAAAAGAACCTAATTTCACTAAATAATCAGTAGCATCAAGTCAAATTATGTACATGAATCTGAAACATCTTTCAAGATTGTACTAAACAGAAGAAAAGAAGTTGTTTAAAAGAAGAATATCGTTATCAAACTTCGAGAAATCTTCAGAAGTTAAGCAGCATCGACCAAAAGAGTTTAAAACTGTAACTACACTACTCGTGAAAATGAAAGATTTGTATCTCTCAATTCGGCTTTTATGGCCATAGATTGTATATTTTCTTCTCGTAGGGATGGTATGACAAGACAAAATAAAACTCAATTACTTACGATTTATAATTATTCTAGTTCTGTTGACTGTTTTAGATCTAAAGTGCCAATGTTTTGTATTGATATATAATCTTTGATTAGTAAAGTTGGATTGATGTCTTGATTGATGGCATCTTTCAATATCTTCAGAAGTATACCCCATTTTTTTTTCTTTTTAAAAAGACAACTCCCGCATTAGGAATTAATCCTGTGTCGCGGGGGACTTTACAAACATAGAAACAATGGACACAAAGAACACCCAGACCCACGACCTATAAGCATAGCGGTCAGGGTCACTAACCACTAGACCAACAGGCCAGTCATTTTACTACTGACCCTTGCAGTAACAAAAAATTAAATTCGTGTTTCAGAGTGAGCTTCCAAATTATGAAATTCTAACCTATGAATCATTATTTTTTTGTTTCAGTCGTATTGTGCGTACTACAGGAAATTAAAAAGACGAACAAATTCTGATAACATTGGACCGCAAAAATAAAAGAATAATTTAAAACAGTAGCCGGCTATGAGCAAAACCAACCACAAACATTAACACCGGCATTTGAAAACAATCAAAAGAAAATCTCCAAACACAGATAAACGTTTAAAAGTCAATCGTTCATCCGATAACATAGTAATGAGTACTCGTTGAAAACAAACTTATCTTGATGAGACAGTTGAGCCGAAGCTGCACCATTAATAATCCCGTATAAATAATAATTAATAACATCATTACTTGAAAGTCGGACCACCCAAAATCATCACCTTCACAATATGAACATTATTATGTGATCGTAAACTATGAAGATAAGATAGAAAATTAAGGGAAATGAGAAACGAAAAATTAAGAGAAATCGCCGATCGTACGGAGTAATTGTGGTGTCGGCAATTTGCATACGATATGAGGCGCTAATGGATGTAAGATACGATTTTTTACTGAATATTCCTGCATAAACATGCACAATCGTTATTAGCATAGATAAAGTCCAAAGAGAAAAATTAGAATGTATACATCCAACAAGTTTTTAAACGTTTACCTCATCTGTAGTTAATGAGAGTACTTTGTAGGTGTAGTACGATAGTGAATTCTATTGAAATTTTAAACATTTTAACTGTTGTAAAAGAAAAAGTAAAAGCCCTCACAAGGTTGTTCCGTTTAGGGTTCCGTACCTCAAGATGTAAAACTAGAACCCTTGAAGAATTATTTCCGTTTCGTTGGTCCTTCTCTACGATCTGTCAAGGTTATTTCTTAGGATATTCTTAAGATATCCATGTAAATATTCTAAGCTCTCTCTTAGGATATTTATATGGATCTCCATGTAAATATTCTAAGCTCTCTCTTAGGATATTTATATGGATCTCCATGTAAATATTCTAAGCTCTCTCTTAGGATATTTATATGGATCTCCATGTAAATATTCTAAGCTCTCTCTTAGGATATTTATATGGATACTTCTCATCGACCCGTCTCGGATGGGCAATGGGACTGAGAGAGCAGTAACTCGCAGAGGCTGGGGTCGCGTTCCCCAATGTCCTGCATTTCCTGTGACTGGAGAGGCGACTAAAAGAAGAACACCAACTGTCCACTGATTATTTTAAAAACACTTGATTCAATATTTCAACGCACTATACTTAATAGAGATCGCGTGGTGGTCGAATTTCGAATATGGTTTTTTTCATTGGCCAGTATAACTTGACCTGTCATTGTATAGACTTACTTACCATGACAGGTCAACACATATACTGGACGCGAGTAATTTCATTAAGCCGTTTTCATTAATTTTTAAAGTTGTAAGACATATTGTTTAAAAATTTTAGCTTTATGCACTTCTTCTATTTATAAACTATAAATATTTAAAAAAATTCACGTTACGTAAAAAAATTTAAATTTAAAGTTCTACTCTCACGCAACCCGAAGACATGGCTATTTAAATCGCACATTTTGGTTTTCGCTAATTCACTCATTAAACCTTAGAATCATAAAATTGCTCGCTGCATATAATATGAGAAAAAATCCACAATACAGGGTGTTACAGAATGGTGTGGTCATATTTTAGGGTCATATAGTACACCCCGTAAATAACGTAAAGCACTAATAATTTTAGGAAATTCGTGATTTTTAATACAGAAATCTTATTTTGAAAGTGACAAATTGAACTTGATAAATTAACAGTAAAGCTACCATTTTGTATAAGAGGCAACTGACATGAATTAAACTATCGATTTTTAATACCAAGGATGTTGATGGTATGTCCAGATTTTTCAGAAAATATCTGCATAAAAAAATAAAATAAAAAAATCATTGAAATTATCAAGAAAAGTTTAGAAATGTGCTCCGACATAAGAAAAAGCATCTTCCGAAAAAAAAAAAATCTATTTTACTGACCTACTCTGCCTTGTTTGGGGTCAGACAATGACCCCAAACTAGGCAGAGCCTGTACTATGCCCAAATGATCGTAACTAGGTTAATAATGATTATATAATTATAGTAAAGAAACGGAACCGGCGCCTGGTGGTAATGTTTCGGTTGATTTCAGCGCCCCCCGCATGACAGCGCCGGTGCGGTCGCACCTCTCGCACTGCCCTAAGGCCGCCCCTGCATATACTCTTTGAAAGAATCAAACTTCGCAACCTAATTTATTTGCAAATCGCTCTGTAATCTTTTACACAGTTTCGGTTTTGTTTTAATCTGATGAAATTCAGGTTTTTACACCTTTAAATATGGATAAACACTGATTAATTATCAAAAGAGATTAAAACACTTACAGCCTTTGTGATAATCTATATTTTGACATTATTTTTTATTACACCATGAAGCTGAAATCCAAAGGTAAGTATTTATTGACTGTGGCAAACCTTTACAGGTATCTTTCTAAATATTGGCGGTTTTACTTTTAAACTTTAGCGTTCCATGATATTTTCTCAATGACATTAAAATCACGAAACCATTCATTTATCTTTTTATCAGTTTCATGTTGAGTGCTTTTAGATTAAGCACTAAATCAAAACTTTGATTTAGTACCCTGTCATCTTGGACAGTGCGACCAGGGTTGCTATGCTAGTGTTTCTGGGATAACGCCAGGTAACGCTTAAGAAACCCGTAAACTGAGTCAGCCCAGTTTAGCCCAGTCAAGGGACTAAAATACCTAGATTTTGGATAACCACGCATTTTTATTTTTGGATATTTTTTTTTTCAAATAACCGCTTTTTAATATCCTATTAAATATATTAGATATTAAAAAGCCGTTATTTGAATAAAAATAAAAAATAAAATAGTTTTATACATCGCGTAAAAAAAGGTATACCTCAAAATATGGTTATAAAATCGGTTAAAATCGATATTTCTTAAAAATTGTCGTTTCGTTCGTTTCTTAAATTTTATAAACTGGTCCGATTAGTTTTAGTAATTTAGAAAAAAAAGCGCATTTTACATATAAGGCAATAAAAAAAAATTGATCGTTAATAATTTAAAAAGTTTAAAACCAATCTCGCTGAACTTTATAACACTTTTTAATATCATCACAAGCTACAATTTTAGAAAGTTTCAGATTTCTACGTACGTTCCTTTCAAAGTGATTAAATGTAAAAATAAACACTCTTTTAAACTTTGACCTTCATTTGCTGTTAAACAAAAGCACTTAGCGACTTTGTACAAGTCTCATTTCAGTAATTTAGGTAATTTAATGGAGAACAAAAAAAACTTTGGGCACATTTGACGAAAAACGTATTGGAAACGTGATATCACACGAAATGTAAAAAAAGTCAATATTTTTCGATAAATTAAAAAAAAAATATATGACGCCCCACTTATCCAAACTGCAGGTATCGAAATTCTTAATTAGTGCATTTTTTTACTATTTATCCAAAAATAAAAATGCGTGGTAATCGAAATGTCCATTTTTTATTATAAAACAGTTGGGTTGACTGCGCTAATTTATTAAAAAATAATTCGAACGAGTTAGGTAGATACTTTTTTAAAGAAATACCATGTGTTTTTAAACGGATAAAATAATTATAATATAAATCAATAAAAATACGGTAGGAACTCGGTTTTATGACTACGTCTTGTATCATGTCAAAATATTGCTTTTAGGAGTCGACTTTCTGTATTATTTTTTAATCTATGTGGGTAACTGTACTTAAATTGCGCTACTAAAATATGCACCGACAGTTTTGGTAGGCGTTTCTTCATGTAATGAGCATATTTAATGGACATTATTTAAAAATAATTTGTTGTTCGAATGTTAAGGCGAATACTATTGGGCGGTCTTATTATAGATATATTACAGACTAATACAAAAAAACGGCACTAACCTAAAATAGGTAACCTAATTGCCAATGAAAAACCCCCACAGTAAAAGTATCCGCTTGGAAACTTAATTAATTAAAGTTTTACAAAAAAATACAGAACTGTGATTTCATATTAAACTTCATCAGATCATCATCGAGATTATTATATTAAACATAACCTGATACATCCCGCAGTTGCTTTTCATGCAAGTTGTCCTTTAATAACCTAAAAACAACTTTTTACCAGGAATAGGTACTAGATATCTAACCACAGATTATATTATAAGGTCATAAATATTTTATTCTTCTGAGCCCGGTATCTACGGTAAACATAAAAACGAAAGAATAAAGAAAAAGAAAAAAATAATAATAATAATATAAAGAATCAAAGTGGAAATTTTGCTCCACCTCCTGGTGTCAACCTATAAGATAGTTACCACGAGAATACTTAGAAATCCTCTTTTACCACAAAGCTTTTGATTGCCTCAGCTTTAGCCCATCATATATTACATATATATATATTATGTAGAGTAGCCATAAGTGTTACAAATTAAAATACATATTGTTTTTAATAGGGGAAGATCTTAGAGTCGCCGGACCTATTTTTTTCTAGCAAAGCAAAAGTATTGAAGATATGTACAGTAAGATGTGTTGGCAATCTTTTGCATAGGTACATATCAGTTTAAAAGTTGGCCAGGTTGCAGGTATCGGGGGCAAAAAGTTTAATTCGGCTGCCTCAAATGAAAAAAAATACTATTATCTTTATTTCGATTAACTTCTTGACCGATTAGTCTCATACGGGTAGCAACGATATTCTGTGCGCGTTTGAGATTCAATAGATAACCGAATAAGTTCTTTTGAGTCTGATATATCATCGAATACACAAAGAAGCGGTATCGGAACATAATAAAAGTACCCAATCTTTTTAGTACCTTTTTGGTAACAACCAGCAAATGCAATGCAATGTACGGCAAATGCTATTCAGAATTGACTCATTATAAAATATAGAAGCCTAATGTAAAGACGCTGTCTTGTTGTTCATGTGAAAAACTGTATTATTGCGATATAATTATTCCTATTTTTCAGTACCTTGTTTATCGAGAGTGAATCCATTGGGATAGTCGATGTCGACGAACACAAACTTCAAACTTACATCACAGAGTTACATCCTTTTCTTGTTTATTTGGTTATAGAAACGCCTGTTTCCGTGTGTTGACAAGACGTGAGTACATGATTACTAGCTAATTAAAGTGCACACACAGTATCTGTTTGATTTCTGATTATGTGAACAAAGGTTAAAATACGGATACCATGCAGTAGATATGTTACCACGTTTCTTACTGTTGTAAATCCATACACCCATGTACATATTTACAAATACACTAGACCGTGCAGTACTGCATTTATTTGCAAAGATAACTACACACAAAAAATACATTTCGAGTCAGAAACCTTTTATTTAATCTATACCAATATTATAAAGCTGAAGAATTTGTATGTTTGGTTGAACGCGCTGATCTTAGGAACTACTGGTTCGAATTGAAAAATTATTTTAGTGCCGGATAGCCCATTTATCGATGAAAGCTATATAACATCACGCTACAACCAATAGGAGCTGGGCATCAATGAAAAATGTTGCAAAAAACGGGGAAGACTAACGCAGACGAAGTTGCGTGGGTCAGCTAGTTGGTAATAAAGCGTAAGAAATAGAAATGCATAATATTATTTTACGTTTATCAGGAACACAGGCATTCATTAGAGCTGGAAAAAAGGAAAGTCTGTAACCATTACCCGGATGTCCTATTTGTCAAAAAAGTAACCCCTTGAAAGGGGAATATACTGGAGGTTCTCTCTTCTCAATCCTAGCCATTCTAGTGATCTTGGCTAAAAGTTATTATTATTATTTTAAGTGCCTAATACTACCTCAACTATTTCTGGTCTTTTGTTGCGCACTCTTGCTTTAAAGTTCACTGCTTAGGCTTATGGCTTCGAAAAACCTAGTTACCACAAATAGCTAGATATGCCAGGTATTGTTGCGTTAGCACTTATGTCGTTGCGGAGACCTCATTGGAATCCCAGACTCCACGGAAGCAAGAAACTCATGGAGATATTGTTTCTGACTATAAAAGTTTTGTTTGAAGTTTTAATCACTGAAATGAATATAAAATATGACGCGGTGTGACTTCCTTGTTTAAAAATCATCCGATATAATAATAATAGCAGTTTATGGCTAACAAGAAGGAAGACTTGTATTGTGTAGACATAATAACGGTTTCTTATTATGGTCACAGAATAAACAACACATAGCTACCTTATTATGTGAGTACCTACATACACACAAATGTCATATCAAGCTATTAGACATCCTCTCTGATTGTCTTTGGTAATGAACTAAGCAAAACATTAAACTGAACGAGTAGAATAGAATACCGCTTTTATTGCAAACGCAGTGTAACGATTCCTGCTCCTGCTCTAGTGCCAGTTATTAAGCACTCATTCAAGCTTAGATAAACATAGATACCACACCAAGAAATTAGAAAATGGCTTTTTTAGTCTCAACCTATGAGACAAAGAGACCTAATAGATAGTAAAATTTATATTTTTTAATGTTTTGGCGGTTTCTTATCTACTTTAACTACATACATATTTACATCTGCATCTATCTCGATAAGTAATAATAAAGGTAATAGCGGAGTTCCTTTCATTCTACTGCCCATTACAATAGCTTATTCTCAGATCAATCAAATATTTATGAGATAAATCTCACCCTTATTATGTTGTTACAAAATTACAATCAATAAAGTCTTGTTCGAGATTTAATCGATCGATACCGCTTCTGTGCGAGACCGACACAAGATTTTTTAATATATTCGCGCGTGTTTCACTTCTCTTTTGACAGTAAAATTTTGCGTGATATCAATATTAAGATGGACCTTAAAAATTGGAAAATTAAGTTCATTGGCCGATTTGTCACACGCAGCAGTTTAAGTGGTAAACATTACTGCGTGGAGTGTTGTGTCGATAATTTGACTGTAACAAACATTTTGTCTCCTGTGATATATCTCGATTAGGAGTTTGAAATGTTGGAAAAAATGTTTTTTCAATCATATAATTTAGGCTTCCAGTAACCTCACTCACTCGCCGAAACACCACACAATCACTGCTTCAGCTGGTTTTTTGTGAGGCCGTGGTATCACTCCGGTTGCACCGGCCCATACGTGCTGAAGCATGGCGCTGGCTGACTAGTGCAGTGCTCCTGATTTCCATGTCTATTAGTCTCCAACAACAACACCTTGAGTAAGAATCTGAATGATTCCGGTTGTGTGTGTGTGTGTAATCTCCTTTGCCGGGTTTTCGAATCAAAACTACTTTCTCTCCATTTCAAAGGAATGTAGCGGTGCCAAGCACACTCTGTAAATAATCTGGCTATGATCTATCAGAGCCCCATCACACCATCTTAGCAGCCCTGGGAAAATACCGTCCAGTCCTGCCGCTTTGTATCGAAGGATGTTAATCGTCCACTGTAACTTTTCATGATTCACAATTTTACGGGTGGAGGTTCAGTCCTAATCACCTGGTGCGAAAATACACCAGGTAACTATCTTCCCATGTGTCCTTCTTATTTAATGTACGACATCCTGGGAAGTGAGTTGTCATTAACAGTTCTGAGGACTCTCAACTTGTTTTTTTTAAGAAACCAAGGAGAAGACTTTGCTCACGTTCACCGTACGTGATGTTTTTGACTCTATTTACCCAATCGTTGTTACCTATGTTAGAACAGAAAAAAAAACGTTTTCAGCTTTCAGTTTTTCTGATTCTGATCTGCTTCTTGTAATGATGTCGGCCCTGCATTGTATATGCATTCCAATTTTGGTCTCGTTTTTTTATTATGTTACTAAGAAAATCCATAAAATTTAACAAAAAATGTACGTTAAACCTCTAACTTTACAAATTCCAGCTGCTTTTATGAGAAACTTAGGTGAAATACCTGGAAATTCAAACGGTCATAACTTGTAAACGGATAGTTTTTTTTCTATATTCTTGTTTTAACTGCATACTAGAGTCATGTAGTAAGTGTTCCATTGACAGATATACTACACCCTGTATACAATGTTGAAATATTTGTACTAAATAAAATATAAATTTATTTGTGATTATTTACAATATTTCTTTACATACTGTTAATGAATACTGTACATACAAACCTTTTAATTACGTATATTAAAACTAATTAGAAATATAATTTATACGGACTATTTACATGCATGCGTCATAAAATTCCTCCGCATCATCGCCTACTGGCAGTGTTCCCAAAAGGCTGGCAGCATGTACTTGGAAGATGTGATGGCGCGAGGGCGTCAACGCAGGTTGCGTCCCACACCAAAGGCCTACCCATCTTCCATGGCAGTAACGACATACCATCTGGTCTCTTCCCATCGTCTCGTACCAGACCAGTCGGCTCACGTACGGCTAGCACGCTGGCGGTAACAATAGCACAACAGATTATGTCGATAATTGACATTGGCATGTCGAGATATTCGGCCTGCACTTCTGCTACAAGAAAGGCCATAATGTCCGAGACTGTTCATGTTGACAGCTTCTCCACAGTGACAAAGATGCGGAGAAACACAAAGAGCTCCTAAACGAAGGCAAGTGGCAAGGCGGAATGTGTTATCTTTGTACTTATATATCACAATAGTAAAATGTTTAAAAAAGCAAAAGCAAATTATCAGATGGAATGATAATGCCGGGAAACCCCCTTAAAATTTGAAGGTCATTGAATTAATTATCACTTTTTTCAAGTAAATAGATTTGTAAATTATTTTATATTTAATTATCCTAGAGATCACCTGGTGGTCGAAACTCGATAATGGTTTAGTTCTTGGCCAGTATAACTTCAACTATCATTGTATAGACTTACGTACCATGACAAGTCAACACATATACTGGTCGCGTGTAACTAACTTAATTAAGTCGTTTTCTTTCTCTTCTTTCTTTCTTTCTTTTTCTTCTTTCTTTCTTTCTGCACTTATTCTATATTTAAACACTAAATATTAAAAACTCCACGTTAATGCGTTCGTGAAAATTTCTTGAAAAGTGGTACAAAGAATTCTCTTAGAGTATTTATATATAGATGTAAAAAGTAGGTAATTGTAATGATTATGAGGTAATTATGAACCAAAAAAGTGTAAATTAATGGATGTCGTCATTGGGAGATGAAATGCAAAGAAACTTAATAAACGGCAGAAATAATGCTATTTGACTAAATTATTTTTAGAAGATTTAGTGCAAAAAAAATATATTTTATATTTTTTCTTTTTACACGCTTTATTCTTTTTACACGCTTTTTTCTTTTTACACGCTTCATATTAGCTTCACTTGTATGTTTGTTTGTAACCGACTCCTTAGGGCGCGATTTTGACCCACTTTGAACGGCCAGATTTCATTCAAATTTTGCACACATGTCAAAGACCAATGACAATACAATAATTCGATTAAAAATTTTTAATTTTTTAGTTGAATTTTCTATAAAAGCGTGTTTTTTTAAACTATTATATTATTTTATTGATATACGAGTATATATAATACGTGTTAATTCTACAGCCGCACTGTGAGTAGCGCTGTCTTTCTTTTGCTTGTTCGTTTCCAATTTAAACATATTTACTTACTTAGGCAATGTGATATTTATACATAGTTGTAATGTCCTCGTAAAAAACTCTCGATACCAAACAGGTCATGGTTATCTCAATTTAATTTTTTTCGAGGTCAGATTGCCTATGTCACACATTATTATCATTATTCTATCGATACCTCATTTATCAAAATCGGCTCAGTAATTAAGGCGCTTCGGTAGAACACATAAATACATATATAAACATACCCTCATACATACATACATAGACTGCTAAAATCAAAATCCTTCCTTTTGGCTCTGCCGTAGCCAGCTTGTTTGCAGAGAAGATGAACTCTCTTGTTCTCTGTTACTGAAGTAAGTCTATTCTATTCTATTCTAAAAGGGCATCCAGGTAACCAACTTTAGATCCTACGGTTAGAATAGTGTGTACTTCTCGTTGCCGTTGTCACCAGCCCTCCTATTCAAATGTTGTCCCATTCCAGCTTTAACTGATAACTAATTGATAAAGGTCCAAAATAAGTCACCAAAGAAATTCTCAGCCAATTTGCGTCATAAACTCTATTTGAATAGATAACCTAGAATTTTATTGCGAATGAATGCAAAGCAAGATTATACAATTATATCATTAACAAATATCAACAGACGATCGATAAATAATCTCAAAATATCTTGATCGATAGATTTCTAAAATTCTTGTCAGTGCAGCAGTGTGATAAGTATGTTGAACGCTTTATTAAGATTTCTATCATAACCTATGTTTTTAAATAAGAAATTCATATATTAAAGTATAATGTACAAGAATTTTGATTATTACTGGATGTGGACGTTTTCTATGTGCCGTGGGAAATAGTATTGAGTTAATAATATAATTATGAAGCTTATCCACTGGGAGTTGAAGAGAAATCTCTCTTAGCACCTGTGACGGTTTTATAATTATACTAATTCCTATATAGATTCACTTAATCCACATTCCTTTTGATTATTGTTATTGGAAATTAAATTTTATTGCCGCAAGTGTCTAATAGGTATATATACAAAATGTCTTAACATTCCGATGTCAGTGTAATGAAACGCAGATACGGTTTTAGTAGATGTTATTGGCGTAGGGATTTTTAAATTAATAATATTATCTAGCCTGTTAAAGGCAGGTCTAAAACTATAGCACCATTGAGCTAAATATGAGAAGTGAGATAACGCTAATGGATAATTTAACCTGATTAAAAAAATATTTTAATAAGGAATTCGTTTTAGGTACCTCCTATAATTCCTTATTATAATTTTTTTTTTTTTGCAAAGGACCTTTCTAAAACTGTGCTATATTTGTATTTGCAAATAGGTAATTTATTTACTACATATTTACAGTACAAACACACAATGACATCAAACACAATGCTAAAACTCTCAGAAACTATATGTCGTCTTGTTTGTGGTTCTTAATTATTTTTTTGTAGGACAAAGATTTAAAATAGATGAAAAATAATGCACATGGTTGCATTTGTATACTTATCTCATTTGGGCATCCAGATGTTTATTTATTTTTTGCTTTTTAGTTCTTTTTCGTCGGCTAATAGTTTGTAAAAAAGTTTTAAATTTTTAGTTTTTTTGTGGCTCGCGTCATCTTTTAATACTCTGACAACTACTATATTCTAATAGATTTAATACTAAAAACTTTAAAGCGCTATCAACTGTCTTTTCTTCAAAGCATATTAGGTGGTTTCTGTCACCAAAACCACAGTTTTTATTTATAACTTCTAATTGTTTAGGAAAGGTATGGTTTCTATCATCAGCAAAGTTTCATGATGTGATGATTCCTAAACGCAAATACCTGATTAAGTTATGAAAAGTAAACAGAAACACTATTCGGGCCCATAATTTTCGAGGATTTCTCTCAATTTTATGAGGCCTCCATCATCAGATCCGGATTTCCTTGACATGGGACCCCCTTTGAGGATCCCCCTATCTAACAAAAAAAGAATCATCAAAATTGGTTCATAAATAACGGAGTGAGAGCTGAACATACATAAAATATAAATATATACAGTCGAATTGAGAACCTCCTCCTTTTTTTTCTTTGGTTAAACTTTAAACTTTATCGATCCTGACCAAATTTCGAGAGTAGGTTTTTTTTTTTTATATTATAGGGGGCAAACGAGCAGGCGGGTCACCTGATGGTAAGTGACTACCGTCGCCCATGGACACCTGCAAATCAAGAGTCACAAGTGCGTTGCCGGCCTTTTAGATAGGAGTACGCTCTTTTCTTGAAGGTATGAATGTCGTATCGGTCCGGAAATACCGCAGGCGACAATTTGTTCCAGAGATTGTTTGCGCGAGGCAAAAAATTTCTGGAGAACCGCACAGTGGTGGATTGCCAATTATCCAGGTGATGGGGATGAAAGTTTTGTCGCGTTGAGCGATGGCGAAACGTTGCGGCCGGTATAAGTCCGAACAATTCCTCGGAGCACTCCCCATGATACATGCGATAGAGAATGCAGAGTGAAGCTACATCTCTACGCAACGCCAAAGGGTCAAGCCGATCTGAAATATCCTGGCAATCGATGATTCGAGTCGCTCTCCGTTGAATGCGGTCAAGAGGGAGAAGCTGGTACTGGGGTGCTCCTGCATAGATATGAGAACAGTATTCCATATGCGGCCGAACCTGCGCATTATAAAGTTGTAGGCGGTGGGCGGGCCGGGGTGAAATACTGTCTCGATCCATTCAGCACACCAAGCTTCTTCGGGGCTATTTTGGTCTTACCCTCCAAGTGACCGCGGAACTGGACTTCGCTTCGCGATATATCGACACCAAGGATTCCGATGCTGGCTGTGGTAGTCAGGGAAGTGCTTTCAAAGCGAAGTGACACGACAAACGGTATCTTTTTGGTGGTTGACGCGCAAACCTGTGTCTTCGTTGGGTTAAATTGAACCAGATTAAGTCGACCCCAATCAGAAACTCCTTCTAAGGAGGCTTCGATTTCAGACACAAGTTTGGATCGACTCTCAGTGACGTTTTCCCGAGAAATGTTAGCGCGGCCGGTATACAAGGCATTACTCATGCTATCATCGGCATTTCAATGAATGCCGCTGATTTGCAGCATATATGCAGAAGAAACAGCGTGGGTGATAGCACACAGCCTTGTGGGACACCAGCATTCATAGACTTGAAGTCGGAGCCCTGAATGGCTTGGCTCACGCAATGGTGGCATGGTCATGGCAATGGTTGGCACGCAACGCTCATGGTGGGCGTTAAAGTCGCCAAGTATCACGATCTCTGCGGATGGGATCTGCTGCAGCACAGAGTCTGTAGCCATTTGGACGTGGTCGAAGGTTCGGCATCACCGCTATGGGACCTATAGAGGCATGCATAGACGCAGGGATGGTCGTCGCTGTCTACAATATGAAAAGGTCCCTGCCTTCAAGATTGCCGAGCACACACCAGCCCTACGAACAAAGGAGTGCTCCAGACCGTACCCAGGGTAGGAGAGATAGGATGTGTCCGCTGGAGACGATATCTGCGTCTCGGTTAAAAAGAGCAAGGCTGGCTTTGCTGTTTCGAGGTGGTGGTGAACAGCGTTGAGGTTGCAGTGTATGCCCCTGATGTTGCTGAAGTCCACGGTGGCAAGGGGTGCCTTGTTATGCTTGCTCTTGCCCCTAGCAGATGTTTTAAGCGCGGTTGTGCTATCCCCAGAGTACGAGGGGCAGCCTGGGCGTCCACGTCCAGGTGCAATGTGTTCTGAGCGTGGATGCCCAGAGGGGGATTCTCCAACGCTAGCGCAGCTGGTACCCCCCTGGGGTATTGTTCTTTTTAACGGCGCCATCATTGGGGGGGAGGGGGGGTTGGGGTTTGGGCCTCCGGTAGCCTCACTCACTCGGAGAAAAGCAATGCAACATTACTTCACTGCCGGTCTTCTGTGTGGCCGTGGTATCGATCGGAGTCGAGCCGGCCCATACGTGCCGAAGCATGGCTCTCCCACAGTAATCGTAGGTTGAGTATATATGAAAGCACGCAAATATAAATTTTCATTGCAAAAACATATTCCTTCATTAATGTTTACTGTCTTGAATTATAGGTACGGTTTTTCTTACTTTTTCGTAATTTTTAAGTAAACAAAGATTTTTTTTTTATTTAATTTATATTATCTTGTTGCAAATATAAAGAGAAACAAAAAAGTTCATTTCGTCTTTCCTCTTGGAGGGTTACACCGCAAGTTATTATTATTGTGTTGAAAAAAGGAATTTTTCGGTAAAATTTGCAGTTTTTGAATTTTTACGAAAATGTCTACCATAAAAATCACTGCGTAACCCCTACATATTGTTCTATAGGTTGTTTCCGATCGATTTCTACCAAACCGACTCTCTCCACCGACTGCACTATTAGAAATAATTTAATTGACGGCATTTCTAAATACAATTCTCAGTTTTGTGTTTCAAACTGTTCTAATTTAAAGAGTTCCAGGGTTTTTCCTTTTTAATTTGAATGTATTTTATTATATGCTATCTATAAGGCCTCTTAAACTATTTGCTTTTTCCTTCATAACGTTTCGTTTACTTTAGAATAAGGAAAATATTTATAAGCATTAAGCAATCATTAGAGATCTATTCAGAGAAACATACCAAACCTATGTATGAACAAACCATATTAAGTGGTAAAAGGAGGAAAATGTTTCGTGTATATCATCTGATTCACTATTCCTTTATAGTCTTCGTTCCAGATTCCATTGAGGTCTTTTGTAAAGAGTAACACTGAGTTAAAGACTAATTTTGCAAAAAATACTTTCTCTAACAGTGTTTAATGAAATGAAATGGAATTTATTCGCTGGAAATGTGGTTTACAAAGATGTTACATGAGTATAAGTCAGCACCATTACATTTCGTCTTGAATAGGGCATGCGAATATTTTGCAACATATTACATATCCTACATTTCAAATACTCATTGTCCCCTGATAATATAAATTTTATATTAAACAGATATAGATAGAGATATTAGACAGCACGACGTTCCACAGATCACGGTGCAGGAAAAAGGATGCCATTTGCGTCTGAATTAGAGGATATTAAAGGAAGGTGTTAGGTTCTTGCGTCATTGCCAAATAGTAAGCAGAACTACAAAACCAGCTAATACAATAGCTATAGACTATTACGAATCCCTGCAAACTTACCTGCAATACTCAGCTAGTAGTACTCAGGAAATAAAAATACTGAGAAGTAGATATATTGCAAATAATTTAAAATGAAAGTTTGACGTTTATCTGTAACTAATGTTGTTTTAAAAACCAGACGAAATATTTTAATATCGTAATACTTGATAACAGAATAAGATAATTTATGCACGTGTGTCGATAAGAAACCGAAATAATGCCCTGTCTATATTTAGTACTTTAGTTTGGGAGCAGTTATGTATAGCCAAAAAATAATTGAGCTATTCTTATAGATTATTGATTATAGAGATTGATATGTAAAAAGCCACATAATACTTAAACCTATATATAATCTAAGACTTAATATTACTAGTACAAAAGTTCCACTGAGTTAAATCATGTTAATAAATAGCGACTCTTGCTTCGACACAATATGGAGCAATTCAGGTCGCCCAGCGCTAATCATGTGCTTATATTAACCTAGGTGCCTCTCTTTCTATCGCGTAGTTCTTATCTCTTTTGACGCGGTTAGGGTAGCATTTCCTTACTTTTCGATGACTTTTGGAAGTGTGAAAAACGTGAGTTTCCGATTCTTTTATTATTTAAGCAACCGAATATAATGCCATGTACCTTTGCCTTCATTATAGTTTAGTAATATTTATTGGACGATGCGATGTAGCGCGTGAGTGAGTATCGAACGAACGTGCGACTTTGCCGGTCCGCGACAGCTCACTGAGTTAGTCCGACCCGTCGATATTATCGATTGTCATACCAATTTCAATTATTTTATTTTTTACTTTTATCGGAAATTTTTGGACAAATCCGGACATTCCACTAAAGCCATAATATCTTACGATATATTAGCTTTATCGGTCAATATTCAAGTTCACTTTGTCAGTTTTAGAATAAAATTTCTGCAATTGTGAATCTTTCAACATTTTTTTACGCTTTACGTTATTTACTAGGTCGACACCATTCTGTACCTGTAATACCTTGTATAATCATCTTTGAAAAAAAGTACAATCGCCATCAATGCATGTCTATTATGATTTTGACATCCTTGGAGCTATATTCTTTTTTTAATTTTATAAGATCACTGGAGATATAAATACTAGGTAGTATTTGAAGTCGGCAAATTATATAATGATGCTTTGCTCTCGAACAAACAAATTTTAATGACGTGAGGGAGGCATAGTGTGCAAAGTTGTGCAAAATGCTACCTCTCAGTTAGTGTTTTCTCAATAAGTTTAATTGCAGAATGCGTATTTGCGTAGGTATACAACGGTTCTTTCCTGAATATTCAAGAGCTTGTTTAAATTTCTTTAAAACCGGTATAGAATAGTGGTTATATCTAAGACAGTGTTTATTATGACGAACCAGTTGCGGTCCCGTATGAGCGGCTTTACAAATTTAGTTTTTCAATAATAATTATTCGAAATGTTGGGATATTAGCATACAATATACGTGGTTAGGAGCATTGGCGCCGGCACGCCCACACCTGGATTTGTAGTCAAAAATAGGTGGCTATGTCGTTTAACAAATTTCATGACAGTATATTTTACTTAAAGAAGATAAAATCAAAGCTATTAGGAGATCAGAACATGCCAATGAACTTAAAATCGATGGATAAAACTTTGATTTATGAAATTGTTTCTCCTTGATTTGAGAATTGTTTCGATATTGTGCTCAGCAGGTGACAGTATAAATATAGATATATCGCTTTAGCGGCAAGTTAAATAAGTGGGAAGCTTATTGTTCTTTGTTTATTAAAAGTACGAAAATATTTTTTACAAATTTCACATTTGCCAATGTGCTTCATCAAGCAGTATTGTATAGTTTTTGTAAAGTAGTTAAGTACCCTATTGATTTCGACAATTGTCTTCTCTCATGAGCACAGAAGGTACATCTTGATCACGATACTTGAGGTTTATACCATAAAAATAAATAGAAGCCATTCTTTTAAAAGACCGAGCCTCCTTTTTAAATTAAAAAAAAAACTTACTTTAACAACAAATAATATAAAAGCGGTAATTGCAGAAGATGTTGTGTCTGAAGAATTTTTGACTATGTTTTGATAATAACCCAGGCGGTAATGGAATAACACGGTGATAGCGGCGTCGCTCGGCGCCACGCGTCTCCAGCCCGCGAGACGTGTGGCATTGCTGTTCTGTAAAGGGATTAATGATAGCGCGTCGGCGTCGCAAGAACTAGCGGTAGATGGTAATCACTGTAAAGTCTTAAAAGTAGTGATTAAGAACATATTAGATAGCGCGTATCACCTCTACGTATTTTTTTCAAAACGTAGCGTGTTGCCAGGTATGTGTAGCTATATGTATTTATAATATAGTATGATTATCATTTGCGCCGAGAGATGTTTGTAAATGTTTTATTAAAGTAAATCGTCTATTCTACAATCTATACGGTGATAAAAGGCCGTAAAAAAACGAAACTGTCTTGAAAGTTTTTTGAGCAAGTTTTGTTTAAGGCTTACGTGCGCTTAGCTCTATAATCTTATAACAATACATGTCTTAGTGATCGTACCATACATACAAGTAAGAACAAGGCTTAGCCATACTTTAAATTAGGAAATAATCACAAAACTCAATTTTCCACTTTTTCTACAACGTATCGATACTTCTTAACAATAATTGGCTACTACAAGTAGGTAAATTTATTATTATATTTAAGACGCTTCAATTACACACCGCGTGTAATAATTAGTATGGGCGTATTACGTTACGCGCGTAATTTACGGCGTTTAATGGCCGATGATCGCGCGTAATTATTTTACTTCTTGTACGTACATGTGTCTCAGGTTATTTTTAACGTGAGAGAGTTTTCTGGTATATTTTTACTTTGTTTTATTTTTATGTTTTGTCTATGAGATTAAGTTAGAGTAGGTAGCTGTGGAAGCCGAACATCGTTTTCGGTATTAATTGGAAGTTTGTTAATGAAGCAAGCTAATATTCTTTATAATTTTAAAAGATAAATAGGTCCAGATTTCCTCATCAAAGTTGTTATAAGTGTTTATTTTTTTGTATAAAAATAATTACTAGTCTAATAAAAACATGGTAGGTAAATTTTTCTTGGTTTATTTCAAATTTGTTGGCGTTTTTTTTATTTCCTATAAGTCAACGCCAAAGAGACACATGCAAATGAAGGTTCCGGATAGGAAATGTTGTTTTTGTGACCTGAAGCGTGAAGCTAGATGCCTTTCGTCAAAACAGAAGATAAATTACATGTTTTCGACTTTTAAACGCAAAAGTTACAATAAATTATGTCCCATTAGAGTTTACATTATTTCTCGGTAAATTGCTCGTTTGGACATACAAGGACTGAGGCGACGAAATGGAACAAAATTGTTTGGTAGTTGTAAATCACTACATAGTATAAAACAAAGTCGCTTCCTGCTGTCCGTCTGTCCCTATGTATGCTTAGATTTTTAAAACTACACCACGGAATTTGATGCGGTTTTTTTTATGGATAGAGTGATTCAAGAGGAAGGTTTATATGTATAATTCATGCATAATATAGTAGAGAAATACTGATAACTTTAGAGGTTTCTAATGTGATGTCGTAAATAAACACATTTTTTCAGCCAGCGTTTACATTGCAAACGCTGGCTGAACAATACAAGATAGATCAAAATAATGTACCACAATATTGTACACCTTAAAAAGGTCTACAAAAAAGTCCGGAATGGTATATGTCTATCTCTTAGGGATAACCCACAATAACCATTTTTTATCCTTTACTTTTTACGAGAAATAATGGTTTATTTACGAAGCGATTTTAAGCAATACAGTATTAATACTTATCAAATTAAGTACCTTAAATACATTGTGCATTTAATATAGATCAAAATGGCCCTTTACAGCATGTAATTTCAATGAATATTTTCAAAGATATTACAGATTTAAAATGCAGGGACATAGCGGTTGCGGCGCGGTACCGGCCAGAGGGTTATATGTCGCTCTTTCAAGAGTAACCTCTGAAGAAAACATGTTTGTATTGTCTAATGACAAAAAAGCTGTGAATGTTGTATACAAAGACATTCTGTAGTATATTTAGTATCATCATTGCACCCGTGCAAAGCCGGGGTGGGTCGCTAGTAAATAGTAAAGGAAAGACTTCGGGAAAACTTAAGAAAGAAATTAATAGATACTTATTAAATAAGTGCATTATTTTCGACGAGTTTATGTTACAATTCCTTCATACTTGAATGAAACAAATCTAGGTCCAAATTAGCTTAACTGGCAAATAATTCCAGTGTCTTTGGGGCTATTACATGTTGAAGTCGGCTTCCAAGCATTATGTCTTTTAAAATATTGCATCGTGGCTAGACCAATATTATTAATTATTGCCAGCTTTTATTGTTTATAAGATTAATATAGGTAATTGTATATAATTGAAAACATTACCATGTTAGAGGAGGTACATAAAAATACGGGATAGCATTACAAATTGTATCTCAAAATATAATGGCAGGCGCTAAAACTACTCTCTGTAACGGTCTACATAAGATGGAATGTGGTGATGAGTTCAAAATGCAAAACGTATAGTCCAAACTTCCGCGAAAACCCTTAATAAGTCGTTAGCAGCTAGTCAGTGACCAGTATTTCAAGACCAGGGTGTATAATTACTGCGTGCGCATTTTGCTAGTGACGCTTTTAACTTGAATGTTTATGATTACAAAGCGCTTACGTCACAATGCCTTCAAGTGCACTCTTGCGCACGTGCGTCTTCCGCACTCTAGTGTCCTTTACATTATATTATATAGCACCATACTATTGATGCAATCGGATAATATGTGTTGAGTAATCCTTTTAATCACCGTGACAGCCGGAAGACACCTGAAGGTAGACCTCCCTCATTTGATGCTTCACATGCATGTTTATAGCGAATGAGTTGTATAGTCACCTAAAACCACATATTTGTATAGATATCTATTTACAGAAAGATTAATCGAATTCTAGCACAAGAGTACAGGCCATGTTCAGTTCACTTCTAGATAGTTCTAAACAATATATGTCTTCGAATATAACAATAAAGGGACTCGTGGCGAAGTGCTAACCAAGTATGTTAGCATATGACAAGGTTAAGGAATACTTGCTAGTTCAGTGTTAGGATGGGTGACCATTCTTAATAGACGGAGAGCTGGCCACTAGACTTCTGGCAATAATTTTATTCGATTTCTACAGTTAAAAACTATAACTACACCAAAAATTTCAGGACTGCACTCAATGATTTTATTTTGATTAAAAATTTACCGGTTTGACCGCCAGCCCACGCTTTCAACCCCGGGAGCGACTTCTGGCAGTAAGCGCTAGCGGTTTGTTATACAGTAACGAGGGATTTTAAATAAAAAAATTCACTGCACCTTATCATTTCTGGTTTTGGTAGCCACCTCTTAGACACATTGAGACCCTTTCCGTGCCTCGGAGAGCACGTTAAGCCGTAGACTGAAAGCCGACCCCGACTTAGTTGGGAAAAGACGCGGAGGATGATGAATTAGCTCTATAACACCGTTGTCGTCTAATATCGAGATTTTTAATATCTTGTCTTTTAAGAGGCTTCCATGACATGGGTCAAGCATGTAGAGCATTCTCTAAAAAAATAATGTAATTCTTGGGTGTGTAAAATAGTAATGTACCTGATAATAAAAAAAATTAATAACATGTTATAGTAAAATTGAATTACATGCGGAAATCCTATTTAAATTGGTAATTGAGGAAGACAACCTGGTACCTGTCACATCTAGTAAATAGACTCTTTTACGATGGAGTTTGGTTACTATATTTCCTAAGTAATTGCTATCATTAGAGCTAAACGGTTTTAACATACATTTATTACATACATTATTGTCCAGCGACTATAGTAGGTATGACAATGATTCACCTTCGGCAGATCAGGTACAATTCTACCATCTTGATATAAACAAGCCCTATATTCTAGCATGCTTTTAGATAATTCTTACGCTATTCAAAACAATACATTAATGAATTTTATTGCTGGCAAGAATAATTTTACTGCTATTATAGTTAATCTTTCCACTATTTCATTAATACCAATATTTTAAACTAAAGAGTTTGTTTGTTTGTTTGAACACGCCAATCTCAGAAACTAACGGTTCGAATTGAAAAATTATTTTAGTGTTGGATAGCCCATTTATCTAGGCTATAGGCTAGGCATCAATGAAAAATATTGCAAAAACTGGGGAAATTTATATCTCTCTCTTATGTGACGCAGAAGAAGGTGCGCGGGTCGGCTAGTATTAATATTATCATTTATTATTTTATCCTGACTCCTTTTCTCCCTTCCTCGTTAGTAATATCTAAGATATGTCCTCTGTCTGCTAGAAAACAAAACAAAAATATTAACAGTTGACTGCACTATTATAAAAGGGATAGTGAACATTTATAACTGCCTTTTAGTTGAGCAGAATTGAAATAAACAAGAGAGAAGCGACTTCTTTAAAAAATAATCAAACTGAAAAAAAACACTGAGAAAAAAAATTACAAATTGGTGGACTTTTAGGACATAACAAGAAATGCTACTCATTTACTCAAGAAGTAAAACCACGCGCTTGCCTATAAGTACTCAAACAATAAATTACAATCCATTACAAGTTTAAAAGCAGAGATCGCACGAACTTTAATTGATATCCGACGAATGGTCGGCAGATGCGTAATTACCGAGTATTTAGCTCTTTGATTCATTATTGCGCACGGTGTAGTACTTACCTGTACTTACTTCCATATGTGGTAAATGGTGTGAATTTATTACCTATTCGTACGGTCAGTAACAAATGTTGCTGAACGCAATTACATCTTACGGATTAAAAAAACATTTACGAATATTTCATTTTGTTTCGTAATCACAGATAATAAGTTTTAAAAGATAAAGGTTTTACTTTACTTCTTAATTTCAATATTTATTTTATACTAGCTGACCCGACATACGTTGTCTGGTCTTAACTATGAATATTGAATTCGAATTGGTACAATTTGCAGCGCGCATTCTGTCAATCGCGCTAACTGTCAAACTACTGACATTTATGTCAAAAGCGCTAAGGTTACACTAGAAAAGTTATTATGGTCGTTAAGTTTCCTTTTTTTTTAAATTTTCCGAACAACTTTCTTAATTTTTTCTTTCATAAGAACCTTCTCCTAACAATAACAAACACATAAAAATGAATTAGCGAAATCGGTCCAGCCGTTCACGCGTGATGCCGTGACCAAAGGAAATAGGGATTCTTTTTTATATATATAGATTTCGTTATATTCGAATTTTTATTTAAAATATTCGTGGACTGGTTTTCATGCACGCAACGCCGTATCTGGTGCAGGAACCACAAGTGAACCCACAGTGCGTTTTCGGTTCCGTTCTGGAAATTTTTATCTCAATAATGAGCGAAACAGTTGATAACGTGCATAATTTTTTTTTTAAAGAATACTGGCCACCCTGGGTCACAAATTACTAGTTAAGCTAAATGCTTGTCTTAGATATAGGTTCACGTCGGTAGTGCACTGGGTGGGGTTCGAACCCGCAACTACAATCGCAAGTCCAACGCCTTAGCTTATTAGTAATTTTCAAGTAACATAGTAATTTTCAGCTGCTTAAGTCCTAACAAATAATGACTGCAGATGTTTAGTGTCAAGAGTAGTAAATGATGATAGAGAAGCTCCAGCTATGAAACAACTGAGCCTTTTAATTACTTTATTGGGCTCTCTCGTCACACTACATCACGGAACAAACAGTTTTAAAACTACAGGATTTTCTTGTTACCCTCTTACTACTTGTTTTTGCTTAAATTGATGTCCATGATTTTTTAAATAAGCGTGACGTTCTATAGGTAAAAAAATTGTCGAAACAACGAGGCGGTGCTAACGCCCTAAAAGAGTTCTTTGATTTCTGCCTCAAGGGTTTCTACAGTCGAGACGTCAGTAAACTTCTATTTCATTATCTCAATTACAGGACATTCACTGATCATAGGCATGTCTTAACATTGTAATAATTCCTTCTCTTTGACAAACCCTTAACACTCCTTTGAGGTAACTAGTATTCGCGCAATGATTATGGTCGTAATTCGATCATAATCATTGCCTTTATTTTGAAAAAAAAAACGTTTTTTGAAACATTTTTAACATCACTAAAGCTCGTCAATTGCTGCTAAAAAAAAGAAATAAGTCGATCGACAAAAGGAGGAGAATCGGAGAAAATAATTCTTTACTGTTTTGTCTTTGCCGATTTATATATATAGACAGCTAAAATATCAGGATAGGTACCTAAAAAAATGATATTTTAAATAAGGTACATGCGCGAGACTATGGAAGTATGTACTTCTATCGGCAAATGGATAATGTTAGCATGACATGGCTGAGGTTACGAGTGTTTATCACCCGGTGTTTATAGCTGAGATGGCGCTGCTGACGATGACATATAATTATATACTTAGGTGTAACCTATTAGCGTCACTCATGATTATTTAAATACATAGTTGGATAGAAAAATATGGGGAGGTACAAATATAAGAGGTATTTAGGAGGAGGGGAGGTAATAATTGGTTAACATCACCACTAGATGGCGTTACTCATCCTTCAACGATTTAGCAAGAACATGGAAATGAGATGACCACGATGACTGTTTATTAACATAAACTATAATTATTATAACATTCTCTAGGTCTTTATCGTACACCGACCTTGACACTGCAGTCAAGGTGAGAGCCAAATATAGTGTCAGATCCTGTTAGAGTGTATCCTTAATCGAACCATTCTTGTTATATTATTCTTTTGTCTTTCATGTTGTGTTGTAATAGGTATCTTTGTTTTGCTATACTATACATACCTTGTAAGGTGCAGCTTCCTTCATCTTACCTACTACCATTATAAATGCGAACGAAAGGCTGAACGGATCTGGGCGAAATTTGGCATAGAAATAGACTATATAGACTTTTTATCCCGAAAAAATTTACGGTTCCCGGGTAAATAATTCACGCGAACGCAGTCGAAGGTTCCTGTCCTAGGGCTTCTCCAGTCACAAGAATTACAGGACATTCGGGTACGCGACCCCGGGCTTTGCGAGCTTTCGCAATCTCAATCCCGTTCCCTATCCAAGACTTGCGGTATCCCTTACCCTAGATTCCTCTCCCTACCTATTTTTCCTTGTACAAATTTACCTTTTTCTTTCTTTTCAAGGAGGGTTGGCATCAGGCAGGCGGCCTGCCGTAAAAAAAAAACAGCTAAAACCTTTTGCAACGTTACACATTGGCCGAGCCAATGAAAATTGGGAAAAGGTTAGGCAGGTGATGAGATGCGTTTCTTCTAAATTTAAATATTCGTATTAATTGATATTAATTTATCCAACCAAACAAAATACTTTATGTACGTATGTACGTATTTGTACCGCGTTTTGTGTTCCTGCAGGGCTAGGTAGGATTATAAGGAAAAAATCCCATCACTGTCTGCCCACGTTATCCTGGAGTGCGAGGGAGGGGCCACACAACGGGCAAGTATCCTCGCGGGTGCGAGATCGCTCCTAGAAGCCTGCGAATGCCCCAGGAGGCTTCTGTGCTTCTGGAAGGAGCTAGGCTGGCTCAACTAGTCAGCATATCTGAACGCATAATGGACCGTCTATGAGTCTAAATGCGGAAACAGAGCCCTATACCAATACTAATAACATCACTGTCTACAACTCTTACTTTTGTTGATTATTTTTTGGGGAATTCCAACTTTTTTGCGATAGCTACCAACACGTACCTTATCATAAGAAATCTTATATTACAAATTTATATTATACAAAGCTACGAGTACATCAGATATAGAGATAGAGAGATAGATAGATAACATTTTATTTGTATACCATTGTTATAGTGGAAGTATCACACTTACATACATGTGTCAGACAGATAATGTAAAAAGTGTGGCCTTATTGCTAAATGCGGTCTCTTTCAGGTAACCTTACGATGGATCAAATAATTCGGAGAGACGGTGGTAGTTGGAGATGCATTTAATTTTTTTTAATGAAAATAATAATTAGGTACTACTTAGTAAACATAAAAACATATAGATCCATCTAAATATTTAGTCTATTAATGTATATCAAATCAAAGTGACAAACACACAAATGGAACACTTACTTAAATAACTGAAAGAGCATGACTGTAGGACGCAGTTACAAAAAAAAAATTAGAAAAAACTATCAGTTTACACAAGTTATAACCGTTTGAATTTCCAGGTATTTTACCTTCGTTTATCCCAAAAGCAGGTGGAATGTGTAAAGTATTTTAAATCGAACGTATTTTTAATAATTTTGGAATTTTTCATTTCGTTAATTACTTTTCCGTCCATTTTTCAAATTCTTGAAGTTAGTTTTTAAAATATATTCGAAAACTTGATAAGTTAATTTTTATAACTTTTCTCAATAACCGAGTAAAACGTTGCAAAAAAAAGTGACTGTACCATTTTTAGATACATCTTGTATACCTACTTAAGTCAATCATATAAATTACCGGTGCAACTATTAAAAACTGATTTTTATCACTGCAGATCAATGGATTATCAACGATCGTCTAATGCGGGTCGTTATGCCCTTCTACAACAGCGTTCAAGAAATACTTTTAGTCTGAAAATGTTTAGCCTTATTTAAAGAAAAACTTCTTTTACAAAATGTTTATCTAGTCTTATTTAAAGAAATACGACTTGAAGCTATCCACAGCTTCAAAAGTATGAATAGAGCTGATACGTTACGTAATATTTATTATCCTACAGTGGAAAACTATCCTTAAATTATTATTCAAACCGCAAGCAGATAGTAGACGATGGTAAATGACCCAGGTGTTATATAACTGTTGATATTGTTTTACGAGAATCAACTTGCTATTATTGCGTAATATCAATACAAAACAATACCTAATATTACCTGTTTATGTATGTAATCGTACATTCTTTAATGATCATATTTTTGCAATGTGCAAATGTTTTGTGGTGTTAATTGTTAGTGCTGTCTTTGAAATTAAAAAAATCTGTGATACAAGTGAAATCTGTGACAAGGAAATATGCTATACAAGGGTTCTGCAAGTAAAACAACATTTTAAATACAATTTCAAGAAAACGAAAAACATATTTGCCGAAACCCGGGATTGAACCGGGGACCTTTAGATCTTCAGTCTAACGCTCTCCCAACTGAGCTATTTCGGCTAGTTACATGGTAAGGTGAAATTATCAATCAGTAGGCATTTATTGCGTAATATCAATACAAAACAATACCCAATATTACCTGTTTATGTATTCCTCATAATCGTACACTCTTTACTACTCATATTTTTGCAATGTGCAAATGTTTTGTGGTGTTACTGTCTACTTATCTTAAAAAAATCTGTGATACCTACAAGGACTGTATGTGCACTGTTTATGAAATAAATTGTTTATGTTTATGTTATGTTATTGTAGGTAGTTGTTGTTGATGATTTGTGATAACAATAATATAATTTTAGATTTGCTTATCATTAAGATATCAATATTTCCTTTAGTGTTTACTGTTTCTTATGTAACGTACTACTATACTATACTTTTCACCTTGGTACCTGTTTATTTTTTTTCAAGAAACTAAAAAAATTACATAGGTAATTATTTAAAACATCTTATACAATATTTTAGAGAAATGTGTTCTTATATATAATATTCTAGGATCAATAATAATATATATTGATTGATTGATTCAAATTGTATAAGATTAAGGTTAAATTTGCCTGAAATAGATATTCATTAAAATGTCCTTGAAAAACAACTAATTAATACCTACCTACGCAGTTATATCAGCCTATATCATATTTATTTCTTCTGCGCGTGTGTATGTTACTGAACTCCTAAACGGATGGAAAGATTTTGATGATTTTTTTGTGTGTCTTCAGGTGAATTCGAAAATGGTTTAGATTTACAATTGGACCCGGTAGCCGGTAGATGGCGCTGCGATAGGGTTACAAGAAAAATATTTTTTTACGTTCTGGCAAGACAACGTTTACCATAGCGCTTTTGACATACATAACTGTCAGTCGTTAGACAGTTGGCGCGGTTGACAGAATGCGCGCTGCAAATATAATAGTTTAAAACAGATGGATCGGTCGGAACTATGTTTTTGGTTTTTTTTTTTTTTGTTAATTATAACAATTCAAATTCAATATTCATAGTTAAGACAGGACAAAGTCTGTCGGATCAGCTGGTTTTCATGAACATCAATTTCACTCGTTAATATTATGTACTTACTATAATATATCATATTTCGAAGATATCGGCTCGAAGAGAACTGATTTTCTGCTCAATTTTAAGAAGAACCTTCTACAAAGTATTAGAAAACATTAAAAAAGAGACAAATAAAACATATTTTCTTACCTCTCCCGCCTCCCGAAAATTGGAGATTGACTTACGTACGTTGACGTACCTAGTACTACTAGTTGAATAAAAGCTAGTAAAAAAACTAAAAATCGAAACTAATTTTAAGATGCTGAAATAAAAAAAAGAAAGTGAAAAAAAAAACTAATATAATTTTCTCCGATAAGTACGTAATTAATTTTAACAATTTATTTTATTTTTTCTAATACCAAGGTATAATATGATTATTCTGCACGCCGAATCTTGATTCCATTTTTGAAGTTGAAGTCATTCTTAATTCAAACTCTTAGATATGGGTAAAAACGAAAACAGTGAAATCAAAAAGTTCAATGCATACAAAAGTGGTATGGGAACACACAAGTTGAGCTATAAACACTCACCACCCAGTATTGCTACCATTCCCTGTATAATCTTGTTAAGGTCACTGTATTAGAGCTACAAAAATACAAATAAAGTAGCACTCGCAGGAGTGGATTATGTGACTTATGTGAAGAGGAACTATAATAAGAAATGTTAATAATGGGGACTACAAAAGATAATGTACGTGAAGTACGTAAAGTTCAAAGTCATACTTATTTTATTGCAAACTAGCAACGCCCCGCGGTTACACCCGCGTAAGTCTCGATTCCGTGAGAATATTGGGATAAAAAGTAGCCTATATGTTAATCCAGGTCTACAGCTATCTACATACCAAGTTTCATGGCAATCGGTTCATTAGTTTTGGCGTGAAAGAGTAACAAACATCCATACATCCTCACAAAGTTTCACGTTTATAATATTAGTAAGATATAAATCATCCATAACCCGATGTCTACGAGCTAATTTTTATTATTACTTGCTGGTGCCCGTCGTCTATGTAGAAAAACAAAATGATCAATTTTTATATTCCTAAATTTAAGAAATGATTGGTCTCGCATCCGCTATTTCATCCCTTCAAGTTGTAAGAAATCTATCTCTTTCCAAGGCCCCGTCTATTACAAAAAATAAGGCGTAAAATGTAACAGACAGACAGACAAAGTTACTTTCGCTTTTTACCTACGATTTTAGTATAGATTGTAATAGATGTGTTGTAGTATCCAAAGCGTCGACATTAACGGCAGCAACTTCCAATCGATCACGAAAAGGATCGCTCTAAAGGTATTCTAATTTCTTTGGTTCCTTATTATTATAAACCATTGATTTTCATCTGATTCTGTTTAGATCAGAGATCGGGATATACGAAATTGTCCAATTATTCGATAAACGGTCACCACCCTATGTTTAGGATAATGCACCCGCCTACAAAATGATATAGGACAATTTCTGTTGATTAACTTATAAAGGGGAAAATCAATTCGTTTGTTGTTTTATTATGAGAAAGGAATCACAACATTAATTGATAAGCAACTTTAATCAATAGGCAAGGTGCAATAAATTGTCGCCTGCTTTGTTTCCGGACCGATACGACCTTCAAGCCTTCAAGAAAAGAGCGTACTCCTATCTCAAAGGCCGGCAACGCACTTGTGACTTTTGAGTTGCAGGTGTCCATGGGCGACGGTTGTCAATTACCATCAGGTGACCCGTCTGCTCGTTTGTCCCCTATAATATAAAAAAAAAAAATCTTTTTATTTGGACCCGCCAAGGTTCAACCGTATTGTTATGTGTTTTTGTGAGGAACTGGACAACAGCGTGTGTATTCTCTATAAGCACCGCCAAAATATTCTTAATATATTCACTTTTTCACAGGTTAAATCTGGACTAATATATATTTATTTACACACAAACTTTGTAGGTAAGTAATTGTTTGTTCGAAATTATGTTTATAAAAGTAAGGAGTTTGGCACCTGATCAAGCATACGGTAGCCTATGGACGCTTGCAACTCCAGAGGAGTCGCATGCGCGTTTCCGACCCTTTTAAAAACCTATAAACCCATTTCTAGACGTTATATGGTGTAGAGTGTAAGAAACCCCGTACCGAATATTGAAATAGTGTATTCAGACCATCATTCTCAGTTGAAAATTATTGGAATTTTCTGCCTGAAAATTTTTAGATTTTAAGGGATGTGAAATTTTGAATATTGGACCTATTTAAAGTTTATATGTAGAAGAAGTGCGGCTACAAAAGGCTACAGGAACCCAGTATATATGTTGACCTGTCATGGTACGCAAAGTCCTTACAATGACAGTTCAAGTTATGCTGGGCAAGATATAAATAAAACATTTAAAACAATTGAAATATGGTTGAAACTCCACCACCGGGTGATCAATAAAAAGTGACTTGATAGAATCGTATATCAACACAAATTGTTACCCACGTAGTAATTCTGTGTTAAATAAATGTAACGAAGTTATTGTATATGTCCAAATAACTTTACTTTGAATTTATTTTTCGGGAAGACACAAAATATAAATCAAACATTTTATTGGACCTCGCGATAGAAACGTAAAAAATCGTAAATCGGTATTTTTAATACTTACTTACGATTTTTTACGCTTCTGTTTTAACACATATTAAATCGACCTCTACGATATCTACTACGCACAGAATATATAATGTGAACTGGTAGTTGCAAGTTGCAACAAAAGATTTTTGTAGCTCTTTTTAGCATCTTTTTTATATTGATTTATCACATACTTCATTATGATCTAGCACTAATATAATACTAGTTTACCTACTTATATCTTACATGCAAAATTAACTAAGATATTCGAGCTATGCACCACCTACGGTTAAAACCACACACAACTGTACCACAGCAATAATTCTCTTCAGATACAGTTAAACATTCATTTAAAAATTTTACGACAATAATCATCTATAAAAACACAATCCCAATTCATTAACTGTTAACCCTGCGGCCACTCGAATGTGGTCTGTTCGGCCGCACGGACACATTCCCCGAGGCCATGACTGGTCATCCTAAGCGATCGATTTGGGATAAAAAGTGCCGCAGGTAGCGTCATTAATTGACTATTAAACACGTATCGGCACAAAAAGATATATAAAAGCTTAAAAACAATGAATTTCACGAAAGTTGATAACTCAATTTCGGTCGATGTCATGGAACAGTGAAAGGTATTGAGAAGATTTATGGATAACAATAATGATATCTTAATTATAATATTAGAAATACGAATGTGTTTCTTTGTTTGTTTGTTACGCTTTCACGCCTTAACTGTTCAACCGACGATCATGAAATTTCACATACACGATGTCTAGGGATCAGAAAAGGATATAAGGTCACCTTTCATCCACAAAAAAGAAGTGTTTCTGAGGGATACCTAAATAAATTGACAAAATCTACATGAATGCAAGTGAAGCCGCAGGTTGGTTAAAGCTACAGGTACATAAAAATTTAGTAAACATGGATTTATTTATTATTATTTAAAGCAGGTCAGAATGAACTCAATCCGCCTAATGAAAAGAAAAGCTAGATTGAGATCCAAAGATTGAAGAACACCATTATAGATATGGATGATACTAAAATGGTGGTCCACAGTCTGATATGTTTGAAATATGTGTTACAGTCCACAAAGTAAGTAGGTATACATATTTACTAAGTAGATTGCACCAGAGCTGGGCCACCGCGGAGGTCGGAAGACGGGCGGGTACTCGTTTGATGGCCGTTAAAGTGACCGACGTGACTGGCACTTTTTCGAAATTCAAGCCAACGACAGCACGTTTAAGCTCCCTTAACATTTTAATTTGGTTTTACAAACCCTTTTTAATATTTTTTAATCTTTCTAAGTACAGCACCTATTTATATATAGCTACGTAATCCAAATTTTATTTACCACTATCAAAGAACCAATAATATAAATAATAATAGTTGTATGGACAGTAAGAACTTGATTAATTACAGTATATATTAAAATATACGTCTGCCGGATATGAATTACTTTGCAGATTTAAATAATTTTACAGAATATCTTTGAACTGTCATAAATTAGATTTATGACAGATACGGTCATCCTGCCAACAGTATAATATAAATGTTAAACGATTACGCTGTGACAGCTCTATTAGTTTAATCATTATTTATAAACTTCAACAGTGTTTCAATTATTAAGAGAATATGATGGCTCCATACGTTTGCTGTGCTGTAGACGTTGATCTTGGCGGTATCGTTTGTAAAACGACGCACGCGGAATAATAATAGTTGGTAGGTACATTACCTATATGGAACATTTTACATAATCGAGTGATCCATTAGAAAGATAAGAATTACCACATAAAACTACCCCATGAACATATGAAGGTGTAAGAAAGCATCTGTATCAGAAAAGCGTATATCTTTTTATATTCATCTTTCTAAAAATGAAAAACTGACTTTTCAATGCGTTTAAATGATGTGTCTCAAAAGCTTTAATTAGCTATTTTGATACGGTTAGGGTAGATATTTTTTTTTTAAATAATGGGACCTCATGCGAAGACATAATCTATCCAATAAAAAAGAATCATTAAAATCTGTTTACCATTGGCGAACATAACAAACAGAAAGCAGAAAAGTTAATCTCTAGCAAACCTGGCTGACCTGATGTATCTGTGTCTGCGGTTTTCATTCTTTCTTCGTTATTTACTGGATAACATAATGGTAATATATATTTTTTGTTTTCGTGTTCTGTCTGGGTTGTATCTAAAGACAAAGGCTACCGTGAATCAATTTCCTACCATGTTGCTTCCTTGCTAAATAAATCTTAATATCATTTATTTCCTATTCATCATTTCAAAAGTTGGAAAATATCAATATAAAATATTCTGCCATGAGATGCATATACTTATTATAGGTTCTTGTATAACTAAGTGTGTCTTGTACCTATATGTTATGTTAGTAATAGTAGTGGTTTTTAGAATATTGTACTCCGTACATGTAATTTACACTTAATGAAATTTTCACCTAACTCGACAGCCTTCTTAAGACAAACGGGAACAGATCCACTCTCTTTATAAATAAAAATTAAATTCTTAATTTTTATTAATATATAATAATATTTATTTTTTCAACCTGTCCTACGAAAACCAAACTAATTATATCTATATAAGTATATATATTTTTATTTTTATTTTTAAAAGACAACTCCCGCATTAGGAATTTCTCCTGTGTCGCGGGGGACTTTACAAGCATACAAACAACGGACACAAAGAACACCCAGACTCGGGTGGGAATCGAACCCACGACCGGCATAGCAGTCAGGGTCACTAACCACTAGGCCAACAGGCCAGTCTATTGATTGATTATTGATTACTTGATTACCAAAATACATCGTTTTATTCTACAGACGTATTATTTTACTACGCAGACGCTTGATGCGTATTTTACACTTCTTGGAACACCTTTTACTTAAATTTGAAAAACAAAAATCTAACAATGTTAAATCAGGTCTAAAGTAATTAATCAGTGAAATTTCATGGCTACTATCCTTTAACCAAGCGAGAGGCGTTGCTAATCAACGATACACTTAATGATCATAGATAACTCAGTAGTTTACCAGTTAATAGCTTGGGCGGCGCCCTTTAAAAGGGTATAATTGGGTGATTTTAAGGGTTGCATAGTCACCATTTTAGGGTTAAGGGGAAGTTATATATATATCATGGAGTTTTTATTCACAATTCTTCTTGGGTTGTTTGATTTTATGATAGGTACTTGCTATGCAATATGAATGAATACTTGGGATTGATAATTATTTATTTATTTTAATTTTCCCTTTAAAATTTAAATCAGGAAATTATGTCTACATCATTGAGTAGCTTTTGCTGCTTTTTTTAATGTTATCGAGAAAAAGGTAGCCTGTTTATGACTTCCGGAAAATGGTTGATATTATTTTGAAAATATTCAAGATGAAAAGTTTACTCACACCCTTCTAGAGATCGCACGGAGGTTTTAGGCTTTGCCAAATTCTAATACGACTGATCAAACGGTTCCTCATAAGAAAACACAAGCAAACAGCTTTAAATTTTCATTTTTTAACGAATTCTATATTATTATTCACTAGCAGCGCCCCGCGGTTTCACCCTCGTAAATCCCGATCCTGTGAGAATATCGGGATAAAAAGCTTTTGAATTAGCATAATATGTGAATACAGTTACGTTCGCATAAAGGTAAAGTATTCTAATATAGTATTATTCTTTTAACTGTTAGTTTAGTTCGGGTTGTAACTTAGTCATTATGGAGCACATGATATGGACAATAGTTTAGTAATATAGTTCCACATTGCTGAATTTGTTCAAACATATAATTTACTAGCAGCGCCCCGCGGTTTCACATGCGTAAGTTCCGATCCCGCGGGAATATCGGGATAAAAAGTAGCCTATGCGTTAATCCAGGTCTCCAGCTTTCTACATACCATGTTTAATCGCAATCGGTTCAGTGGTTTTTCCGTGAAAGAGTAACAAACATCCATCCATCCATCCATCCATCCAAACTTTCACATTTATAATATTAGTGGGATAGGATATTCTTCCTTTAGCTAATAGGTATTAGCCACTGTAAAATGTAAAGTAGGTATGAGCAGGGTAAAATAATATGCATGACATTATTGGCATACCATTCTAAACAAATGGAAACGCCTACTTTAATCACATGTAATCAAATAAGTGACTTAATGTAAATGCTCTTTCAATAAAAAAAAAATAATAAACACTATTTTGTTTTTGAAAATATTTAAAATTCTCTCATCCCTAGTATCTTTGCTAGATGATTGCTTCTAATTAACCCAACTATCGTATAACTATATAAAATAATGCAGTTTACCATTAAATACAAAAGTTCTTCGCTTTAAAATGTTGTTAAGTGGTCGGTGTGAGGCGGTAAGGTCAACCAGCAATCACATTAATACCCTAATTTATATGTAGCAGCCCGCCCTTTGTCCTACATAGGGAGGAGCTGATGAACTGTTACAAAAAGGATTTATAGAAAAAATATAAATTCTGTCTTCGTTTTAGGTACATTTGATAAATGATGACGGACGGAATTTAATTCAAAATAAAAGTTTTATTAACGGTTGAACATGGTTTTCTTATAATATTTAAGCGGTGTTAACGCTAAGGCGTTAGACTTGCAATTAAGTTGTAGGTTCGAACCCCACCAGTTCACTACTTCTGACGTGTACCCACTCCTCACACTAACATTTAGCTTAGCTACAAAGGTTAACAAGGACACTCGTTATATGTGACCCACGATGTTAGTATTGTTATTTCTTTAAAAAATCTTAATAATAATTTAAAAATAAGCATTGTACAATGCTTGTATGCATTGTAAAATACAATGCTGGGGATTGTAGAACCCTTAACATACAAACAACATACAATTACATTATGGACTTTAATTTTTGTATGAGAAAGTGGCACTGCTACAGCACTGTCAGGTAGGTTAATAATAATCACATCAGTAAATTATTTTTAAACTTATGCGGTTAGAATGTACATTACACGTACATTCGTACATATATGTATTACGGGAGTTATTTTCGTGATATTTATTTTATAAGTTCAATACGATATGTGCCTATTTATTATATTTTTTATTTTCTTATTACACGACATTACGATTAAATTGTACAGGAATATGTATGTACAAGTATCGATAAAATAAGTATCGCATTTGTTCCATTAAATTCTGGTATTAATAGTAGATAGTTATGATAGGTGAGCAAATATCACTTGCACATTGTATATATAATTTCTAACAAATTTTCGATAAGGAGCCCTAAACAATTAATATGCTCGATTATTGATTTTGATTACAATATTGCACTATCCGAATTTCAAGCTCTAATCCGTATCGACGTCTCATTCCTTACCTGATTGTGATTACCTAGGTATATTTTCTGTATATCCGGTTTAAATCAAATATCAATGTACGTTTTGGTAGTTCTAAGTCTAAATGAATTACTTAGATATAATTATTACACATTCACTTTTATTCTGGAGTTGATATTTTAAGCAGGACATACCAGTATGAAAAGGCAATCGTACCAATAGAGAACCAGATATTGTGTGTAAATATTCTTCTTTTATTGATCAACTTGTGCCCTATAGATAAAGTCACAATGGAATTTAGTTAACATCTGTAAGGATCTGATGAAGAAGAAAGACGAAGACGTCAGTAAATGATTATCTTTTTGTAGTTCTTTTAGATTCAGTGACGTAAGCAGCTTAAGTGTTGTAATTAAATAAAACAATCAACAACAAAAATGGCTTGTTAGTAGATTTTCCTTATTGGTTTAAATATCTTGGAATCAAATCTGGTTCCTCAAAAATTATAATGTCTGCGACATCCATTAGCGAGGCTTTTGCGAGTATCTCGCCTGAATAGATAGCATTTTATTTGAGTTATTTAATTCAGCGAATACATTTATTAGATCTTTTGAGGAGGTAGCCTAGAACTTTATTATAAAACAATTAGAAAGAGTTTTTGTTTTTTATGGCATAGGGGGCAAACGAGCAGACGGGTCACCTGATGGTAAATGACTACCGTCGCCCATGGGCACCTGAAACTCAAGAGTCACAAGTCCGTTGCCGGCCTTTAAGGTGGGAGTAGGGAAAGGGGGGGATGAGGGAAAGTCCGGGTGGGAGGAGAAGAAGATAGGAGGGAGACTGTGGGTAGGGGGAGAAGAGAGGGAGAGGGAAGGGTTAGGGCCTCCGGTAACCTCACTCACTCGGCGAAAAGCAATGCAAGCATTGCTTTACTGTCGGTTTTTTGTGAGGCCGTGGTATCACTCCGATCGAGCCGGCCCATACGTGCCGAAGCATTGCTTTCCCAAAGTTAAAAAGAGTAGGGAAAAATAAAGAAAAATTACAAGATTACTTTCAATTATTATTTCAGACCAAATGCTATTAATACGAGTAATGTTCAAATGAATCATACAAATGAGTATGAGTATTGCGACTGTAAGGTTTACTCCCAACTTTGTCTGCGTAAAACATGTCACAGGGCACACAAACAGGATTTAGGTCTTTACTGACCATAGTTTAGTACCTTAAGTTGAAACAAAGTACCTACCTAATGCAGACCCGCAACATATTAAAACTTGAATGTAGCAACAAACTGGTAGTCTTTTATTTGTTGATTTCGTGACTTTAAAGAGCTATGCAAGTCTGTGAATACTTGTGTTAGTACATGGAAACACAGGCTATAGGGAAGAATTGAACGTTCATAAAAAAGGTTTGGTGGTCAAGAAAAGATTCTTAGATCTAAGATCATCAAGAGCTTTTACAAAGCGTGTAAGTTTGGGCTACGTTAAAAACTTACAAAAACATCTTTCTGTGGCTACTTATCACAATAGTGGCGTCTGTTAGCGTCGATCTATGATTTTAACAGTAGCTTCAATTTAACGTTCATAAATGTCAATTAGTGTCTTAACTGAATACATGATTTTGAATTTGAATTTGAATACAAAAGCCAGTTCATCATAATAATGCGAATCATTAGTTTCATTTGGCGATACGCAATGTAAACGTTACAAACGTAGGTATTATTTTTGTGCGGTACGGTGAATGACCTTAAACGTTCGGCGCCGTCAAGACCAGCTGATTGCATAAAATGTCGTTTGCTTACTCATTCTGTTATCACTATTAACCAAAAAAAAAAAGAATTTTCCGGTAGAAAATTCTAATGACTTTCGACTCAGAATGATGATCTGCATACACTATTTCAGTATTCGGCACGGCGTATCTTACACCCTGTATCTATCCAGATTAAAGTAAAGTTTAACAAAAATATTCTTAAATTAATTACTGTTTCTTAGTTTATCTATTATATAAGGTATTGATTAACAGTAATTATAAAGTATGACGCAGATTGCCAACAGGATGTCAAGAATAAGAGAAAGATCATTTCTGCTATTGACTTTTGTTAAAGGAATTGCAACCGGCATGAAAGATGACGTTTAATTCTCAGTCCGATTCGAGTGTTTATTGGGTCAGAAGTAAGCCTCAACCCGTACCTCAACCGTTAAGTTTTCAATCGATACCAAGTTCGATCCCTTACACCTCCGCCACGCTTTAATCCATTGTGTCCATAATATCTAAATACCAACCATAAAAAGTGATTTTTAACTTTATCACATTTAAAGGCAAGTCAATTGTACCATAACATTACAACCACAGTCGTTACGTACAAAAGAAACACCTGCCAATGCCAAGAAGTTAATTGTTTAAGCGTGACGATGATACACGCCGGATAATTTAGAAGATCAACTTGTTTCTTGTTAAATCAATTTTGCAACGTATCTGCGTACAATTAAGTTAATTTACTGATAGACAGAAGCGAGTAATATTTAAATGCTCAAGGTAACTGCAAAATGGCAAAGAATAAACGTGTCGTTAGAATTGTCTCCGGTTTGTTTTTTTTATGTATAGGGGGCAAACAAGCAGACGGGTCACCTAAGTAAGTGACTCCCGCCGCCATGGACATCTGCAACTCAAGAGTCACAAGTGCGTTGCCTGCATTTAAGGTGGGAGTACGGGAAGAGGGGAGTAGGAGAGGGGAGAGGGAGGGAAGGATTAGGGCCTCTGGTAACCTCACTCACTCGACGAAATACAACAAAAACATTGCTTCACTGCCGGTTTTCTGCGAGGAGGTATCACTCCGGTCGAGCCGGCCCACACGTGCCGAAGCATGGCTCTCCCACAGTAGTAGGTAGTCGTTTATAAATCCATTTGCGTCATCTGATTTGTTATTCATTCATTATATCTGATTATATAATATCAAATTTAGTTTTAAATAGCAAAATTATCTGTGTGTTATCAGTTTTAATTTTGGGAAATACAGTTGGAAGTATTTCAAGTGTTTTTTTTTTATTTATCCTATACCAGCTGGTCGTTTATGGTCACTGCTTCGATCCTAAGGATCTTAGCGTGATGTTACATCGCCTAACGTGCCTCAGTAAATACTCTGTTTGAAAGTTCGTTCCTTCTGCATTCACGTACCGTTCATCCGATTGCGTTGAAACTTCATAAAGTTCTTATGGACTTTCAATAAGTATTATTATTTACATATAGCAACCTTGTCAGTCTGTCATTCTCCTATTTTGCAAACTATATTTAACAAAATTCCAATCGTTGCAAACATGGGCGTATTCAGCTTTTAGCCCAGGGGGGATGGGGGGGGAGCAATATTTGTTTTTGTCACCCCATAGGGGAAAAAAATTTACTCAAAATTACTTTAGTACTATGTAAGCTTGCTAAAGTCGGGGAGGGGGGGCAGCTGCCCTCCCTTCGGTACGTCTATGGTTGCAAAGGTTATTTATACTTGATAACGGCTTATATAATCAGTTTATCCGTGCCTATTGGTGTACTTAAGCTGATCAAAGCCCCAAGAATTCAAAATGGTTTTATTACCGATAATTAATCGCGATTAAGAACTATTTGGGCTAATATTATACTAAATGAAAAACATGTCTTTGTTTTTAATATTAGTTAACATAGAGTTTTTTTTTTTAATATTGAGGAAGTACCAATAAAACGATGAAGTTTATAATAATTTCACATTTCATAACTACGTACACTAACTTACGCTTGGTACAACTTTGACCCCTTCGCCTCCCCAAGGCGGAGGACATCCATGTAGGATATTCCAGCTCGTCAACAAAAAAAAAAAAAAAGTGACAAAAAGTTAGAGAAAGTAAGTAGATAAATAGACTGGAAATGAGGAAGAACAAACTCATTCTTGTTTACATTTTGTCGAAAACCAGTTTTTACGTCGTAGAATAGATGTGTATAACCAGATCGGGATCGATGTTTAAATATATAGTTTTAATAATACAAAAATTGTAAAGAAAAAAATAAGAAACTACGGACCCTCACCGACACCGACACCTGTTTTCAAAGTATAAAATCTTTTCCAAGTACTTAATAAAGTTCCACCTACCTACTTAACCGATTTCGCTCTAAGTAAAACAAAATAGTTACAGCTAGCAAACCACAGCGAGATTGAAAATTCCACCTCCATATCAGTGCGTTGTGCAGTGGCCTTAACCCTTACACTGCAGCGTTGTACGCGTGACGGAATTCGAAACAATACTCCATCAACCGAGCGACTGTTTTGTTTTACTACCTTAACTGTCAAATGTGACCTTACTGGACTTGCTTTACTAGAATTTGTACGATGTATGCGAGTAAGAATGCCAGTATTTTATGTTATACTTTGAAAAATCTAGTTTTCACAGAAGTATACCTACGTATGGAGATATTTCTTACAGCGGAAATCGTCACAAGTCATCTAAAGGTTTGTGTGAATTTTGAATGTCAGTATTACTTTGTACTTTTGTGAAGTCAACCTTTTTTTTTTTTTTTCGTGTGGAAACCCCCTCGGGTCATCACCTCACCTGAGCTAATGGTGAAGTGGTATGTCGGAATCGAACCGACTAAAACCACACGGTGTTCCGTCACAAGTGGGCCTATTGCAGGGGACCCGGGAAGTTCAACCTAGCTAGTAATAAATAGTAAATTATTATTCTATATTTTTAAAAGAGAAAGATTTTGTTTTGGGAGAAGTAACCTAATTATTTTTGATAAACATTATATTTTAATTTAGTAAAATACCAATTTTTTTTGTTATATACAACAGTAATAATAAATAACGTTAAACGATTTATAAAAAGTCTTGGATATTTTTACTTAAAAATGAGTCCGCAGAACTGATTAATGTTATTTTTAACTATAAAACAGGTAGGTATCATAAATCAGTTTTGCGGACTCGTTTACTACATTAAAATTATTGAAATTAAGCTGTTAAAACAATAGCGTTTGTAAACATTTCCTTGAATGTATAAACTTTTTTTTGGGATAAGTAAATTGATTTATTTTATTTGGGCAAAAATGGTTACCTATATCTAATTTCATTTCAATTTTTTTTTTAATTTTGAAAGAAAAATAGCAACAGATTTATATAAAAAAGATCAACGTCAAAAATAACGTTTATTATGTTGTTAGTTTTTTTAACTTTAAAAATTTAACTTATTAACGTTTCTTAATAAACTGCAGAAGATCACGACCAAAGTATTGTTTCCACTGATTAGTAAGGTGCCTACGCTCCCTCCACGGGCAGGAGGACCATCCGTAGACGGAGGGTCAACGCTATTAAGAAAGCTTAATGTACTTGTTAAAAAAATATTTGCGCTAGCTCCACCAAGACACAAACAAAAATAAAATAAAAATAATTAGAATTGAAAATAAATATAGTAAAAATCTATTGAACTTTAGGTTTGTTCCGCTTGGTAGGTACTTTTCAAGTGTTATAAACTTACATTATAAATATAAATGTTAGTCATTCATCTATCATCTAATCCACGTGGTCAGCTTCCGATAGGGAAAGGCCATAATAAGGCATAACGCATTTCATTAGTTTATCTATCTTAAAGTCAGTCGAGGATACTCAAGAAGTCAAGACCCTCCTAAATAAGTACCATATAATGTAGTTCACTGTAGTACACTAAATAATAATAACCATCAAGCAAATTACTGAGCTATCAAAAACACTAAAACATTTAACAACTAAAATACAGACGCTTAAAGGGTTGACTGTGCTAAATGTCAAATGTGAAAACCAAAAAACGTTGGTGTAAAAATTTTATTGACCAAAACCTTAATAACAATAAAAATAAGATGTGGTTAGAAATAAAAATACATCCATAAGTAAAAAGAGGTAAATCCCTTGTTATTTTACAGTCCAGCATCATCAGAAAAGAATTTCGAACACTGGCGCCAGTGGTCGACCTTGCGGTAAAAATCAATTTTCATTTGTTTTTAATCGTTTGATGTAAATAATTTTATTGATTTAGAAACGTTCATAAATTGACTTTTTATGGTTGTCTGGCAAAAGCAAACATTATACCTAACATAACAAATGGTTTTTTTTGCTTCGAAATTTATTAAGTTCTGTCACGTTATTCCGTTTAACTAATAGATGCTGACGTTATAGTTTTGTAATTTATTTACACATACACTACATTTTGCATATTTTTAAACCAGGATTTACTGGTTTATTTAGTTGCATTTTATGAATAGTATTTAACTCATTTTAAGTAGATTTATATTCAACTATCAAAATTGTGTGAAGTGCCACCTAGTAGTAACTATAATAACCACTAAAACCAATAGGTTCATTCAACTCTCTAAGATTTGCAGTTCTTTGCAGAATTTAATAGATGGCGCTTTTCTTACAGCGCCATCTATATAATACGTTCTTAACTGATTTCTAGTTTGCTCTCAGTGGATTTGCAGTCTTTCGGTGTTTCCTTTAGCGACTCTGTGAAATACAGATGTCACTAAAGTAAAATAAGGATTTTCCTTGTATAGAAAATTACATACCTGATATCAAAACCCTTCAAATTAAATAATCGTTTAACTATACTTGTTACATATTTTGAGATGACAGTCCGCATGAGGCAATGATTGCATCAAACAGAAAATAAATAAACTTGCTAAATGGACCCAATAATTATTAGTCTTCCAAAACCCTACCTATCCTTATTACCTAGTTTGACATTCTGTACATTATTTCACAAATAATTTAAACAACAAAAAATATAGGTACTTACATTAATATTTAACATATTAACAAATAAAAAAACCTGACTTCATTTAAAAAGATTTGCCCCGGGTGAGGATCGAACTCACGACCTTAAGATTATGAGACTTACGCGCTGCCTACTGCGCTACCGAGGCTTGCGTAGTAATTTCAAATTTACTGTTTAGTATAATCTAACTAGTTCTGCTTTTTATTTCAAAACTTAGAGCTGATGATGAATAGGTATTCTAAGCAAGTTGAAATAATTAAAAAACAGTATTTTATCGATTTAATCTGGAATCGCGAGTTAGGTATATATATTTTAGTCAACTTTGAATTTTGGTAATCTTTTATTAATTTAGCATATATCCCAGATATAAAAATCCCAGATAATATATGGGATCCCCAATTATTATTAATGTAGATACGCAAAAAATATACTTTAGGTACCTAAAATTTTTATAGTATGTGTCTAAACCTGAATTTGAATACCTCCCTGACGCAAATAAAGCAAAAACTGCAAACACTGATTGACTCACAACTCCAGTTTCACACATTAATAAATTCTGCTTTTTAATTATTTCAAATTACGTAAAATACCTTCCCTAAATGCGTCATCAGCTCTTGGATCATAAATCCCCACTTATGTAAGTACTTTAAAATTAATTTTACTATTACGGACTTACTGAGTAATATTTAAGTGAATGTGTATTAAATAAGTCATAAGGTACTATGTACCTATGTATAGTAAGTAAAAATATGTAGGTAAATGGTTTGCACGAACAATAAATGTAACGCAACAATTGAAATATGAAAATATCATCATAGACATAGGATTAATAATACATAGATAATAATTAATAATACGTATGACACACAGGTGGAGCGAATGAAAAATTATAACAATGCATGAAAATGTATCAGTCTTGAATCTATTTGAAATTGTATAATAGCCTATAATCATAAGTTAAACATATAAAATACTCCCGACTCGAACATGCCATCAACGATTACAAAAGGGCTGATGATCTTCGAACGGCTGAACAGGTTTTCTTGAATTATATCTTAGAACACTCTCGATCAAGTCATCTTTCAACCAAATAAAACCGCACTCAAATCGGTTCATCCGTTTGGGAGCTATGATTCCACAGACAGACACACAGAAACACAGACACTTTAAACTTATAACACCCCTCTTTTTGCGTTGAAAATAAAAAAGTACCCATAAATACATATCTGACTTGAAAAGAAAACATGCTATGATTAAAAAAAAACATTGTTGCGCTTGATTTGACAGTTATTGTATTGTTTTAAAGAAAGACTATTGATTACTAGCTGCACCCGGCATGCGTAATGCCATCTACTAAAGTTTCATTACAATCTGATCAATGGTTTCGGAACGCATACAGGAAAAACATACAAACATTGATCTTTATTTTTAGAGATAACTGCGGAGAAAATAATTCTAACAAAGTGTAGTCTTAAGTAAAATAAGAAAACTTAAAGGAATATAAGAACTATTTAGCTATTATTTATATTCAAAATCATTTGTCTCTCTAGCTAGAGCACATTTCGTAAACTAGAGAAACATATATGACGTCAACTCTCTATGTACTCTAGTGCATTTTAGTACTCTGTGGTGCATTTCTATCACAAATATAGCTATATACTTATATTTATAGGTACTGTCCAACTTGGTACCAGAGGGAGCAGAATGTAATGAAAATATTAAAAGTTGCCTGTACGTCTGTCGGACCACGTCCGAACGTCCCTTGACTATTTCAAATTTAGAACAGAAAACCGTTGAAATAGATTCTCATTCCATTTACTATGGTGTTCTTGCCGATATGCCAATTATGTGTGAGTATTGTATAATTTTAGGACACTTCTCATCGATTTAAGTATAGGGGGTAGGTGTATACATACATATATGTATATACTTTTAGTAGATATATGTGTTGCAGTTATGTTTAAAGGATAAAAAGTAGCCTTTGCCTTTCCCCAGGATATGATCTAACTCCTTACTCTCGATTAGGGCTATTACGTGAGAACGTCACGAAACTGCGTCTCTCTCCATATTAAAAATCGTTTTGATAGGTAAAAGTAATCAAAGTGCCACTTGTTATATATCGTTGTGTTCGTAATAATACCAGCTCTACGACAGTGTTAATTTTATAAAAATCGTTACACCAACTAAAAAACTATTAGTGATATAGTGTTTCCCACCAAAAATTTACTTTAAAACAGTATAAAAGTGCGTGCGCTGCCAAAATTAAATCGGCAACCTTTAATTTTTTTTTGTGGTAAAGTGTGTATACCGGTACCCTGAACATTTGGACAATCTTTCAGTATTCTATGACTCTAAATACCTACGTTTTGAGGCCAAAACTGAAAACGACCGTTATTTAAAAACAAGGGTGGAGATAGAGCAATTCTAAGCTTAATTGTATTAACAACATGGCTTCAGCTGATGAATCAAGAGACCCTCGAATCCAAAAGATTATTGACTTGTCGAAGATCATAACAGGAGCGGTTAACAAAAACAGGAGCGTCTCAGCTTTAAACAAAACCTCAATTAGAGAAGCTGCTGAGGAAATATATAACATCGCCCATGCTCTAAGTCTACCATACTCTCCACCGCATCTCACTGACGAGGGGATATTTAAAAATATTGAAAAAAGACCTTTTAAAGGAAGTGCATACCGCCATAACAAATAACTTACACAAATTTAATATTGAACAGACCACTACTCCTACCAAGACGACATACGCCTCAGTCACCGCAGCCAGACCATCCAAACCGGCCATCATTGTATAACTAAGTGACCCCACCTCATCAGATGACACGCTAACTAACTTGAAAAATAATATTTCATTTAGGGATAAAACCTACGCTCCATCTAAAACCCATATCTAAAATGTTAATTAAATTTGATACTGATCAACAACGTCAAGAAACACTACTAATTGTTAATAAAACGTCAGCCCTTAAGGCCGAGGAAGCCAGAAAACGTTCTCCTCTTGCAATTCTCAAGGGAATACATAAAAAAACACCAAAAGAGGAGCTAGTACAAACAATAAGCAACCAGAACTCTAGCCCAGCATCCGGAATCAGCCTCTGTTTCCTCACTAAAAACCGCTCCGAATCCGCACCGAACTTCTGCAGCGTACAAATTACAAACTCGCATAAACGACTAATTATTTCCTCCATTTACATAGAACCAAATACAGACGAGCATGATACACTACAAAAACTTACGCCACGCACATAATCACAGGGGATTTTAATGGATGGCACCAGCTATGGGGCATGCACAATAGAAATAAACGTGGTGAAGATGTCGCTAACACAATCATAACACATAACATTACCCTCATTAACACAGGTAACACAAACACGTATGAATCTGTTGCCAGGGGACAATTGCGAGGATCTATAGTTGACCTCACAATATCGACAGACAACATAGCAAACCATATCGCCGATTGGACTGTAGATCATTCTATTTGTCCCTCACCAAATCATCACGCTATCACGTTCACTCAGAACTCCGCGCAACACCAACACATATGTAACCCCAAATCCCCCACATTTAAATATTCGACAAAAAACTACAAATACTGGACAGAACTACAGAATGCATTTAGAGAACAATTTCACACAACTAACCTCACCTTGGCAAACATAGACATACTTCAACCTCACGAACTTACTATTTACATAAAAAATCTCATTAAATTCATACAAAACATTTGCATAGATACTTACCTCAAGCCGGCACACGTCCCTCTGGTCCTTTGTGGTGGACGGAGGAACTGGAAGAGCTCAAAAAGAAAGTAATTAAAAATCATCACGAACTACAAAAATTAAAACGCCGAAACCTTCCTATGGAAGAAGCTCTACGGTTGCGAGAAACTTTAAAAAAGACTTATTCAGAAAAACTGAGAAGTACCTCAACAAGCCACTTTAGAGACTTCTGCTCCGCACAGGGAAAAGAGGACGTCTGGTCGGTCACCAATCGTATCATCAGACTCGGCCCATCGCCCAACCCACCATCTACTATTGAAGTAACCCCTGGTACATACATACCTGGTACATACATACATACCAAAACACCCACAGATACCGCCACCGCTTTCCTAAATAAATTTTATCCGGAAGACACATCCGACTCACCTTCACAATACGCAACACGACTACATACAGAGCTCGCCCCAGACACCCAAGATGAACCGCCATTCACATCGGATGAAGTACTTAACGCACTCAAACACATGAATCCAAACAAATCCCCAGGCACCGATCACCTAACGTCAGACATTTGTTATCACTTTGCGCTAACTTTCCCGGAAATAATAACAAAACCAATGAACAGATGCCTTTCCCTCTCATATTTCCCGGACGATTGGAAACATGCTTTAATCAAAATAATCCCTAAACCCAATAAAACAGATCCATCCAATATGTTATCCTTCAGACCCATAGGTCTACTTCCCATTCTCACTAAAACTTTAGAAAAACTAATAATACAAAGACTGACACACTTTCAAAATACCACACACACCACGAACGATAACCAATTTGGCTTTAAAACGCAAATTTTTACAATACATGTTCTCAAAAATCTGACAAATAACATTAAAAAACACAAAATGGAAGGTAAACAGGTAGTCATGGTTTCTCTCGACATTAAGGCGGCGTTTGACCACGCATGGTGGCCATCTATACTCAACAGACTACACCACGTTAACTGTCCAAAAAATTTATATAACATTTCCCAGAGCTACCTAAAAAACAGAAAAGCTACACTGAAATATTCCAACGCTCAAGTCACAAAAAACACTCACTAGAGGCTGCATACAGGGCTCTGTATGCGGCCCTACATTATGGAAACTCATATTAGACGACTTGTTAGAAGTACACCTACCTGAAGGATGCCACATACAGGCATTTGCCGACGATGTCACCCTGACTGCCTGCCACCGAAACCCCCCACACACTCGAACACAACATCAACCAAAGCATACACACTATTATCGACTGGGGCACATCTAATAAACTTACCTTTGGACCACAAAAAACAACAGCCGTCTCATTTAAATATCAGCACAAGGCACACCCATCACTTTCAGTACAACTGCAAAAGTACTCGGTGTAATCATAGACCACAACTTACACTTTACACAACACATAGAACACGTAACATTCAAAGCGCTAGCTATATACAATCCAGGTTTGTAAGACCCACCTGGGGCATTCACTCTGACAACATAAAAACACTCTACGTTGGTGTCATAGAACCTATAATAGCGTACGCCGCTAGTATATGGAACAGCGCTTTGAAATTCAAAAAGAATCGCAGAAAATTACTTTCAGTTCAACGTGGTTTCGCTTTAAAAATCATCCGAGGGTTCCACACCATAAACACTGTAAATGCAATAGCCATAGCTGGACTCACCCCATTAGACGCAAAGATCGAGGAGAGAGGCAATATTGAAAATACAAGAATCACAGGCGTCAGCCCCTACCTCCCCGACGACATTACACTACATAAACCCACCCATCCCGAAAACCTACTGCACCCTGCCCTCCGGAAAACCTATCATTACGATACAGCTGACACCCTCGATGACGTACACACACTCTTAACACCGTACGCTCACATTCATCACATCTACATAGATGGAAGTAAGCATGACGATTTAGTTGGTGCTGCTTTCGTCGTCTCCACGCCACACAATCAAACGATAACCAAAAAATTTAAGTTACACTCATCCTGCACCGTCTTCCAGGCTGAACTAGTTGCCATGAATCAAGCTTGCAAATGGCTATTCAAAGAAGATATCAAAGCCGCAGTCCTGTTAACAGACTCTCGTTCAGCTCTGGAAGATATTGCAAACATCAATAGCACCAATACACTCCCTAACAACATACAAAAACTCCTCGTATCACACGACACTGACATAAGATTAATATGGGTGAGAGCACATAATAATATTGATGGCAATGAACTAGCCGACATCGCACTCTCGATCTTCACACACTTTCCCCTTAGCCATGCCCGCAATCTGAATCTGAATCTGACTCATACACTCAAAACACTAAGGGTTCAATAATTAAAACCTGGTGTCCCACACTAGCTGATCTACACAAAGTCATCCGAATCACTGGACACTTTATCGCACTAACACAATTACTTACAGGACACGGATACCACAAACAATATCTACACAGGTTCAAAATTACTGACAATGACTCCTGCCCATGCGATGACACCACCACGCAAACAATACACCACCTTCTAAATGACTGCCCACGATATCACATTACAAGATACAGACATGAACAGATTTGCCGCATAAACAACATAAATCCAAACGACATTATGCAAATAATAACCAAAGAAGACACAACCACAAAATTCATGACACACATCACACATATAGTGAACACTCTGAAAAAGTTTAACAACACTTAACACTACATTTCCAACCGCGCCATACTCTCGACCTCACAGACAACATGTAAATAACAGTAAAATAGTACATATCTAGTAATGTACTTCAACATAGTAAATAATTTATAATAATGTAAGCTGTGCCCTTTAAAAAGGGCAAAGAAAACGTTGTAAATATGAAACTGTATATTTTGCAAACATTTACTTGACTTTATGTAATAAATTTTTATAAATATGTAAATAATAATTGTAATAGATACTCAAGTAATTACTAAAACTCTGTATCAAATAGCAGAGCGTATCACATCGCAATAAACTCCCATGGAGGGTGGTTAACATTCCATGGAAAAAAAAAAAACTCCTTACTAAATTTCATTACGATCCGTACAGCCGATAGTCGCATTTATTATATTATTATGGATAATGAATGATATGAAACACAAATTACAAGTCACCCAGATGATGATATTGTATCAGTTGTGTATTGTATCGTACTATCGTGTATAGTGATTGCTGCATCCAATATTACATAGAGCTAAGGTTAGTGTGTTTTTTAGGGTTCCGTACCCAAAGGGTAAAAACGGGACCCTATTACTAAGACTACACTGTCCGCCTGTCTGTCTGTCACCAGGCTGTATCTCATGAACCGTGATAGCTAGACAGTTGAAATTTTCACAGATGATGTATTTCTGTTGCCGCTATAACAACAAATAATAAAAATAAATTAAACAGGGCTCCCCTACTAGAAACGTATTTTTTTGGCTTATAGTATTAAATAATGTACGATGGTGCGGAACCCTTCATGCGTGAGTCCGACTCGCACTTAGTCGGTTTTTTTTACCTGATGCTAAGTCTCTAGCACCGCTCATGGACACTTGCAACTCAAGAGTCACGTGTGTTACCGGCCTTTAAGGTAGTACGCTTTTTTCTTGAAGGTTTCAAAGTCACAATTATTTAATTAATTAAGAGTTGCATGATGACTGTAAACATGTTTTTACTACATATTTATCACTCATGATGGATATAAGATTAGATTGAGACTCATTAAATGACTTATGGCACATTTCAACGAGGATCGGATGGCTGCGAGGTATTTCCCGTGTTGGGCGGTCAGTTTCGCTAAGAAACGGTAAAGAAAATCTCGGGGATACTGATAGGTGCTGCAACGTGTAAACATAATCATTTTGTTATTCCTGTTTAGGGGCACCGGTAACCATTCCTTTTAACCAGTGGTGTAACTATACCATCTGAGGCCCGTGGATAATTCATCGGATGTATGTGTGTCTGACTCGCACTTGGCCGTTATTTTTTACGGATGTGTTAAGATCTTGATAATTCATTTATATAACTCGTGTATTTTATTAGGTTTATTAAATAATAGGACCTATATTTATATTATTATTAAATACAAAATTAATATTTTTAAATACATTACGTAATTAGTGGAGGCACTACACAGGAACACAGGAGGCTGTGTTCAGGGCCTATGGGTCTCGAAGGCCCCCTCGGGGCGCGGGCCCGTGGTCTTTTGCCTACTTTGCCACCCTATTGTTACGCCACTGCTTTCAACTACATACATACGTACAGCTGCACCTTTTATCGAATACTAACCGTCCTCGCAGTTTCACCCGTGTTTATGGACACTGCTCCGCTCCTATTAGTCGTAGCATGATGTTATATAGCCTATAGCCTTCCTCGATAAATAGGTTATCTAAAACTAAAAGATTTTTCAATTCGAACCGGTAGTTTCTGAGATTAGGGCGTTCAACCAAACCAATAAACTCTTCAGCTTTATAATATTAGTATAGATTAAAGATATTTTTTAAATAAAAACACAAATATTGATATTCCTGTCGCTGGCAGGTATTAAGTACCTATGATTATATTTGGAAGGGGATTGAAAATAGTTTGAAATTCGAAAGCAAATGATAAATGATTCAATATCATTTTGCAATAAAGCTTCTAAGCTTTAAACGGCTTGGCAAATATTTTTACGCCTTAATCCAAGACAAGTTAAATCCTTTCGGCTAAAACTTTTACGGCCAAACTTTTCCTAATCGACACCTAAAATGTCATTATTTCACGGCAATTCTCTCAGGAGTGATGAATTTTGCGTCGTTTTTGGCAACCCTTCCTTTGCGTGAATATTTAAAAAGTCGTTGGCAACATTTTAATTGGGCAATCCTGGTAGGATTAAATTATCAAGACACCTAGTTAAGGCGGCTGTAACTTAATGAATTCAACATGAATTAACCGCACAGGTCGCGGAGTTCGCGGTTCTTTTGTGATCCTACTTTGTAGGACACTGTCAGAGATTCTTCTGTCATTTTATCACTTTGAAAAATAATATATATTTAAGGTATGTATCTATCGTAATCAGTTTGATGAAGAAATCATTTCTCAGTTACATATTTTGACTGGCCTGTATGTCTAGTAGTTAGTGACCCTGACTGCTAAGCCAGAGGTCGTGGGTTCGATTCCCACCCAGGAAAAATATTTGTGTGAGGAGCACGATAATTCGTTCTGTGTCTGGGTGTAATTTATCTATAATATGTATGTATTTAGAAATATTTAAGTATGTTTATCAGAAGTCTGGTTACCATAGTACAGGCTGTGCCTAGTTTGGGAGCAGACAGCCGTGTGTGAGATGTGTGAAGTTATTATTATTCTCTTTATTAACACCTATAAAACATATAAATTACATTTTTAAATACATTATTTAAAAAAAATATATATATTTAAAAATATAAAAAATAGTGTCCCACCGGTATCGAGTACAGGGACCAAGCTACCGGTGGTTAGGGTTCCAGAGATAGAAACCTCCTCACAATACGTGCCGTGTCAAGAAGGACTGCCTTCTGCATCAGACCCTTAATCCAGCTGCCTAACGTGAGCCTCTGAAGGTGTTGGTCGAGGCTCTTTGCCATCAACCCATGGGCTGATATGACTATCGGCACAATGATTGCCGAATCCACATCCCACATGTCGACCACCTCATGGGCCAAATCCAAATGCTTCATTTGTTTTTCTTTTTCAGCCTTTAAGAGATTGTCGTTATGGGGAATGGTGATATCTACAATCATTGCTCGGCGCTCTAATCAGTCTATTACCACTATATCAGGTTTATTGGCAACAATAGTCCTGTCAGTGATAATAGACCCATCCGACAGATAAAACCTTCAGTTTCTCCAAAGAGGTCACCGAAACGTAGCCAGGACACAGATGATAATAGATCTACTTCGGGCCCATTTAAGGCCCGATAAAAACGTCCATGCAGCTCTTTGCTCTTCCATACTTCCCTGCGATCCGTAATATTGAGTACTGCAGGTTTGCGACAGTTCTCTCTACCTAAAGCAAGCGGGGTGAGTCCGTTGTCAACTGCCACAACATCCCGATGCATCTCCACGTTAACAGAGAGGAAGTAATCTCTGAGATTGCATACCTCGCGGTTATGTAGTGTCTTGGCATTTAAAAAACCACGACCCCCACATTTCCGCGGGATATGCAATCTCATTACCGATGAACGTGGATGGTGCATTCGCGACGCGGTTAGCAATGTACGGACTCTTCTATCCAGGGCATCAAGTTCCGTCTGAGTCCATCTAAGTATGCCAAAGGAGTAGGTTAGGACTGGTATGACCCAATTATTATAGGCCCGCACCTTATTACCGCCTGACAAAAGACTTTTTAATACTTCCTTCAGGCGGCCAAAGAAGCGTTTCTGTAACGATTGCTTCATAGTCAATTCATTTAAACCTAACGCCTGTGACATTCCTAGATACTTGTAAGTTTCGTTCGCGGAAAGACGTCTAAGGTGTGTAGAATCTGAGAGGTCCATGCCTTCAGATTCCACAATCTTGCCTCTTTTTACATGCATGACTGCACATTTATCCACACCAAATTCCATCCTGATACATTTACTAAAGTTTTCAGTTACCTTTAGTAATTTTATCAGTTGGAAATTGCTGCAGGCAAGGAGTTTCAAATCATCCATGAAAAGGAGGTGGGATATAACCTGACCTCCTCTCCGCAAACGATAGCCTAGTCCTGAACCCTCCAACATAGTGCTGAGAGGATTCAAAGCCAGGCAGAACCACAAGGGACTCAAACTGTCACCCTGAAATGAGAGTAAGACATAACAGAGTTGTTGGTAACATGAGATGCTATCTTCACTCTCAGAATGGACGTCAGTAATTTATATACTGTTGGTAGACAGGTGATGGGTCTGTAGTTTTTGGGATCCGTGGCACAACCAGATTTATAGAGCAGGTGAGTCACGCCTGTGGTCATAAAAGTTATTATTATTATTATTACTAAGAAAGAGAATAAGGTTGCATCTGTGGATGTGGTATCAGTCTCAGAATAGAGACGTTTCGGATGAAAATTCCACACATTACACGACTCACGTATCCTACTTCTACCACCAGCATTTATTCCCTTATCCTCAAAGTAACTAATAGTTTTCCATTGCTAGTGGAGTTAACAGAGTTAGCTTTATTTTAAGACCTCCAGTCACCGCAATTCCACCCGCGTTTAATGCGATGACAGCTTCCATTTTCATGAATCGTAGCACTAATGCTACGATTCATGGTGACGGAAGCTGTAATACTAATATTAGGTTATATTGCCTAAGCTACAACCTTTCTCACCAAACGTTACTCTTTTAAGATGAAAGAGCTCTTACTCATAGACTCATCAGATTTAACTCTTCAATAGTTAACCATTGAATATTGTTATAAATGTATTTATTCGTGGATGTATATGTATTATATTTTACAGTTTCTTAGGTATGTTAAAATAAGTTTATATTATTTTTATTATTGTTATATGATATTCATGTATGTATGTAGGTTTATGTATGTAAATGATATATATTTATTAGGCTACAAGATGCGTATATTTGTGTATTATGTGGTAAATTTTTAGTTTGTACTCCATTTATTTTACAATAATATAACATAAATTTTAAGTGCACCTACTTTTTCTTTTCTCTGCATCACCCAGAGGTTGACTGGTAGAGAATGTCCTCAGTATGAAGTGCGCCGATATACCAAATGTGCATAAAGCTTAAAATAAAAATAAAATAAATTAGACTTATGGAATCTAAATTTTAGACCCCTCAAATAAACTATATATTCCTCATTTACAACCCAAGAATAAAGTTATCGACATTTTCATACTACGTAACATTATTGTACTTCTGATAAAGTTGTATAATCTGTACGAACACAGTCAACGTTGAGTTTACAAAGAGCTTTTTTAATTCACAACCAACCAATTCCTAAGCGAACGTAAAATGTTTACTCTGCCAAAAGAGGGGACATTTAAACTTTTTTTTGGATTCTTTTGTGACTTAATTTTTTACGGTGATTCTCCCGAGACCGATGTTGGATTTGAAACGTGGAGGAGTTTAAAAGTTCTAGGAGTTTGTAAAAAAAACGTCTTACAATGGGTTACGTAAATTTTCAGGTGGATGAATTATTTTGCCTATTCTTTCCTATGTTGTTTCTTTATTCCATCAAAGATCAGAGATTAAACATTCCAGTTAAATTAAACATGGATTTTGTTTGGAAGTCATGTGCGAAATTGTAATGGCGTGTACCACTGTACTACTTGAATCACAATTTTCATTTCACGTGTATTTTACCTTCACTTGTATCTTCTGATATCTGTTTATTAACAATTTTAATAAATACACCACCAACTATCACTGTCTCTCTGAACCATTTTGATCCATCCTAAGGTGGCCAGGACGAGATTGCATTTAGCAATAAGGCCACACTTTGTACATTATTTGTTTGACGTATTATGTATAAGTATGATAGATACTTGATAGATACTTACTTACTGATACTGTAAAAAATGGTGTACAAGTAAAGTGTTATCTATATGTTGTTTATTGTCGGTTTTCTTGCGAATGAACTACATTTATCGGTAAAAAAACACCAATTTGGATTACAAGGTTTTGCTTTGTATTTAAGGGAAACATCCAGCCGCGACGGTCAGCATCATTGTGACGCTTCACTCCTTGAAAAAAGCCTCCCGTCGGGTCCAAAACTAGTCGGGAAATTAACACGTGAATAAAACTGTATATCTATACTAATATTATAAAGCTGAAGAGGTTGTTTGGTTGAACGCGTTAATCTCAGGAACCCCTGGTTCTAGTTGAAAAATTATTTTAGTGTTGAATAGCCCATTTATCGAGGTAGGCTATAGGCTATATAACATCACGCTACAACCAATAGGAGCGGAGCATCAAGGAAAAATGTTACAAAAACGGGAAAATTTACAAACCCGAAATATAATTTTAAATTAATATAAACGAAAAACGCGAGGGACTATGGACTGAAAAGTAAATAATGATACTTTTCCCAGTAGGTACAGGGACCGAAGATCTGGTCAAAATATCAGGAAGCCATTCAATTGTGGAAGTCATCGGGAGAGACGTCCTATCGCTATGATAATGACGAGTAGTCATCAAAGAGTATACAAACACTACGTTAGAGAAGTCATAGTGAAGTGTAAAAAATCTTTTAATGAATGCATATACAATATGAAAAGTTTGAGTATCCATTGGCTATGACAAATTTCTTGAGAATTATTTTAAAAATACGAGATTTTGTACTGTTATTCTGAATTTAAAAAAGTACATGTAGACCAGGAGCCCGAAGTACAAACACAGTCCATTACAAAACTTTAATAATTAAATTCATTTAGAAAAAAGTCATTATTCAAACAGTCGCACAATTCCTTCAGGAATGTAAACTTAGTCCATACTACGCGACAATATTTCCTTTTGTATACATTAAAATTTATCACTAGCGCGAGACTTTACGCGAAAGCCGGGTGATAAAATAAAATGACAGTTGTTTAGTACAGACCCGGGAATATTGTACATACTAGGTAGGAATTGAAAGGTATGGGGCGCAGGAGACCGGTTTTATTTATGTCAGAAAATGGCTTTTGGATTGCCGTGGTAGGGGTAACTGTCGTATATGCGTTTAATGTTTTTCTAGTATTTTAAAAGAGTATAAACGATGTCTGACTGCGAAGAGAATAACAGTCGAGATGAGAACATTGTGCAGGGGGACTTGAATTGTATTGTTATCTAACACTGGGTACGAGGTGACTTAGGTACGAGAACGAGGTAACAGCCTACCTACTAAATCGCGAGAAATTGTTACGCCGATGAATTTAAAACCAAAGTTAAGACCTTATTTTTTAAATAATACTTTACCAAATTGCATTTTTGTATTCTACTTTTACTTGCCTTGCTTATTTTGTATCCAATTTTTTAATGACTATGTTATTAGTTACTTTGTTAGTTAATTAATGCTGAGTTATCTGGACTTACTTACCCATAGCATTCATTATAAACCTTCGTGGTTTTTGGAAATGAAGAATTCATAATCAAAACTTGTAAATATATTGTTGAAATGTTGAAAGATTTCAAAAATTAAAAAAAACTTACTGGGAAACTCCACTCCACCCATAACTTGCCGTGTTGCGAGATTATTTTTAATATTATTCCTAAATAATATTGCTAGAGATGGCCTGGTGGTCGAATTTCGACCATGGTTTTTTCACTGGCCAGTATAACTTGAGCTGTCATTGTATAGACTTACTTACCATGACAGGTAATCACATATACTGGACGCGTGTCATTTCAATAAACCGTTTTCACGTAATTTTTAAAGTTGTAAGACATATTGTTTAAAAATTTTAGCTTCCTGCACTTACTACTACTGAATATAAACTGTAAATATTCAAAGATTCACGTTATCACATTCGCGAAATATTCTTAAAAAGGGGTACAAAGAATTCTCTACACGTATTAATATAATGATAAAATGAAAGCGAAAGTGAGCTTGTTCATTTATTTATTTATTTGTTACGTTTCCCGGCCTTAACTACTATAACCAATCATACACATTGTCTGGCATACAGAAAAAGAAATAGGGTGCCTATTAATCTATAGAATCATAACTTTAAAAAGATAGTTATCGAATCCTTACTCTGATAGGATAACAAATACTTCAAAGTTATTAACTTTGATGTCAACATGTGCCCATGTACAGTGATAGGCGTAACTAGTTACTTATGTAATCTAATTAATAATTTAATTACAATATAATTTTATTAAAATGTAATATATATCATCATTATTACACAGTATTCAATTAAATTGTAATTAGAATTACTTTGAATGTGCAATGAAATGAATTACAATATATTTCAATTAATTTCAATAGCCAATTACAATGTAACTGTAATTTGTAATTATTAATAAAATTACTTTTTGCCCATCACTACCCATGGGCTATGGGCCTGTCTCAGTATGAGAGGGGTCCGTTTGTAGTCCACCACAGCCGCTTAGAGTGGCCAGTCTTTAAACGCCTTCGAAAACATTATCTCACAGGTATGCAGTGCTCACAATAACTTCTTGAGCCGTTAGACAAGGGATATTACATAACTTCTAAAAGTTCTGGAGTTCTGTTTCCATCTCTAAACAGAGGCGTATACCAACGCCAAGAGAGCAACGGAGTTTACTAACCTCGGTATGGAGGTTTGGAGTTTGAAGATAATACAACACTTTCACACATCATGCAGCGAATAATAAATTATTATTTATTTGTTGTTGCGTGTTTAGTTATTACAGAAGGTGGATATTCGAGATTCGAACGGGTACATCTAAATTGATATTTCTTTTTGAAGCTCTTTTGCGTACCAGGAACCATAGCCAGCTGAGGCATGCCGAACAGGTAAATTACAAAGCGTACTAGCCAATGTACTACTAAACTATGCTCTAACCTCTCTTCCGCTGAAAGCTGAATCTCCTCAGTACAAATATCGAAATTCAGTTCAGTAGAAGGTGTTAAAAAAGAAATAAAAGGTTTTTACAGGGCCGGCATAGTACACGTGTCACCCCCTGCTCGGTTTGAATTCGTAAGCTTGTTTGCCACTTTAAGTTATATCAAAATTATATATAAGGTTATAGTAATGATTACACAAACTACATGACAATTACTTTTAAAAATGTAAATGTAATAATTTTTCCCAAAAATGTGAATATAGCAAAAAATATATACACGGAAACTAACATTACGTAATACTAACTTTGTATATGAAACATAATTTACCAAATCACAAATTCAATTCCACCTGAACTAAATTTAACAAGCTAATTCCAAATTTACAACTAATTTCGTCGCCGTGTTCGATAAACCTTAACTTTCGCGTTTACGTTCAAAGCCGATGAAAATTTTAGATTGTAGTCAAAGAGCTCGTCAAAAATTTTTCGTCATTCTATTTCATTTGCTAATAATATGAAATTTACTTAAAGTTTCGTTCTATGATAGAATTAGGGTTTAGAGATTAAAAAAAACTTATTGAGTAAATTAAACTTACCTCATTCATTACCGTGACTACAGTGAGACCAAACCAAGCTAAAATGACCTACTAAATACAAAAGGGTATGAAGTTAATTCTCTTAAAAAAACCTCCCACTGCATCATGCCTACAAGTAACTTAATGATTTAAAAGTCATTTGTATTACTATTTTAATATGTAAATATATGTATTGATCAAAGTATAGTTTAGTAGTAGTATTTACTCATGCCAAATTTGTAAAACAAAAAATATTTTAATTAATTTTTCGATTGAAAACAAACATTACACATAGGTAAATAGATACATTTTTTTTACAGCAGAAATGGGATACAAACACATATTTAAACGAATAAAAAATCATGTTGATCAATGACACGCTCCCGACCTACAATCACGGCAGACGAGCCATATGAGTTTCATTGCGCTTAGAATCACTTCGTATACCGTTAAACCTATTGTTACGGTCTATTTCAAGAGTACCTATATCCACATTTCGAGTTCGAAATTCAAATAAAATTTGTAGTTGCTTTTATTAGTGGCCATGGATCATGAAAGTTTATTGTATAACCAAAGTGTTCGAATTAAATGAGGATAATATACATAGAACAACCTCTTCAGGTAAAGTTCTGATGTATAAAAACGTATTTTTAATTAGAATGTATTTTTTTTTCTTAAAAAAGAAAAATCCCGCATTAGGAATAACTCCTGTGTCGCGGGGGACTTTACAAACATACAAAGAACGGACACAAAGAACACCCAGACTCGGGTGGGATTCGAACCCACGACCTATGGCGTAGCAGTCAGGGTCACTAACCACTAAGCCAACAGGTCAGTAATCTAAAATAAGTGCTTCTGGGATTTAGATTACCGCCTCATAACTATTTGTCTAAAAGACACTTTCACGCTACACTCACTTATTAACGCGAGTAACCTCACTGGTCAGTGTCCCCCATATAATTTACCCATTACGTCAGCCATACATTCGGTTTGTTTTACGTTCTTATTATGAATGTTACATAACCAGAGCTATAACACACCATAGAAGCAAAGAGCACCATTCCGTAAATTACTACAACCTCATATAATCGTGTTTTATGTGCGAAACTATACAAGTACATAAACGATACATACGTTAAGATTTTACTGTCAAACACAACATAAAGGGGTGGGCACATGGCTTTATGTAGCCGGGATTAGGCCGGCAAGCAATAAACATAGTCAGGGAGCTTTTATATCCGTTGCAAATAATAGCACATAAAACTTGTGTGAAAAACACTAGTAACGGGCCGGCGAGATGAACAGCTCGCGATAGCGTCAGCAAAGAAAATATTGACCAGTGTGTTTTATGATACGTTTGTTTCTAATTTTTATCAACATTATATAATGATAATCTGCGTCATCTTTATATCTCTGTTTAAAAACTTCCACAATCGTCGAAGGTGGAGTGCACATAATATGTATATGGTGATGGGACACACTAGGGTTTCAGGTGCACTTATCAAAAAGAATCTTCTAAACGAACGAGGTTTTCTAAATCATCAACGTAAATTAAAACGATGTTAAATTTGGTTTTGACAAGACCGTTTTGGTTACGCGGTAAATAATTAGTGCACTTAAGATACCTCGTTTTATGGCGGTGATAAACAAAGACGAGACAGCGCAGTGTAAACGAAAAAGAATCTCCTATTGTAGATACTCTTCTTGATCTTACATTTTGTATTATTTTCAGGTTTAAAAAAAAGGAACTTTAAAAAAAATAACAATTCAATACAAACGAATGTAGTACATAAATGCAACAACATCTTTGTAATAAGGTATCTTTCAACATAATAATATTGTAAGAGTGTTTAACATCGGCCATGAAAATTTATTTTCTTAATAAACGCATATTAAACTTAATAATAAATGTTAATATACAAGTAATAAAGGGACGTGGATTATTTTCAACCTTATACGTAATCTATATTTAGACGAACGGACGAAAAATAATGCATAAGTTAAATAAAAGATTTTTGTTTCTCTTTTTGCTAACGTTACCGTAATTCCTAATTCGGACTAAGCAGTAGGGGTGAAGCAGCTCTTATATAAAACGTCAGGGCAAGATTTAGTAGCCGCTGTGTATTGGGATGCGTGATACAAAACTAATTCACTTTGTTTTTATTATCTAAATATGAGTATATGATGTATTTAGTAGGGTAGGGTCATTGTTCTGTATTTGATTTAATATTTTGAATTTTAGTAACACTAAAATAAGCTTAGTTTAAGGTTGTGGCTTTCAAGGGGTTATTTCTTACAGGAGTGCCCTCCAGTAGGTATTATACCTACTAATACAGTAAATAGGTAATCTAACGACTGTTTGGAATGCGGAAAGCAGCAGGAAACATTCGTTACTTATTACCTTATTTTTTGAAGTGAAAACTTCTTTAGCGGCGTTGTGCACTTTTTGGGATGGGTAAAAAATGTTAAACTCGCGTCAGGATACGTGACCCTGATCGAAAATTCGTAAGACGGAGCCGTGTTTCTTGTATTTAAAAAAATATAACATTCGAATTTCAAACATTTATGAGCGGTCAGGAGCGCAGAACTTCCAGTGTACCCTATGTATACATTTAGATATGTTACTAGCTACTTTTTATTTTTAACCTAATTATATATATACAAATGTGTGTGTGTGTGTATGTATGTGCAAATGCATTATGAAGTTATGTTTTCACTTGTGACGTGCAGTCCTAGGACTGAATGTTTTTTTTTAAATCTTTTTTTCAGTTTCCTTAAGATCATGGTAACGTCATCGGTTCTCTTGATTGTCAGTTTTAAATTATTCAGTCGTCTAGAGCTACCTCTAGACGACTGCAGTATCATCTTTCAATTCAATTTAACCTACGTCAAATTGAATTGAAAGATGATACTGCATTCATTACATACAAATATCAACTTTTTTTAAATAGAGTACTAGCAACGTGGGTCACACATTACTAGTATTTTTGTTAACCTCTCCAGTTTAGCTAAATGCTTGTGTTAGGAGTGCGTTCATACCGGTAGTGCACTGGGTGGGGTTTGAAGCCGCAACCACTTCACCACAAATCCGACACCTTAGCCATTACGCTACCTCCGTTTAATAGACCTTTCCTCAGACTCTTAAAAATTACGAAACTACTAAATATTAATTGTGTAAAATACGTCACTCCGCCTTTATGTATAATTAATTACACATAATATGTTATTTAATTTAAGTTTCATTTCTTTAATTGCATACTCAATTCATAATTCACTTGTAACTCTTAAGTTGCAGGTGCCCACGTGCGGCGTAGTCGCTTACCATCAGGTGACCCGTCCGCTCGTTTGCCCCCTATAACATAAAAAAAAATATTGCCATTCGCCGATGCCACGTCAACATAGCTGAAACAAGAAGTCTTTCTCATAAAAGATTAACGAATTAATCGCAGCATCGTCTTTATAGGCCGTAATTGTAATGTAATGGCGAAGAACAGCTACAACGTTGATCGTAAAAACTCCTGCCAAAGCAACAAAAATCATGTCGAGTATAACATAGTCTGAGTGACCAATTATTTATTCCTTAGGAAGCCTTTTTGATTATGAAGCCTCACTATTATACAGTAGCACTCAGAAACTGATACAGAACAATTTTCAAGGACAGCAGATGGTTTCGAAAACTTGCACAAGTCTGAAGGCTATAAGTTTTACAACCGAAGTGATATACAAGTAAAAATGGTCAGGGATCATGTCTTCTTTTCTATATCACTATATCATGGTCACTTAACAATTATATTACGGTGATAATTTTATCACGAAAACTCTAGAAAGTCTTTAATGTGTAACTATGGTATTTATTACACAGACACACCCATGCCAGCATCCCCGAGGAAGTCAGCAGAGGTGTGTTAAGCGCGGACATTTTGCCGACCACAATTTAGTCCCATTCTCGTAACAGAGGGCAAGCCTTTGGTCGTCGACCGGGCCCTTTGGGAATGAAATGGGAAAATTGGAAGTATATTGAAAGGCAGGTAAGAAGGTAATGGAAGGAAAGGGATCTTCCTTATACGGATGGATTAGGAAGTTTAAGCAATACCTTGAGTAGATCACGACCTGGCTGTTGCCAAGTCCGAGCTCCCTAACCTATTTTATGGTATTTTTTGTACATGGTTTTCTTTTACGCTTTCCAAAAAAAGAACACTGTTTATTTGAGACAAATATAAATATAGTTTTCGGTTTAAACAGTAAACGTGCAATCGACACGCAGTTTTTTAATTTGGAGGTCGTATTATTATATAGGTTGGAATTTCGGGCGGGAAACTGTTGTTGGTCTCCGCATGCAGGCGGCAGCTTAACACCTTTTCTATCCTACTAACGCAGATGCTTACTGGGCACGGCTGCTTCAGAAAGTACCTCCAGTCGTTCACAAGGAGGGAATTAAGTCCCAGCTGCCACCACTGTGACTGCAGCGAGGACGTCGTTCGCTGATAGTTGTTCTCTTGATGCGCCGCCGACGTCCCAGGTGGTGGAGGCGCGCTCCCGATCGTTATTGCGCTTCATGAGACGGGTTATATGTCCTTCACCCGCAGCAGACTCCCGCAAGGGGTGATTGTGGAGATCCTTGTGGGTCTGTCCGCCTGGCACCTGCGCTCAGCGCTGCGTGGACTGTTGATTACTTACCATCACCGTCGGTCCTCTCATTTTAGGCTCTGTATGGCATACCTTGTGGTTTTAATCAGTTTCAGTCCAACATACAGTCTCATCGATAGCCCCGGTGAGGTATCACCCATGATGGCTACCACACAAAAAAAGTATATTATTTTCAATAACATATTATCCTTTCAGCAAACCTGACAGTAATCTAATCAACAATTTTAATTCCCGTACCCATAAATATAACATACAACGAAATATAACAATGGCCGTGAGGCAAAGCCGTACAGGTCCAATTGCGGAGTCCACCGATCCTTCAAAGTCCCCCGCGCGGATGTCATCTGCAATATTATATATTGCGTGCTGGACCCGGCCCATCCCTGAGGAGATACTGTTAATTACCAAGTACAAGTCGCATACCCTCGGATGCCTTTGTTTTGTCTTTAAATTTGATATATTAAAATGTTTACATGTAGTGAATTTAAATGTCGATTTTTCCATTTATTTGGTGTATTATAGATTGAAAGGAAGTGCTTGTAATATAGATACGTAGGATTTTATCGGTAACTTTAAAATTATTTAGATTCAACAGAGAATTGAAAATTTTCAGAGGAACATCTAAATTTACTTAGTTGATTTGGTTTTGGACATACTTTTTCTAATTTGGCTCATTTCAGCATTCATTTCTTCTACATCTATATCCAATCTTTTTTTGCAGAAGTAACTATGTTTTTAATATTGTTTACGCATAAGCTTCGCTCGACCTTTTATTTTGTAAAATCGCGATTATTCACAAAAGACACCTATCGATAAAAAGCAAACCCTTATCTAACATATAAAACTTGACTCAAATCTTAAGAGTTGTTTCGGAGATACACGAAATATATATAATTATATACATGTATGTATGCAAGAGTTGCTCATAATGTTAACTTTCATATGTAATAACATTCGTAACATTAATGACATTCTTATGTAAAACTTTTTATTTTTTTAAATACGTATAAATAAGTAATACGTATAAAAAAGTGGTCAGATTTAAGTGTAAATACGGTGTTTTAACTTTCTAATTTCAATTTATTTATTTCCTTTTTAACGGTGACTGTTACATTATGAAGTTGTTCAATCTTTGAACTGGAAGAACTGCCGCTGGGGATATTTGACGTCATTCTGTTTCGAAAATTAAATTTAAATCCCCTAACGTTTTTTCCCGCCCTCCGAATTATAGGCAACCGTAAGAACTTTTTCAGTGTATTGTTTAATTTTGTAGCCCAGGGGTCAACGTGACCTTTATTATGATAAAGTGGGCTTCTCTACTAAATGTTGTTTAAAAAAAATGATAAATACCCAAAATTACTCTGTTAGCTCTAAAATATACTTGCTGGCTGTTGATTTGTTGTCTTTTCTAAACTGACAAGATCACAGGCAAAGAAAAACATGCTACTATTCATCATAAAACTTTTAGGTTACTACTTTCACAATAATTATAAATCAGAATAAAGAAATGATAAATTAATTCGTTCCTCTAAATTATTTGGATGAAAGTGTGTAGATGGTTCAATCTCATTCTGATACTTTGAATGTATTAATTTAATTAATTGATTTGGAAGTTTTCCCACAATGTAAGAGTACAAATAAAAACTTTCTATAAAATTTACAAATCACGACTTTTGCGTTAGTGAATCTAAGGTCCTATAAATCGTTCCAGTGAACTGTAAATACTCCAACATCATTCGTAGGAAATCTTTATTAATGTATGAAAAACGATATTTCAAGATATATTATTTAAAGTTTTTTTTCAATAGACTTAACTAGCAGTTATTTATCTACTTCACTAAATACTGTCGAATTAAAAAACTCCTTTTAGATTTAAGACAATAAAAAAAACACATACTTTATCGTTTTTGGTAAATATGTTTAGATTTTTATGAGAAATATTTATTTGGTTCTTTTAAACCTGACTCCGTGGTTACGTAACCGTAACAGAGAAGGTACAGAACAGAGGCCACAAGGGGGCAGCTTCGAGGCACTTGTCAAAGCTCGTAATATTTTATTAGATAACCGAATAAACCTCTAGGAGTTTGCAATTTTTGTCCCCAAAACGTCTTGAATATTTGCATTATGCTAAGAGAACGTTTGGATTTTATGAAAAAGGAAAATATTTTATATTTTGCTGCCTCGTATTGAAGGCGAAAACTAATATAACAAGAATGTAATATAATAGGTACTTCTTAGTTTTATATAACCTATTTGTAATTACAATTTAATTTTATATCATCTAAACCAAGGAACAGAAAAGGCTTTTGCACTTCAAGTGAACATGTTTTAGAAACATTGATGCAATTAATCATAGGAATAGATCATTGCAATTTCAACGGAAATCTGAGCCATAAAGATGGGGTTACACTTACCCATTTAATATAATACATTACTTCGCATACGCACACCTATTAATATTCATAATACAATTTAACGTACCGAGGTTAATTTCACCTAAATATGTAAATTATCATGAGCCGACCACCGTTAATTTCGAGATGTCAGTTTGTAAATAATTCTCACTCTCTCTCACTTCCATGTATTTTTTGAAGAGCAACAAGGATAGATGGTATGTGTATTATGAATAAGGTGGCAGGGAAAATTTTAACGGCGCCTATGAGGGTTGTGAACGCTGAAATAACTTTCAAATATTGTCGCTAGGTGGACGGAAAGTTTAGCTCCTGAGGGAGGCTGTTTGCCGGGTCGCTCTCGTCTCTCTGTTTATAAATGAAACGCATATCATTTTAAAACAACATTCAGTGTAGGTTACCCTTTCTCGAAACCCTTACCATAGCTTAACCATCTCTGACAAACTCGCTTCAACCTACTAGAGTTTGAAAGGACGATCGTTATACGTGGAATGTTATACTGTGGACGGTAGCGAGCGGTACGTTTGAATAATATGAACGAGGATTTCGTACATGTAATGTCATTTTGGGCAAGAGAAGTTTAGGGATATTATAATAATGTTCAAATGTGTCCGGAGTTTGTACAACTTTGGTCTGTTCGCCCTGAATTAGGTACGTGAACACATTAGTAGAGGGTCATCACAACAGATAAAGTTTAACACTATATTATTATGTACTCTTAAGAATTTCTTAGCTGTGTAGTCTATGTTTTAGAATAAAGTATGTATCTTGGGAGCTGTTCAGGTAGAACGTGGCTTTAGTTACTTAGTAAAGTTTCTTATGACTTTCAAGGGGTAACTGGAATGTGCGTGATGGATAAAAAATGTCTTATGAGAGATTTTACAGTTAACTAAATTCGCCATGATGTTGTGATGAATAGTTCAGTATAGCGGTCAGACAGACAGACTTCAAATCAAAAATATATCATTATAATACATACACATAGTAAAAGTTTTATGATCAATTTTTTAACCCTCAAATATTACTTAAAATTGCTATGTTTGCCATTTTCTAGTGACACTTCAATCGGATATAAAATCTACCTAATAATATACTTTTGTTTTCAGTAGTCAAATAGCCATGGTATACTTACTATTTACTGTAAAAAAAGGGTTGGATAGTGGACTACCACCACTACTAAGTAGTGGTAGACTGTGGTTTATTTTTTAGGATTCCGTACATCCAATGAAAAAACGGAAGTCTTATAGGATTACTGGTCGTCTGTCTATCAATTTGAATATATACATGACGAATTAAGTTGAAACTTAATGCTCATACCAATTCCTGTCACTGAGACATATATATGCAAAGAAAACAAATGAATTTTACAATATCACTTTTAGAGATCAAATTAAAAATAAGAAAAAAAATGCAAAAGAAAATGTACCGTGTGACATCACTACATATTATAAAACAAAATCACCCGCCACGTCTGTGTGTCTGTCTGTCTGTTTGCAATAAACTCAAAAACTACTGAACGGATTTTCATGCGGTTCACTAATAGATAGGGTGATTCATGAGGAAAGTTTAGGTATATAATTAGTTAAGGTTTTGTGTTAATTGGTTGAAATATGACGATGATTGTTGAAGATGTCTCTGCTACCCGTGCGAAGCCGCAAATATAAAGGCTTGTAGTGAGGGTATCAATATATTTAGTATTTTAAAATTAATGGTTTTAACGTTAATTAGGAAAAATTACTATTCCTCCCCAAACTTTTGAGCATAAAGTTTTATAAAAATTCACAAATACAATTCTTTGCTTATAGATTACAGGAAAACTTACAACAAGTCTATGGTCTTAAAATAACATGGTAATTCTTTTAATATGTGCATACAAACTTACATTTAGAATGTATGGGAAAACATGCTTTTCATCTATAATGTTAAGTTTGTTCTTGGGATGTGGTAGATACATATTCTTCGTACGAAACCACTCCACGCAAGTTCAACTCGCACCTGGCCGGTTTTTTTTAATAACCGTTTAGGATTGGCCATACATCTTATTTAAGAAACACGAAAAGGTTTCTGGAATTCTGTAATGCTCTGTGAAATGGAGTTACTGCTTCAATCAAATCTCTATGCACGCTTTATTATCAAGTCATGAACGAATTGGCAATATTTTCAAGAGGAAAATTTTTGCCAGAAGAATTTTTAAAGACTGTTGATTGTTTATACTGTACATGTAAACCCTCTACGCTTCCACAAAGTTTTTGTGTTCAAAACATAAAAATTATTGTCTTAGATTTTAACAGCACAAAACAAAGCAATAAAAAAATTCAGGATACCAATAAACAAGGTAAAACGTAGTTAATCCGACAAATTGCTATTCGCGAGCGCGTGAAACATAATTAAAAATTCAATTCAGAAAAAAAATACCGCTACAAAAAAGTGCGAGGATTCCCCGCCATCAATCTGTAGAATTATTTCATTTGCGTATTAAAATTCCCGTTTTGTCCAACACTGAATTATTTCCCGTTGTGTTAATTACGCGGCATCCGAGGGTTAGATGCCAAAATGATAAAATTATTAGGGTTGCGGTAAGTGTGATATGTCATTTTAATAATATAATGCGAAAAGTATAAGTGCAAAAATCGTTTATTGATAACATACGAGTACACACAAAATAAACACAAAAAAAACGCAGTTGTTTTACAGTCCAAAGCTAAACTTCGCTCTACTAGCATTATGAATATCTACACTGAATATCCCAAAAAACCTTAATTCTACGAATTAAAACTCTTAATTTTTATGCCGGAATTTTTTCAGCACATTTTAAAAACTTGTCAATATATTCAGTCGTTCATTTTCTTCGGTAATGTCGGTAATGATTTGAATTACAAACTCTCGTATCTGTAAATAAACAATACTCTCTAATGACAGTCTGATGTAAATCGCATGCGGTCTGACGATGGTGACCATTGTTTGTAGACGGTCGGACAGATTGACGGGTTTATGTATAATGGACGATCTGGAGTACCGTCTAGACTATGCTTTAGCTTTAGGTATTTATGATACAGTTATTAATCATGATCATATTCGACATTCCATAGGATTTGAAGAACGAACCTTCTTGGTCCAGTTTAATAACCAAAGTTAATTATGGGATTTACGATAACCTACTTTGAAAACATTTCGAAAAAAGAATCAGTCGAAAAATATATATAGTTTTTTTTTATATATCATCATTTTTTCTTTATAAATGATTTGAAACCAGCTGTTGCCCGCGACTTCGTTCTCGTGGAAATTCAAATGTATTCCACGGGAACCGATTTTCTGCGTAATTTTCTTAATTTTTCGTTCCGTAAGAACCTTGTACAAAGTATTAGAAAACATAAAAACATACATACATAGATAACTAATTATGGTTTTTTACAATCAAAAAACATACTCTGATCTCTTTTTCCCAACGTAATAAAAAAAGCATAATGGCTTCAAAAAGGACGAAGAGAAGAACTAAGAAGATACTCAAGAATGACACTTTTAAATCCTTTCAATGTGAAATAAATAATAGTGATACACACTGTAATTGTAAAAATAAAATAATTCCTGTAACTAATAGCTGCCTTTGTCTTGCTTCAATGTGATTGAATCGATTTAAAAATCAGTTATTGCGTAACAACAACTTTTTCGATGGAATACAAATGATGACCATATTACATCTAACAATTAAAAATACCGTTTGGTTATCTGAGATTTGTACATATTACTTAAACATACACAATAACCCAATAAAACCTAATTCCCTAAACCATGTTTTCCCTATTTGTAGCCACATCACTAACTTTTAATTTTTTTATGTTTAATGTTTAACAACAAAACTCATCACTTCTACCATGCAGCAAGTTACATGTACTACTAACTCAAATAAATCTGCGATACAAGCGTACTAGGAGGTGTAAATGTGAGAATTAGGAGTGCGTGATGTCACGAACATTGTGATTAGCACGTGACAACCCTGCATAATGGCAGAACTGTGGTTACGTGCCCCTCTCGCTGTTTCAGATCAGAGACAGTATATATAGTATTTATATATAGTCTATTGTAATGTAAGTACTATTTAAAAATATAATTTGAAAGTTGTAGAAAATTTATTTTATTGAGGTTTCCTTGAAAAAGTTTTTGTGTATTGATTTTATAATCATAGGGTTGTGATTGGAAACCATGATCAACTCTCAAAGCTTTGTAATTGTCCGGGGCAGACTGTAACACAACGCAAATTACGATGCAGAAAATGTGTAAATATAAAAATTTTTTGCCCCCACATTAAAAATAATTCTGCTTATGTAGTTATTTTATATCAACTTTTTCGTACAGTAGATTCAAGGAAATTTTATGTGACATGGTTTCTTATAAAATTAAATTATATTAGCCTGTTTAAGCACAAGCGGTGTCTTTTGACACTCGCAAGTCAGTGTTGACAACCCTAACGATTAAGGTACTCCGGCCATTAATAGGAAAGAAATGCTATACTAGAAATGTTTGCTCTGTGAAGTCTAGGTGCTGCTTGCGTGTATCCAACTCCAACAAGAAGAGAGAGAAATCTGCCAGGCCTTATCTAAAGGATTTTGTTTTGTAGTTTGTTACGTAACTATAGTGCCTATTATGGCATACTGAAACGTGAGTGAGTATATTATAGAGAGAAAATCTATTATAGAGAATATTATTATGATACTAGAATATACCTGTAATCGTATGGTTAGTCTATTCCAATCCCACGCCCGCCTAATCACGTCACGCGCCAATGCCTCCCGTTTGACGGGTTTAATTGGGCACACGTACTCATCTGAGTTAACTCGATCATTGTTGATGAATCCTATCGTTTGTACGTACAATTGCAACTAATCAACTCAAGTACTTAAAGGTTCAATGTCAAGTGTTTCGAGGCATTTTACTGTTGTACAAAATCTACATAACATTTGCAAGCTTCAATCGCTCATGTTATTATATAGGCTTATTAATCTTATTATACATTATCTAATACGTTATCTTACATTTCTATAAATGAGACAACACAGAATAAAAAAAACTTGCATAATAGAAAGCTCATACATTAAAAACAAAATAAATTTGGTGACTCATCTCTCTCGTGCTCACACAATGTCCCTAACGTTACACCTTTTTGTTGAAAAAAGTGGTTTTGTTAAACCAGACCCTGGCAGATTCTGGCCACCATTTCTCGCGTTGTGGCCAAGAGACAGAAGCACGCAGCCCTCTACATACGTTTTCTTTCTTGCTACCTCATATAACTAACATCCGCTTGCTTCCCTTATTAGTCCAGGTTACTGTTTAAGCCAAATGGATATTTGTCTCAGACTATTTCCACCGATCTGAAAGAATTCAGAGATGGCAAAGTGCGAGTGCGATGCGGGAAAACTGACTAGCCCAAAATGTGGCCATCATATCACACACCCAAAACGTCTCCCTTATAGAAAAGAGAGGTACCGCTCTCATTGCCACAAGTATACTGCGAGGAGGTTTTCTTACCTAGCACTTAAAACATTATTCTTCCCTACAAATAAACCATGCCTTCTCTTCCTCTGCCAAACTTATGTCTTGCATTCTTAACATTCAACCACGTTTCGTAGCTGGCTACGTTTTTTCACGGTCTGCAAGGTCTACGGAGGTGAGCTACAGCGTTCCTCTCATCTGTGTAGACTTATTCATGTTATTCTATCATTGTATGTTACCTTAGTCTCGTGGTACGCGATGTTACAAAAATAAACGAAAAAGAAAACATACTGGTTATTTCTGGTTAATTATGACTTTTAAAGTCTTTGCAAAAACAAACGTCGAAAATCTACTACATATTTACCTTGGAATACTATGACGAAAAAAACTGTGGTTCTTGTTAAATGTGTAGCATATTATCGCTTTGTAACATAGGTACAGGGTGAGTCGACAATGCGCGTCCCGCCAATTCCCCGCCGTCGTAACGTCTAATTCCCGTCGACTTACACACATCAGCGTTTCCGATATCGTGTTGTACCCCCTTCGGATATAGAGTAGGTTTCACCAGAGTAGTTTGATGCCATTTTTCTTTCCATAATTTTTAAATATAGAAGAGAAAGAGCATACTCAAGAAATAAAAAAGAAAGAAATAATAATATGTTACATGGTTTCAAGACAAAATTTAGAATGGGTTGTGAACTATTACAATCCCTTTTATTACTGTTTTTACCTATAGTTACTAATTACTTAAATAACCTAAGTACTCTACTTTCAGACTGAGATTACTGAAAATAATTATGTAAAAATTAAATATGTGATCAAATGTGTGAGTACTCTTTTCAGTTTGGAAACTAATAAACAAAAAATAAAAAAATGTTGACAGTCAGAAATATAAAAGTTGTTGTAAAAAATAGAGTAATATATACAGAATTTATAATCATATTGTATATAAATTTATTTGGTCTCGAAAAACAAAACTAATTAGTACGTAATATAAATTATCTATCTCTATCTATATTTAATAATATGATACATAAGAAAGTGACTTTGTCGGTCTGTTATGATGCTTTCACACGTTGTCAGAGGAACGGAAAAGGACATAGCGACCTTTCATTAAGAAAAAAGTACTGTTCCCGTAAGATGGCAAAATACTCGTACTTCACGCGAGCAAAACCTCTGGCAAAAGTTACTACATTTATAAATCTAAAAAGAAAAGGCACAAAGAATCGTGCTATATGGAACCATCGCCAATTACATTTAAAAACGTAACAAGTTTAAACCTTATTTAACAATTAGCTGAACCCCGGGGTTTCACCCGCGTAAGTCCCGATGCCGTGGGAATATCGACATAAAAAGTAGCTACCTACATACTAAGTGTATGTGTTAATCCAGGTGTCCAGCTACCTACATACTAAGTTTAATCGCAATCGCTTCAGTAGTTTCATCCATACATCCTCACAAACTTTCACGTTTATAATATTAGTAGGATTTGTGTATCTGAATCGCCCACTGAAAGCTACTCTGTACATCCCTTTTTCCATTTACACGAAACCACACAAATATTGCAAACTAAACGGGAGGCAACACTATTTACAATTTGCTGCGAACCCCCGGTTATGTCTGTCAGGGCACATTCAACCCGTCGTTACGTTACCAATGTTTATATTGGCTAAGCCCACCTTCGTTTATTGGACTACCAAACGCCTTATAGCGGGTTAATGTAAGGATGACCATTTCGGCCCAAAAGATTGGATTCTTTTTTAAAGATAAATCATTGTTGTACGTGACACACATATAGCAACACGTAAATTGAAAGATGATCAAAACAAAAATACGCTATTGTTTGTTTTTCCCATATTAAGTCAACAGATAATATTTTAAAAGATTTATGCTAACAGATTTAAGGAGGACCACATACTATTTTATCTGACCATAGACAAGGCTCATTTTTTGTTTTTAAATTGTCGTTTGCTTTTTTCTTGTGTACATGTTTTTTGTTTAATATGTCTTGTGTGCGTTCAATATTTGTGTAAAATAAAATTTCTTTCTTTCTTTCTATGTAATAGGAAGTATTCAGATATAGATTACTTATAAAAATTAAAATTCAATATCTTTATTTCACAACATTGCTCAATAATTATTCAAAATCATCAACTAAAAAAACAAAATTTATTAAAAAAATATAGATCAACACACAGAGAGTTACCACAACAATAGTTTGCTTTGGCAAATGCCAAAAGGCCTATGTCTATCTATAACCACCCATTTCCAATCAGTTGAGCCCACAAAAATCTAAATAAGGTAACGTTACCTTATTTAGATTTCTGCGGTTGAGCCTAATGAGAAGAAATCGGGCAAACAAACTCACGGCTACTATTTTAAATCACCACAGAGTCGTAACAATATTTCTTAAATTGTATTACAGCACTGTTTTCTTGTGCGCTATTGAGTTATTAAGATTAAAAGTAAATAAACTACAATACTACTAAGAAACTGAAAAAAAAGGCTTGATTTACAGTTAACTTGATAATATTTCTACTTTTATTATAGTCTCTCAATTCATTGCTAATAGAATCCAAGAATGTATCTCGTTTTTCGTGTTATTTTTGGCTAGTCTTTCTTACAGAAATATATCATCACTTTATTTGCATTCGGTTTTGTCTACCACTTTTGATTAGAAATTCTTCTTTGTATTTGCTATTATAAGACAAAGACAAATGTATACGACTTGTATTGTGCAGGGCTATACAAAAACATTCATACAAAATATTATTATGTAATAAATAATAAAAATAATAAAAAGTTGTGTACAGCCAGACTTAGAATAAGGGAACGAAAAAAAATTGAAATTCATTCAAATTTGAAACAGAAATCTGGACTTTTACTATGAACATTACAGATAAGTTCATCTCTTATGGGTGCATTTACATAAAGTTTTTAATTTGACTACAAAAATAAGTTTTTTTTTTATTGTTGTTTAAATTTTATTTATTTAACTAACATTGACTTGTGGTTTTACAAGTGCAACAGAATCAGAATATGAAACAAGTTATTCTCGCCTATAAATAACTTTTCATTTCCTTTTTTTTATCAGATTATCCCAGCAGTAAAATGTGTAAATACGTGGGTGGGGTATTTATTATTTATATTTTTATAGTATAGGTGATAGTCAATAACGCTACAATAAAATGTTTCATGGAATGTCACCTTTTTACTTAATATTTTATTTTACTAAACTACACTGTTTAAAAACCTGTAACCCGACCACGAAATTGTATACCATAATTATGTCACCCGGATCATTATTATAAACCTTATTCATCAAAATCGGTTAAGTGGTTTAGGCGCTACGGTGGACACACGTAAGTAGAAACATACATACACAGACTTCTAAACTCAAAACCCTTCCTTTTGGCTTTGCTGTATTCGGGTAAAAAGAAACACATCTGTGTATTAACAATGTATTCTAGAACGTCACCCTGTATGTTACATACAAAGTTTAACATTTTAATATGGAAATACGGACAATAACGCCTCCAGTTACATATTAGAGGACGTTGGAAGGCATTTCAGACAGTCAGACAAAGCGCCCAGAGAGTTCACGCTCCATTATCGGTTCGAAGAGATAGGATAACTGTCCCCATCGTTGGCACTTACGACACACGGTTTTAGTTTCCAAGTGTTACAACTGAGACCTGAATGTGAATAGAATTGAAGATTTTAGTTGTTGTTCTCCAATTGAAACGTGAATATTTCATGATAGTTTTATTTCACTGAACTGTAGACTAATAAATAGTGAAAATAAATACAGAAGGTATGTTCAAAAATGGCACAAATAATTTTACATAAATTGAAAAATAAAACGAGTTTGTTTTGCACTTTTCACTTCATCTACAACTGTTTGTTGTGTTCGAGTTTATACGATCAAAGATACTAAACATTTTTTTTATCACTTCTTAAAAATAATAATGTGCCATTAATAAGCAGATTTTTTTGATATTACATTACATTACATTACCTCACGGCAGCTCAAGATTTACAATAAAATTTACACTAACATTTCACTAATGAAAAAAAAAATATATATAAATACGAGTATATTACATTGTACATAGTTCGTTCATCTCGGGAATCGACTCTCGAAGACGTTTGCCCATGTTTTCCGAGTGACAAACATAACTTTACCGTTAAAGTCAGTCAGTAACTTTTTCAAGCGCAAAATATAATTTCATAATAGTAAAAAATAAAAAAAAACTATGTTAAAAAAAACTGACTTCAAAAACTTATTAAGTTATTTTATACTTTTTAGTTTTTGAAGTCGGTTTTTTTAAACGTAGTTTTTTTATTTTTTTACTTTTTAGTGACTGTAATTGGTTGTTCTGTAAACTACAGTAGGATTTTTCTAGATTACATCAAGTAGACTATAACATTTCGTTGCTTTTTATTGTCATGTATTAAATAGTATTTTTTTTAAGTAGCTATGGGTAGGCCTATTCCGCACGCTCGCTCCACTTTAATGACAGGTAGTCTAAGACCCACTTATCGGGACACGGGTTAATAATAATATATAATCAACCTAAATGAAAACTCCTAAAAAAGTCGTACACAAACTAAAATTACTTCGTCCACGTAAACAAAAATGTTCATAAAAACTACTGGGCCAAACTATGTTAATTTTTTATACGCATATTTATACGCATCAAACTAAAGAAGAATCACGTAAATCGGATCATAAATCTCAGCGTAATAGGTGTACATACATAAAAATAAATTCCAATCGAGTTGAGAACCTCCTCCTTTTTGAAGTCGGTTAAAACATTTTTTATGTGATTAATTATTAATTTACAACTTTCAGATTTTTTCCTTTACTTGTGCAGCAAGACCTTGCTTCTCGCTTACTTTTATGATTCTAATTTTCTAATTAATGTCTTATTCTATCCGAAATGTTAGAATTTTGACTTGATTTTTATGCTTCTTCGGTCCAAGCAGACATAAATATTTGATGTTAATTTTAATTTGATATCTCCACGCGTTCCTGAGAAAAATGGTCGTGTCGTGACAGAAAAACAGACGAAAAACGAAGTGATCTTATAAGGGTTCCTTTTTTCCTTTAGAGGAACGGAACCCTAAAAATACCTTCATTTCGTTATATAGGCAAGCAAAGACATCTACAATATAAGAAAAATATTCTTCTTAAAACAAAAAATCTACGGTCAAGGAAACAAATTAGCTAAACAATGAAATAAAAGAATGTGGTTTTACGCGCAAACAATTACTTAATTCGAAAATTTTACAGCCCTATAAAACCGCAAATAAATAGTATATAATGTAGGTAAATGTAAGCGAGAATCGATAATTAATTAATTACGTTTACAGGTAGTTGGCGAGGTCGAGCCGTGGCACCTACCGTAACTAGCGAGTAACAACCGATTTCCCATGAGGTCTCCGTTCAACGTTGTGCCATAGACTAAATAGGACTGAAACACACTTTATTTTATGAATCTTTACCTTCTTTGAATTGTTTTGTAATGTTTTTATTAGGCTACATGAGACTGTAAGTGCCCAGACTGTAACGATTTATATATACTAGTACAACTGATATTGCAAACTATCTATAAAACAACACGGTTTGAAATTGTCTCAGATCATCACGTTCAAGTTAATGATGGATATATAGTTAACTATATTGTAGAAACAAATATGTGTTAAAAGTAAGTGCGTACCTATATATGTATATTACAATTTTTTTACCTAATACCGTAATGAAATCGAGATAAAAGCAGCAGGGTGCAGACATCTTGATTATTTTCGATTCATATGTTTCGTCGTAGTCGTAGAAAAACGGCGGATTTGAATTTTTTGTCGATTTTTGTTTTTGAAATAAGAGACATACTGAAAACATTATACTTTATCATAAAGTAAACCATTTTTCAAAGCTCATACATACAGTAACATTTTCAGATTTCATTAATAGAAACAGCCTTTTTCAAAATATTACGTAAAACATCATTTGCAAACTTTAAAGTGCTCTCCTGTAAAGTTACTAAAAATCATATCCGTTGTTTTTCTACAACGACGACGAATTATCTACCAAAAGTTTTATTAAAGAGCCTTATGGATGTTAGGCCTGATTCATCGTATTGCTGTAGGAACCATAAAAAGTTCCATAAATTAACTAATTGATTATAGTAATTGTTTATATTACTTCAGCAGGATTTTATGTATATTTAAGTTATTTGATTGTACGAGTCAGAGGCGTTCATTTCATATAATTAATACTACGAGTAGCAGTTGGTGTTATAAGTGGTCTCAGTTTCTGCCGCATACTTATAATTCTTATTATTATGACAGTGGATTGAAGATGATCTATATTGTGAAAATGTTTTGTTACACTACCATGTTGCGATAATTCTTGTCCCTACTTATTTTCTTACTCTTGGACATTCCTACCTACGGCGCACCCGCCATGTTATTTCGCCCATTAAGGCACCTGTCATGTGAGTTTACAATAAGTAAATAAGGACGTGCCGGTTACGGCAACGGTTTACCCTAATATTGCGTCACTATTGGCGACATTATTGGGCTGTTTTGTTTACAGAAAAAATTAGTGGTTTCGTTATTGGGAGGGTGAATAGGTGGATTTTGGAAAATTGTTATAGTAGTTAATTTGAGGATTGATGGCTTAGATTGGCAGGTATTTTCTATCAGACAAAGAGTTCAAATTTGAGTGTAATTGAATACAGGTTGATAAATTTATCAAGGGCTTTTCATATTGACTTAAGGCTGAAACAAAGTCTTATTGTTTAATTTTAGTACCGATTACAAAAATGGAGGCAGTATTGATTATGTTAGTCGCCTAAGTTTATATTTTCTTTGCACCACGGCATTCAGGAAGTTTTGCGAAAAACGTTTTTGTGTATGGAACATTGACAGATTATACTTTATTGTAAACATAAAATAATTTATGCAAAGTTTCATGCATATGAAACTTTGCATGATTAGTGGCGGAGAGTTATTTGTAAAGTTTTAATAAAAAAATCGGGTCTATAGATAGATAGATAGATTTATTTAATTTGTACACCAAGTTTTACAGATAATAAGACACATAAAAACTGTAGCATTGAAAATGTACAAAGGGCGGCCTTTTCGCTTAAAGCAATCTCTTCCAGGCAACCTTAGGATGAACTAGAACGAGTTTAAAGAACTGGTGGTAATTGTTGGCGTTTAACGAAAAACATCATAAATTATATTACGTTATACCTACATACTTATCACATCATAGATAATCTACGTCTTTAATTTATTAAAAAAATAATAAATATATACATTTTTAGTGGTATTTTATCTACAGGTACAGTAATTTATTTATACTGAAGATACAATAAACAAATATCTACAAAGTTCTAAATCCCACTATCATACTAATATTATAAATGTGAAAGTTTGGATGGATGGATGGACGGATGGATGGATGGATGTTTGTTACTCTTTCACGCAAAAACCACGGAACCGATTGCTATGAAACTTGGTATGTAGATAGCTGAAGACCTGGATTAACGCATAGGCTACTTTTTATCCCGATATTCTCGCGGGATCGGAACTTACGCATGTGAAACCACCGGGCGCTGCTAGTAAATTATATGTTTGAACAAATTCAGCAATGTGGAACTATATTACTAAACTATTGTCCATATCATGTGCTCCATAATGACTAAGTTACAACCCGAACTAAACTAACAGTTAAAAGAATAATACTATATTAGAATACTTTACCTTTATGCGAACGTAACTGTATTCACATATTATGCTAATTCAAAAGCTAATACCAAACAATTCGCACCGAAAACATTCACAATAAATCTTTATATCAAACATCATTTCAATAAAATACATTCTCGCTTACATCACGTAAAGGGTGGAAAATAAAAACAATAACATCGCTGTGTATCCCAAAGGGCACATACATACCCCAATAATACATTTTATCATATTTATTGACTGATAAATGGTAACACTTTTCAAGTGCATTTGTATGTAGTATTATGCTTTTATGAATCATTTGTATATGTTTTGTGGGCTATATTTAGCATTGATTCTACTAAAACATATTATGGATAAACATTGTACATTTTGGGGCTCCAAAAACGGAAAAAGCAAAAACGAAACACTTATAAAATAACTTTTTATTCCGTCCTCAAATCTGACAAGACAATTTTTTCAGGAACACATGGAGGTATAAAGTTAAGTTAATATTCAGATAATTAAATATAAGGCCCTCGGTATATATAAACTATCAACTGTTCATATAATTAAGTTTGTACGGAACCCTTACGGTACGGGTTCTACTTGCATTTGTCCGTTTCTTTTTTATAAAAGGGCTATCTATACCTAATTGCTTTTTTATCGTGAGATGTCAGATCAAACAGTGTTAACAAGTATTTGTGGCCCTAATTTCTTCCACCGTTACTAGTTAAAACTAATTTATGTATGAAATAAAGTCTTAGTGAGCGGCTATCTTTGTCTATGGATGGCGCTATGTTGAGAACTATAGAAGAAATCAAAAATTGACTAGTAATTCCTCTTTCGAATAACGTGATTGAAGCTGTAATTCAAGCAGTGGATTAAAGATAAATTGGGTAATATATGTGGTGTTACGATATCGAACTGTGAAGACGGCATAGAATAAAAATTGGAGCTCCGAAAAGTGAGACATGTATTTTTCAAAAAAAATAAAATGACGTACCCCACACATTGAAATATCTGATACCTTCACATCAAACTGAAGAAAATAGATTCTGTTTATACAAAAAACAGGTGCCTTTGAGTACAAAGCACTACTCTGCGATATCCCAAGTGGCATTAGTTGATAACGATATCGTATGCGTATCGTGAAAGCATGGGGAATACAGATTTCCATCGTCGCGGTTCTGCGACTCGAATTTCAAAGGGTTTTTTAGTCCTGACGCGACTTATTTCACGAATTATGGGCGAATATGTGCGGTTTCAAATGTTCTGGGACACAGCGCTATCTAGAATAGAAATATGCATTGCTTAGCATAGCTTGTATGTTTTGTTGTAACTGGTTTCTAGGACACAAATAAACATACATACTTAGATTTTTTTTTTAAATACTTATATTCTACATAGAAATATGAATATATTAGCTTTTCTTTTTAGACATGAAAAAATATAATCTTATAGTAAACTTCTACCTACCTACCTGATCCTTCGAATGAAATCAGGTTATAATTAAAAGGGTGTGGATGCGACAAGGAGAACATGAATAAATTACTCTCTTTTACAGTAACATTATTACAGTCTTTTCTGTACCACGTAGGTTACGTAGTAACTACTTGGTAATCTGTGACGTAGGTGGAAAGTAATCATACGGGCCACCTGATGGTATGCTGTTACGGTAGCCTATAGACGCTTGCAATTTCAGAGGACGCGCATGCGCGGTGCCAACCCTTTAAAAACCTATACACTCCTTTCTTGAAGAACCCCATGCTGTAGTCCCTCGGAAAAATCTTAGCAGGGACCTCGTTCCATAACCGGGGCTTTTGCGGTGGGAAATTCCTCATGAACCGTAGCGTGCGCGACCGTTTAGGTTCCAAGGTATGAGGATGAACGCCTTGCCGGCGGCAAGTGGTGCTTCGGTAGAACGCGGCCGTGGGCATCATAAAACATAATGTCTGTATACTCTACTCTAACTACAGCCTGGAAATCAACACTATACTATAAGTCTAGTTTTAAAAATAGCCTATTAGAGCTATGAGCAACCCGTCAGTATTCTTACAGAATATAAGGAAGGAATAGAAGAAGAAGTGTAAGATAAAAGCACCTTCTTTATATTACACTAATTCTTCAGAAGCTTTTTCTTCAAAAGTTTCATCATTCAAAACCAAAAAGTAATAAAACATTTTAAATTAATGTTTAAGATGGACAGCATATTATGCGATAGCACTAGTAAACTACCTATACAGCATTGGAATAGCGCAATTAGAAGAGAAACCGACTGTGATGCAGATCGCATTTTGAGGAATTAGGTAATCAGGACGCGCTTGACAGCTTTATAAAGAAACATGGTAATATTATCATTTGAATTAGATTTTTTTGAATTATTATACGAAGAACACAACTTACAGGCAAAGGTAATAATGATACGGTCAAACGAGATCGGTAAAAAAAACAATGTAAAAAAAAAATCAATTTGCTTTGAGTGTCATGTAATATTTCTTTTCGTAATTGGGTAGGATGCGAGTGAGTAATAAAATTGTAATTAAAAATTAACTATTTTATACTAGTTGATCCTCCCCGAGGGTGCATACTAAGTAGGCAGATAGGCGCGTTTGTTTACTAAACTAGTATAAACTATTTGATGTTATGCCCCCCTTACACATTTTTATTGGACTCATAATGGAATTGCATGAATACATTTCAGTTTTACATGCCTAAAAGAAAAGGTTAAATTTCCAAGGAAGTCGTTTGTACATAACAGAGAATTTCAGTAATTTAACTGACATTTTCCCCGGTAAATTTACAACTTCCAAAGTTTGAGAATATTATCTTTGAAGAGCATGATAAGCAGCCTCATCGCATAGTGATCTGTTCACTTCTAAATTCCCATGACTTAGATCTTCATCCAAATCTCTTATTATGAAATTGTTAAAAAATGTAGCACGTTTTAAGGAAGGACAGATATTATAATCATGATGACAACATAGAAGAACTATCAACGCTATTCCTATAGAAGTTACTATGGACAAAAACTACGTAGCTATAATAAATTTTAATTTATGATAAAAAGTCGACGATGACTAACTCCTCATACTAACAATAATTAAATGTAAATGTAATGACACAATAATTCAAGTGCTATCAAAACTTAACCCTTCATTATTTACCTAAAAACACGAACATTTAATTACTAAATTCGCTAATTAAAGACCCGCGCCCACTAGACATATATCCACTATCATAACGTCTACTGTACATTATAATAAGTTATTACAACATAATTTATTATTCTGTCATTACCGTGACATGGTTGCGTGACCCCTTGTCATAAGTTAGGAGTCATCTAGCCCCCGATCAGGCCACCGCTGTTAATTTCATTGGACATGGTGACAAAAATTCTGTTTACTTTGCCTCACCGGTGTGAAATGACTATGCAGCTTCGGTAATGAATAGTAAGATATGGTAATGAGTTTAATTAAATTATTTATGTATAATGGCCTTTAGAGTGGATCCTGCTGTGTTTTTGTTGTTTTCACATCGTTGTGAAGAGTACCTACTTGCCTCGGAGTTTTTTTGTGACGTAATAATATTAATAATTGTATTACTTTAAGGCGATATTAAAAACATTTTCAAAGTTAATAGATTTTTATAGCCAAAGGATTATTTAAAGGAAGCATATTTTTCTTAAATAATTAACTATTTCCAACTACCAACCTACTCACCAACAAAAATTACTTTGCCACAAGCAAAAAATAAGTACTCCTATTAATACTAAAGTAGCCGTGCCGTACGCAACGTCAAACCGAGACACGTATGTCGTAAAGCTGGTGATAAACGATTGGTCAAAACAAATCGGACAAGTCATCAATTGCAACACGTTATTGATATTGGCGCGCTGTGGGCCGATGTGGACACCCTAACATGCATGGTGTCTGTGCACAATATCAGATTAAAGAGACTATGTTTTTTATTATTTGCCCAATAAATGAAATGAAAATAAAATTTGATGAATTTCTTATAATCTTTACGGTATGGTCAATAATTAAGTAATCAATAAATTTACATAAATATAATTCCGACGGGTGTAGTTTGAAATATTTTAATTGTTCAACCTATTTATAGTAAAGTTAATATCATTGTGGATCTTATGCCAGTTGAAGTTAGGGCCTCCGGTTACCTCAAGCACTTCTTCCCACCGTTTTCTATGAGGCCGTGGTATCACTCCGGTCGAGCCGGTCCATACGTGCCGAAGCATGACTGTTCCTCCAATAAAACAGTTTATGTATTGCAATAACTAAATCTGTCAGAACCATCTTTACAACCACATCGTCTGTATTCTAGACCTCTTTCTCCTGACACCATTCTAACACACTTTTATTGCGTTCATTCAGATATTTATCTTTTTTTTTTCAAGTAATTTGTAGTTGTTTATAACAAACTTTAGCGACATTTCAAGTTAGTTTTCAATTCGAGATACATTCTCTAAACTATTACGATTTTGATTCTAAACTGAATAGAATAAAACTGCGTTCTGCAGCATGCAATGCAAATGATCATGCCATCCATGTATCTTCTTTTGTTATTGTATTTTTTTTTAACTATTTTTAAGTACCCACAGTTTCTGTTATGATGTTAATTCGCGGAATCTTATTAAGTGGCCATTGTTTGGATTAGATTAACTAGGTATTGTCTTGCGAGTTCAATTTCTATGCTTAGGTATTCTCGTGTGCATATTTACATGTTTTGCGCGGAGCCCTAATTCTGGTTCCAGGGTGGGGGTAGCTTAAGTTACTCTTTATAAACATCCAAATACTAACCACACCAACTATCTGCCAATGAAGGTCGCATGGTAGTCGGTCTGCCGGTTCTGGAGATTGGCCGGAACAGACGGACAAAATTTAAAAAAGAAAGATCTGATTTTTAGGCATAGGTATCGTGTAAGTAACTGTATGAGCTTAAAAAAACCCTATTGTCTTGACATTGCAAATGGATACTTCAATTTTATTTATTTGTATGTATTGATTGAGTGATCTGATCACTGATAAGTGATTATTGCGAAATTATATTGTATTGAATTGTATCAATGAGCAAACTGTAAATAAAAGGTCTATTTTGGTCGGAGTATGTGTTCGTGTGTTTTTTGTAAATGCATGTTTATTTTATTTATTTTTATTTTTTGTTATTTCTCGGTATTGAGTTTATTTTCACATAATTCATAGGTATTGTAAGGTAGGAAGAGCGGAGGCTCCTGGCACAGGCATTCTACATGCTTAAAAGGAGTCTCCAACAATAAATGTTGTAATGTATACCTATGTTTATGAAATAAAGTTATTATTATTCTCTTTATTAACTTTTACAAAACATATAAATTACATTTTTAAATACATTATTATATAAAAAAATATATATTTAAAAATATAAAAAATAGTGTCCCACCGGTATCGGGTACAGGGACCAAGCTACCGGTGGTTAGGGTTCCAGAGACAGACACCTCCTCACTATGCGTGCCGTGTCGAGAAGGACTGCCTTCTGCATTAGGCTCTTGATCCAGCTGCCTAACGTGAGCCTCTGAAGGTGTTGGTCGAGGCTCTTAACAGGCTTATTATTATTATTATTAATGTTTTTGGTTCGAGCGCCCTGCATAATATATTTCAACTATCAGATTGCCCAACAATTTTGTAGCAATATTCATAATGGCAAGACGGTATGATAAATAATACAGTTTATATAAGTATTAATTAAATAGCCCGATTTTACTCGTCATTATTAATATTGCCCGGCCATTACAAATAGTATAATGTTTAAATCACTTGGCCCATAACATAAACTATATAAATTAAGAAACATTAAGAAAAATGTTCTTAATGTTTTACAATTGTTAATTAGTTGTAATCACTTTACTATAATGGACAGATGTGTATTATTATATATAGAGTAATCACTTTGAATTGAAAACTTGATCGGGCTTCTGTTTATTACTTAAATAAATGTTTCACAACATTGTGTCAAGACAAATGCAAAAATCCACTCCCCAAAAAAGACAAAATCCGCCTCCGGCGAAACAACACCTGTATTAGCATAACAAGACATGAAATTTGAATGTCCGTAAATCGAATAACCGTACCACCGCCTGCCGGAATTAAGTTATCCACTTTTTGCAAGAAAAGACGGACATGTTAACATATGAATATGACAAATTGTCCGGTGGCGGTCAGCCAGCGGACTATCCTGCGTCCGACAGAGTTTTACGGCACCCTAGGGACCGTAGGGGGACCAACTTGAAAATTTTTCATTCCGGCCGACTAGCGACCGAAGAAATACGGCCAGGTCACTCGTCAAAACTGTAACAATTTCTCAGAAACAATAATGGGATAAAAACGTGCCCCCACATCTGACCAGTGAAAAGCCATTTTAGACAGTGTCAATGTTATTTATTTTCACGAAACATGTCGAGAATTTTTATTTTATCTTGGGATTTCAACTTTTATTGGCAGTTTCTGAAGTTGAATTGAAAGCACCTGCGCTCTAGTTATATTTAAAAAGTATTATTTGTTTACTAAAACTGTTGCTTCCAATACCTGTATGTCTAGGTTTTTTGTTATGTGTAGTAATATATAATACAGTATGTAGTTTGAGAATCAAAATATTATATGGACTGTTTCATTCGATTTATGGAAACTATGACATAAATTTAAACTAATTAATTTAAACAAAACGTACATATGAAACAATTGTTTACTTATTACATTTTTTTTACATTGTATTAGTAGGTACTTAATGTAGTGACTCAAAAATCTTTCAGTATATCACTAACCACTTTGGGCCATATTTTGTCTACATAGTCGGGCAGCGAACCAATTTATCATGCTGTATCTCACAAGTGGGCTTAAATTTGAATAAGTCAGATGTATAGAAACAGATTGACAGCTAACTTGTCCAAAAATACAATATGCTGTAAAAAAACAAATACATAATCAGTCAATAATAACCACTTAATATAGGTACGCTCTCCGCGTTCGATTCCTTACACTTTTTTTCTCCAAATTTTATGATTGAGATTTCTTGACCCACATTTACAAGTTTAAAAAAATAATTTATAGAAAAATTTGTTCGTGAAATAATTTAGACTCTTGATATAACTAAAAAGAAAAAGAAAGATACTTGTACACATTGATACACGTATGTTGTTATAATGAAAGTTCTGATTTGTGAGTTTGCGGCGACAGAGTAATTCCCAAATGGAATCAGGAAGAGTGCAGCCACATCGTGGACCGAATTGCAAATACGCATATGTCGCTGACTTTATTTTATCCTTTCAGTAGTCCGGATAGAATATTGAGGGATAAATATAGGATGGCACTATATTGAAATAGACGTGCATAACGATTGGCTGCTGTTTTGGATTTAGAAGTAATATATTTAGGCTTTGAGGCTCAGTATCTAGCAGGAAGGATGTTTTTTTTCCATATCAATCAGCAATGAGTGGAAAAAAAAACGCATTTTTAAACACATTTTACGTAAGAAAGTATGTGAAATTTGCATAAAGTTTAGATAAAGAAAGAGAGCAAAAATTTGAATGGGTACAAGTAATAGGATTACAAACGCAAACGTGCGTTCATATAAATTAATGTCAAAAAAACCTATTAAAGTGTGAATGGTCAATTTGTTACATAGAAGCTAGTCGCCAAAGAAGTTAAAAATATGAAGAAAATTAAGTATGTAAACATGGTGTTTTTCTTTTCTTTTATTGTGTAATGGAACAGGCGTTTGTCTTCCAACTCATCTGACGGAAAATGACGATGAAGACGAATATGGTTCTCGCCTAGAGAAATCTATTCACTCTACTCTTGAACGTTCCAGGATTATAACTGACTGGATAAGTAGACGCAGGCAGTTCATTCCACACTTGTGAATTTTCTGTGATTTCAAATATTTCTTTTTCATTACCCTGTCGTAATTAATATTAAGTTTCATGATTATTTATTGGATGCAATAGTGTCATAAAAAACTTAAAATTGACAATCCCACTAATATTATAAATGTGAAAGTTTGGATGGATGGATGGATGTTTGTATTTTTTTTTATGGTATAGGGGGCAAACAAGCAGACGGGTCACCTGATGACAGTGACTATCGCGACCCATAAGCACCTGTAACTCGAGAGTCACAAGTGCGTTGCCGCCCTTTAAGGTGGAAGTAGGAGAAGAGGGGGAGGGGAGGAAGAGTGGGAAGAGGGGGGAGAAGGGAAGGACAGGAATAAGGGAGAGGGAAGGGTTAGGGCCTCCGGTAACCTCACTCACGCGGCGAAATGCAATGCAAACATTGCTTCACTACCGGTTTTCTGTGAGGCCGTGGTATCGAGCGGAGTCGAGCCGGCCCATACGTGCCGAAGCATGGCTCTCCCACAATGAAACTCTTTCTGTTACTCTTTCACGCAAAAACCACTGAACCAATTGCAATGAAACTTGGTATGTAGATAGCTGGAGACCTGGATTAACGCATAGGCTACTTTTATATTCCCACGGGATCGGAACTTACGCAGGTGAAACCGCGGGGCGCTGCTAATAATTTATATCGCAAACTAAATACGAATACAAACTGTAATTTTGATTTTCTTTTACAACTGTTACTGTTATAAATTTAATGATTTACAGTCGAATTTTAGCTAGAGGGCAACTACTACGAATATATAATATTACTCCTTTCATTTTATGTGTACCTCTCGCACGAAAATAAAATACCCAATCCTACTAATATTTTAAATGTGAAAGTTTGGATGGATGGATGTTTGTTACTCTTTCGCACCAAAACTTCTGAACCGATTACTGGAGACCTGAATTAACATATAGGCTACTTTTTATCCCAATATTCCCACGGGATCGGGACTTACGTGGTTGAAACCGCGGGGCGCTGCTAGTTGATGATAAATTAAAAATGTCCTGTGTATCTTATCACGAATCTTGTTGAAATGAAATTAGATTTGTTCATATATATGTGATTTTAATTTACGCGTTGTACAGTTTTAGGCTTACTTTATTTGAATTGAATAAAAGTAGTCTTTGTCTGTCTCCCGGTTCCTTGATATTTTTGTTACATTTCATTACAATCAGTTCAGCGGTTTTATCTTAAAATAGCACTAGTTAGACTATCTAGTGCTATTTTCACACTTACAATTTTAGTTCCGTTTTAATCGCTACAGTTATAAATAAATTTAGGACCCCAGAACTTTCGCAGCATCAAAACAACGAACACAATCCGAGTCACCATTGCAATGCGAACGCGGATCAACCCAATATAAATGTAAATACACGGGGTGAAATATGACAGTTATAATTGCTTTATTGTACTTGGCACTACGAGGTACAACGGCATATGCTAATGTTATGTGTTAAGTTTTGGTACCACTGCATTAATTATAACTTTGGTTATGTGTTTTGGGTTTGACAGTACGCTGTTGTCGCGGTTTAATACTATAAGTTAGTACCAGTAACTTTCGACTACATATGTACATAAAATGTGTACCTATGTGTTTCAGTGTACCTATTGTTAATCTTTGTGAAGACCCTGACAGGAGATTGCCCATTTCAGTATGAAAATCAGTTTCACACTTTTTTATGCTGCGTCAAATATGTATAAACTGCATTATTAAGCCTGCACTGAGTATTTTCTGAAATATAAACGTATATTGTAACATAACTTGGGGTTATTGAGAAATTAAATGCCAATATTAGGTTAAAAAACAACAACAAGAAAATATTGTTTGTGGCATCATGTTTTTGACAGGGATACCATGTGTAAGTTGAGGCAAACCTAACACTGAAGTATACTACATAAACTACGACTACATACACTAAATAATAAGATTAATAAACTGCAATATATTTTAATGTGACATTACGAATTATTATCACGTATATTATTATTTAATCATTTTATTTTAAAACGATGTTTATTTGAATTCAATCATTAATGGTTTATTTTATATAATGGCAACATTTCACTTAAAATGGAAACGGTCATTGATTCAAGTTTTAGTCCTTTTAAGATTTATTTCAAACCCCAAGTTCTATAGAAGAGATTTAGAGTCGAAAAGTCACATTAAAATCATTTTTTTTTTAACATTTGAAATAATGACGCGAACGTCTAAAAGTGAAACCATGAATGGGCATCCTCCTTTACACAAGAAAAAAAATTCTAATCATTATAATTTTGACTTACTAATTAGATCTTCTAACATTGAAAAATCCACACAGTAGTAAGAATTGAATTAGTAAGGAAACACTTATTCAATCCGAACAAAAACCATTTCTTTATTCATACTTATAGGATTAGCACCGCGCGAGTGACACCAGAAGTGCATTTACTATTAAGCATGCTTATTAGGCCAACTTAGTTCTATAAAACCCGATTACACAATTGATCTCATGTCATTTTGTGAGGATATTTTGTTTGTGTCTAATGAAATTTTAAAAATACATATAACGCAGTTTGTTGACCGAGGTTGTATAAACGAATTCTTACGGTGTGTTATTGTCAAAATCTAAAGAATAAGGCGCGTTATGTTACACAAATGTATTTTCGTTGTAATTTTAAAATTGACATTAGGCCCACCCTCCAATCAGCAGCTAATAAATCTTTTTTCAGACGCTCTGATAGAAATAACTAAAACAACAATAAGCCACTTCACTATTTTTACAAGATCGCCTCTCATAAATATTCAGTAGTAACAGGAGATGGCTCATTTAGTAATCGGCCCCTCTTTTTTGCATTATTGGCTTATTCACGGGAGGGTTGTTTGGTGCTCGCTACAAGATGTAGATCGATAACACCGGTAATGGGCCAGCTTTTTATTAATTACTCGAAAATTCGGTGCAAAAGGCTTTTTAAGTATTTTTATAACAATGTTTATAAAAGCAGAAGGGATTAAAAGTAGTAAATAAATCATGGCGTTTGAGAATTCTTGAATTTGTAGCTTATATTATAGCTTTTGTTTTTAATCAAGTAAGGAAATTGATTCATTGACACATAAAAAACACTACCCAGGATTTGATAAACAGTTGCCGGTGTTCCTTAAACGCTAATCAATAGATTTGTTTCGCATACATTGCCGAGGTAGTTAGAATAGTTACCATCCTCACGAGGTAAGTACGAGTAGTGTGGAAATATATTCCCAATTAGCAAACTCCATATTTCCTTTATGGCGGACTTCTAACTGGATTATAGTGAAAGAGGCCGCACTCTAAAGCTACGAGCATATGAAACCGCTATCTACTTAGTAGCATGAAGGGACGGTTGGTTACATAGTAAATACACAATAATGACATACATCCGTGACGTAGCAGAAATTAAGACTTTGAGGATGATATTTGACGCATTGGTGGTCATAACTTACTGCATAACTACGCAGGGTGGTGTAAAAACAAGCTAATAACTAAGTTTAGTTTAATAAATAAGTTTATTAAAACCTCGATTATTTCCAACTACAAAACTTTATGAAGCAGCTGAGACCTTAACTGTACATCAAATATATATAAATATATATACTGCTAACAGTCATAAGCACTCAACTATAACAAGGGAAAGGATAGGCTCTACAGTTCTTAGGAGAAGACACTAGTAAATACTTCTTTTGCACAAAGAGTTTTTAAATTTCGTGGTCGTTTATTATACAATAGATTGAACAAAATGCTAAACAAATCATATTGTAGAATGTAAAAACAAAGTTACACAGTTTTTAATAAAGCTTGACTATGAAGACACTAAAAACACCATTGTTATAGTAACATAAGTTAATGCTGAATTAATGAAAGTTCATTAAGAAAGTGTTTGCTGTGGCAGAAATCAAATATTGGTAAAAATCAAATATTGGTGTATATTTCTATTTAATTTTTGTCCTGTGTAAATATATGATAATTAATTAAGATATCAATTATTTCTTACTTAATATACTTGTTTTGTTACCATCTTAGTTTTCTCTTAATGGTCTTATATTTCTGTTTAATGTTAAACTGTTGTTATTGATACTATGATAAGTTGTAATTTGTGGAGATGAATAAAATATTTTCATTGTGGAAAAGAAATAGTATGACCCGATATATAAAGGTAACTTACATATACCTCCGTCAATCTTTATCCAACAACATACAGCCCATTGGTCTAACACAATAAATCACACTGTCCGTCCGTACAACCGTAGAACAACGTATTGGGAATTGATCAGGAGTTAAGTCACGATTGTTGCAGTCCGGGATCATTCCTGAGGGATTCATTATATAGGAACAGCGCGACTGATTGCCGGTGTTGCGATACAGGATGTATTGATGTATGTGGCGTTACGCGGCGGAACGTCAGCGGCTGATTAGTACCTCAGAGTAACTGATAAGTATACATGATTGTCTATCGTGATACTGCAAGTTGCTGTTCTTTTAATAATTGAGATACTTAATAAGTATCAAGATCTGGCAATAGAATTGAAACGGCAATGGCGAGTAGAAACCATCCATATAGTGCTAATAGTTATCTCTCTAACCGGAATTATACCTAAAACTCTTAAACGCAGTGTAGATATCTTGGAAATACCGCGATATAGACTTCATAATTCAGGTAGCAATTTTAGTAAAACGTGCCGACTCACTCGCAAATTTCTCACCACATCACCAATGTCTTCCACATACCTACACCATTACTTGAATCTTGATTGCGCTTGGCTACGGCCCGTAATGCTAAAAAATCGCTTTAATTTTTGACATCGGTCGGTCGGTCACTCACAGTGTTAAAACAAATTAGATAACTGTTTAAAACTTAGAATGAATTTCTTGATGACCATCTCACTTCTCAACTATTGGACTCTCTTATTCCTTTGTAATAAAGAGGCGGTTGAGATAGGTTTGAGTCATTAGAAGAAGAGTCCAATGTTACGCGCACTTTTCTTTACCATCTCGACCTTCATCGATACACTTTCGCTCCAACATCGAATCACATTTATATAGGTATATATTAATGTTTTCACTATTACCGTTTTAATCTTAATTGTAGATTTGGGCTTTCATTACCAATGTAATACGTCACGTTGGCGCCCAACGTGGGCCGCATTGTCTTAACACCGGTTTTTAAGGTGGTATAGGAGCGAAGTATACGCAAAACAGTCTACTAAAATTATTATCGCCATAATCTTTTATATATATATATATATTATGTTTAACAAAAGCACAATCGGTGAATCTATTTTTTTTCTACTGCTGATAAAAGGCGACACTTGTGCGCCCAATTATCATAAAATATCAAAACGCTTAGCTATAAAACAAAATATTTCATAGTCAGTTATAATAACTTATATAATCAAGTATCTTTTGTTGTGATATAATGATTGTAGGGGCGGGTGAAGTATAATTTATTTGCGCAGCGGGCGATTCTTGTAGTTGCAAATTGCCTAACATGTGGGCTGCGCCTGTAAATGAAATCGATAGCTTCATGAAGATTTGTAAATCATTTTTTTTATTGAATAGTAATATTTATTTTTCTAGTAAGATGTTAGTCCGATATCTCAAAATGTTTCGTGAAAATTATACAATGAGTTCAAATCAAATTTTAGATATTGTAAACAAATGTCAAAACTTTTACTACTTTCTTGCCACACCGAAGCCGCCACATAAGCACTCACTCCGCCTGATGGTAAGTGGTTACCCTTTCCTCACACAATTTAATTGATTGAGGTCAAGTCGTCTAAGACGAAGCCAGTAGTCATGTCAACGTGGAGAATCATTTTCTTTAGTTCTCAATCGATATTAAATCAGTATTCAAATAGGTACTACTAAAAGCTAAATTAGAATAGATAACTTGTCTCGTGCACCAACTTTGTAATATCAGAGCATATGTGACATATTATATTTGCATAATTACAAATCTCAGGATTATAATCAATTTTACACTTGATGTTTTAAAAATCTTACGCTTAAGACAAGCTATAATCTTTGCAATCAATCAGATCACAGATAAAATATACCTACAATATCATACACACACATCTATATCTTTATAAACACCATTCAATGGCAATATTTCTTAACAAAACGCGCTTTATTTTACAAAAAGATCGTATTTAGACGTTTTTAATACTACCCAAGGGGTAAATTTATAAGCACCGTCTTTGCAATCAAGCAGAGCTCAATTAAAATATAAGTGGTAATATGTACCTACATAGTTATTAGGAATGTTCCTTTGACAAATTGTTTTGGTAGGTTAGTACTAGTCCGTAGTACTAGTTCCTACTCTTTGACTGGTAAGACTTAGTACTACGTAGGGATGGATGGTGGTCGATTTTTGACCGTCATTAATTGTTTGTTTATTTTGTTCGCCAATATAACTTCAACTGTCATTGTATAGACTTATGCTTAGGTACCATGACAGGTCAATATACATATATATTGGACGCGTGTAGCTTGACGTAGCCGTTTTCACGTAATATTTATTTATTTTATTTATTTATTTATTTAGAACATGGAAGACTTACAGCTACAAATGTTAAACACGATACAAATTTCAATAGTAACCTGAAAGCCAATTACAAGTCTTCACGTATAGAGCTATACTAACAATTTGTTGTGCAATCTAAAAAAAAAATAACAGTATAAAAATTTAAAGACTAAATTAACTGAAACATGATTTCACCAGCCGCTTGGCTTATATGAGCATTCTAGGTTTTAGTTACTATTTACAAAAGAAAAAAAAACGACTTAGGCACCTTCTTGCCGAAGGAACACTGATAGCGAAGGGGTCAATATCGTGCTGTTTACATAATTTATTGAAGTTTTTGCTTGCTCGTACAATATAGCTATTCTGCCTATAATAAGATGTAGTTCTAGGTACACTTAGCGGTGGATTGAAACGAGTTGATTTACATGGAATATTAAAATATATTTTGGCTAAAAGCTCGGGGCAATCTATATCATTATTTAATAGTTTTAAAAGGAACAAATAGTTAGCTATTTCAGAGAGAGAGCGGTAATATGTGAAACTTTCTACAAAGTTGTAGATTAGAGTGATATGGAAGCTTTTGATGGTAACACAGGTATTTGATAAAACGTTTTTGTATATTTTACAAACGGTTGATATACACCTGATAGCGTGGGCTCCATATAACCGAGGCATATTCAAGATGGCTTCTGACAAACGTGCAGTATAATATTTTCAGAGTCTTAGCTTCTATAAAAGACTTGGAAACGCGCATGATAAATCCGAGTGCTTTAGAAGCCTTCTTAACGATGTTGTCGATATGTACGTCAAAGATCAATTTGCTGTCGTTGTTAAATTTCTAACACATATTGAAATAAATAACACATATTTAAATATACATCGTCGGAGAGCCATGCTTCGGCATGTATGAGCCGGCTCACGGTCACAGAAAATCGGCAGTGAAGCAATGTTTCATTACTTTTCGCCGACTGAGTGAGGTCACCGGAGGCCATAAGCCTTCTCCCCCTCTCCCCTTCTTCCATGCTTCCCCTACTCCCACCTTAAAGGTCGGAAACGCACTTGTGACTCTTGAGTTGCAGGTGTTTATGGGCGGTGGTAGTCATTTACCATCAGGTGACCCGTCTGCTCGTTTGCCCCCTATGCCAGACAAAAAAAAAGCTTAAAAAGTTTAGCTTTCTGCACTTCTTCTATCCATAAACTTTAAGTATTCCATATGTCGCGTTCCTGTATTAGCAAAATTTACTTAATAATAAAAATGCGTACCAACAATTATCTTAACGTATTAAAATATAGATACCACAAATGCGTTGAAAATGTTGCTTCGTAGATTATACTGCCTACTGCTTCACATAGATAGTTAGGTATACCTTTGTACAATATTAATGTCCGTTTCTCCATGATGTGTGGAATATGAGTATGAGTACTTTAACCTAATTTAAAGGAACGTAATCACACTAACATCATGAATAACTAAAGAGGGACATACATCACCAAAGTAAGTAGGTAATGGCATCGCGATATACGAGTAAGCGTATAATGGAATTTATCAAAAATCGAAGGGGTGTGTTACGTCATCCTCCCCTAATTTAGTTTTTATTTTATTTGCACCCCAATAGGGGCAGTGTGTGGAATTAGTCTTACCATATGTGCTCGTACTTGTGTTACACTTGGCTCGAATGTTCTTTTGTATTATACTAGATAAGCTGTGTTTATTTTTCAGTTGCATTCTATTGACGCATATAAATAATTGTTTGTTTACGTGTAATCTAAATCTCAGTTGTAAAATCAAACGTTGAAAAGTTAGATAGATAGATAGATGAACTTTTTATTGTACACAAACAAATAGGTTACAATATTTTACTTATATCTACTTAGTAGCTAATGTTATGTACAATTGGCGATCTTATCGCAATTTGCAATCTCTTCCAAGCAACCATTGGATGGATAGAGAAAGCATAGGTGAAAAGAGGGGCTGCAGTGTACAATATTTTAAGAAGCCTAATGAAAAAGAAAATAATTATAAATAAGTGCTATTTAGAGATACTTAGCATAATTTTGCATATAAATATTAGGATGGTAGGTATATAGACATAGGTACACAAATACACCTACTTACATAAACTAATATATACACATATACATTTATTTAACACAAAAGTTAACATTCAGGACGGGAATCAACCCTTCTTTTAGACATCGCGATGTTATATCAATTGCTCTACCTAAATACCCGTCCAAGACATAAGCAAAAAATATTAACATGAAATATGTGACATAACATAATGTTGACCGAAAATTAAAGGTGTCTCTGTCGACTATGTAGATAATATATACTTGAATATATCCACTAATTAAGTAACAAAAATATAACGTCCCTTTAAAAGTGTTAGAACGAGTTCAGTTTTCAGGATCAAAAATTGATTGAATTATGTTTTGTCGAATAGGAAGACTTTTTTTATTGAAACTTTCAAACATTTTGGTTTTGCATTTTTTTAACAGAGCTATTTTTTTTCACAATCGCTATAAATGTTTACTCTGCATAAATATAAAACTAGCAGCGCCACACGGTTTCACCCGCGTAAGTTCCGATCCCGTGGGAATGTCGGGATAAAAAGTAGCCTATGCGTTAATCCAGGTCTCCAGCTATCTACATACCAAGTTTCATCGCGACCAGTGCAGTGGTTTTTGCGTGAAAGAGTAACAAACATCCATCCATCCATTAGTGGGATTAATCAAAACCCCCCAAAAATTATATTTTTGTATGAATTTATAGTCACATATTTTAATTTATCCACTCATACATAACTAACTATTCTTATACTTTAATAACGAACAGAAATACATCCATAATTTTAGCCCCAACTAGTCATATCGTGACATAAGGGTGGTAGTACACTGTAATCCGAGCTTGGAACATGTGTGCGGAGCTTTAAAATTTGATCTAATACCGATTACGGGCACGCAGCGTACACCACTCGTGTGGGCATTACACGGGAAAAATTGGCAGATAAGCTTCTGTGGTTATATGTGTAAGGGCTATTACGGCTTTCTCTCTATTATTTAACAGACAGTGGTTTAATAGAGAATTAGTGAATTTTGCATCACATTTTATTTAGTGCATTAGGGGTTCTTATTCTCTCATCAATATACAACAATACATCTCATCCACATAAAATAATACATCTACAATCTAACGTAAGTAAACTTAGAGATCTCAGTACAGTCGTTACAAATATCAATAAAAATAGATGTCCAATTGAGATCAACGTCTTTATTTTTAAAATTGAATAAAATAACAATCAACATCTAAGCCATATGATGTTTACTATTAAGCGAAGGCCTCGCGTACAGTGACCGTGCATTGCAGGTGGAGCGATATTGCATTCAACTTTACAATTTTCTTAGAATTTGTGGATCTTTATCCGCGATGAGACGGACAAATATCAGGTAAATGTTTACCTGTTAGTTAACTCAAACAGAAATAACAAAAACATGCCTTACATGAAATGAAAACTTTGGTAGTTTGAACCCCACACACTGATTTATAAAAACCTAAATCAATGGCCCCCACCAGAATATTACCACCGTGAACCCACTGTCCATACATCCATACAGGCGTTTTAAAATTATTTGGGGGTATGTATGTAATGAACATAATTGAGATGTAGCAAATCTTCAAAATTAAATAATAATTACAAAAAATCCTTCTTCGATTGCGGTGGACATAAAAGTCATTTACCTAAAGTGTTTTGTCCTATTTCTCATATTGATCACTTGTGACAATCCACATAATAACGTTCTAATATAATGATTACCAGTTGAGTCTGAAAATCCCCTATGGATTGCAGTGAGAGAGTCTCAGAGATGAAAATAAAAAGTGAATTTTTATGTACTTTGGAAAAATACGAGTTGGACGATTAATTTTATAAAAATTAATTATACGTTCATGTACAGTCAGTGACAAAAATTGTTCAATTCCAACAGAAATCCGCTATACCCTACCAGCTTGAAATGTATCTCATCTCAGGTACTTAGTGAGGCCTTTTAGAAGTTACTCATACTATATTAGTAGCAGAGGGCTCGGAGTTGACATGATTTTTGAAGTGAAAACATCTTTAGGCACGTTTGTGCACTTTTGCTGTGGGGAAAAAGCACTGAACTCGTGACCGTCACGCTAATAATACATATATAGATTCACTAGAGGGCGCTAATCTAAACATTGAGTTCTGTCAGCTCCTTATTAATTAATGTCACCAACCTGCTAATGTGACGTTTTAAATTCGTCGTTTCGTTTAAGTTTTCACTTTTGTCGGCAATTTTTTAATAAATGAATGATCGATTTTAGCGAAAATAATAAATAAATAAATTTCCTAACTCTCTAAAAATACTCTCGACAATTTTGAACAACCTCTACGTAATGTCGTAACAGCAATTCTTGTCCCATTATCGTACTATAAACTCTTTAACAACAACAAGAGACGTTTGCATACGAATATCCTTATCTAGTCCATTATTTACAAGCAAAACATCATTACAACTTTTTAAAGGCTCACATATCGGAGACACTTGATCACTGAACGCATTAAAGTCGCGGAACGTGTTTAATCTATAATGCGCCTTATCGCAATATTTTCCATTTCCTGGCTAAACCGAGAACGTCGGGCCATCGCCAGGGGAAATAAGGAAGGCTGAGTTTCACTTTGTTTTTTTTTCCTTCCGGTGGAAATTTTTCGTGCTTCCCTCTTCGTTTACACTTACAACAGTTACCGGTGTTTCGTGCGATTGTTACCTGCATTCTGTTGAATTAAATATCGCACCGGGCAAAGGGTGAAATGTCTGGATTTGCATTTCGTTTGCAACAATGAGGTAGGAACGAGTTCGTTCTTTGTGTTTAAGTTGTGGCGAGTTGTGATTGAAAGTGTTGTGCAAACGTAAGCAAACAATAAAATTTTACGTGCAATTTACAAAAATTGAGTGCATACAATTGTATTTACTTTTGACATAGTTTAATGCTTTTGTCATCTTTGGCATAATTATATTAATACGTGAAGAGAGGTACTTTGGTTCTTTGTACCCCTTTTAAAGAAAATTTTGCGAACGTAGTAACGCGTTTTTTTTTTAAATATTTACCGTTTTTATATAGAAGAAATGCAGAAAGCTACAATTTTTAAACAATATATCTTAAAACTTAAAAAATACGTGAAAAAGGCTTAATGAAATTACACGCGTCCAGTATATGTGATTACCTGTCAAGGTAAGTAAGTCTATACAATGACAGCTCAAGTTATACTGGCCAATAAAAAAACCATAGTCAAAATTCGACCACCACGCGATCTCTAGTTAAGTGGAAATAGACCACACTGACTTGAAACTTAAAAAAAAACAGTCAGTCGTAGGACTGCACGTCAGAAGTGAAAACATAACTTCACAATGTATTTGCATATACATACACACAGACACACACACATCTGTATATATATAATTAGGTTAAAAATAAATAGTAGGTAATAACATATCTAAATGTATACATAGGGTACACTGGAAGTTCTGCGTTCCTGGCCGCTCATAAATGTTTGAATTTCGAATGTTATATTTTTTAAAATATAAGAAACTCGGCTCCGTCTTACGAGATTTCGATCAGGTCACGTGTCCTGAAGCGAGTTTAACATTTTATACCCATCCCAAAAAGTGCACAATGCCGCTAAAGAAGTTTTCACTTCAAAAATAATATGATATGGAATGTATATTGAACACATGTGTACTTATAGGACTACTTGGAATACATATATCTACACAACATATGATATATACGAAACACCTGTACTAATAGGTCCTCTAGAAAAACGTTCTGTTACTCATCCATGGCATGACCGGAAGCACATCTGCGTAAGCGACATCTTAACTCTACTGGTTAACCTTTTTAATTATATGAAATTATTACCAAATAACATACCGAGATATATAAAATCCTTTTTTACAAACAACAAAAAAATGTAGGTGTTTGAATTTGTAATTAAAATACTGATATCGATCCTTTATTATAATGTCTAAACCAATCTATAATCCATAATTCTAAACACCCAGGTATCGGTGTCGGTAATTAGTTAATGTTCCCTCTCTCATCTCGTGTAATTTATTGAGACGGAGTAGGAACCTTCTCAGTAATAACCTCCCCTCCACGATCGCTCGGGAATTGACGGCGGCGAAAAACTCAACCAAAATATTAATGCACCAGTTCTATGGTACGTATTGGCGTAGTATTATACGGGGATGTGATAGTTTTGATCTTTTGGAACTGTGACTTTAACAGTAATTTTTTGTCGTAATAATTATTTTTTGCCTGTATTTTGTTTATACAGATCATTATGGCAATAGTAACGTACCAGCCTCTATATTATATCGTCTATTATAGTTTTTTTAGTATAATAAGGTTACTTTAATTTTTAGTCTATAATTAGGACCATGTTATTAGATCCTATTAAACCACGTTTTCCCAGAAGTAAAATAGTGTCTATAAGTAAGTACGTAACGTACGTAAGTAATTGTTTTGTTGTAATTCGCATTTAAAAAAGTTAACATTATTCTTCGGTGCGATGAAAATAAACTAATATAGGATATGGTTAGGTTCAGTTATAAGCAAGTAAATAAAAAAATATAAAATTAGGGCAAATTTTATTAAATCGTAAATTATTCGTTTTATGATTACATTTAAATTAGCCTTTCAATAGAGATGTGTAGAGTAGAACAAAGTTCTAAAAGGTAAAGTATCTCTCACCGTTTAAATCAAGAATGGAGTCAAAGACTTGTAAATAACTAAAAAAACTAATAAAACTGAAAAGTTTGTTTGTTTGTATTAACGCGCTAATCTCAGGAACTATTAGTTCGAATTGAAAAATTATTTTATTGTTAGTAAGCCTATTTATCGAGGAAGGCTATATATAATCACGCTACGACTAATAGCAGCGGAGCAGTGACCGTAAACGCAAGTGAAACTGCGGGGATAGCTAGTGAGGAATAAAGTTCTTAAACAATTAATAAAATTATAAAAAAAGGAATAAAATGTTCTATCGTTCATCAAAAAAGTAAATTCGATAAGTTACATTTTTTTAGGATTGCCTAAACAATAAGAAAATAGATAATTTACATATTTATTTAACTTTCAAGTATCAAATCATCTTGTTCGACACACGTAAAACGGCTTCAATAATCTCACCGTTGGATTAATCAGGGATTGTTGAGTTCCCACTTCTCGTTGAAAAATTGTCACCATCAGCGCTTCGTATCTGTAATAACTCGATGATGCATCGACATTCTACTGTTCATTTGTCTCTCCTTTTGTTTTGAATATCGAAAGCTTGTGAAAATTTTTTAGAACGTGGGGAATTTCTTGCTAAAACATTTTTTGTAAATTGTATTTGTATTTTTAGTTAGTAAGTAATATAGCTATATATTTATTATCTTATATTTAAGGTCTTTTAGCAGGAAGTAACAATGTTAAATAAATAAAAATGTATACAGTAGGTTGCCCAGGCCCATAACTTCGAGTTTAAAAATATTGTAAATATTTTCTCTGTATGTATGTAGGTAGGTGACTTGAGTTTCGTAACCCATGGTATGGGTTGCATGCCTCTGTGTTTTTAACCGACTTCAAAAAGGAGGAGGTTCTCAATCGATTGGTTTTTTTTTTCGAAGTTTATGTCCATAGTAGAAATTACATCCTAAAAAGACAACTCGCATACGCTTGTGAAGTCTGCCAATCTACAATCTCAGTAGATTGATTCCGCTAGAACATTACGGATTATCTCCTAACGTCTCTTACACTGAGACAGGGCCGACGACCATCAGCAGGACAGTGTGTAAATAACAGGACCGGTATTATTATCGAAACGTGTAACGTGTATCCTTGAAGGTAAACAGTGTAAAATGACTTTTTTGATTTTCGAACTTTTGCGTAAGATCTACTACATATACATACAGAACGAGGAATATTTCAACAGAGACCCGATCTGAGAGTATGTATATGGGATGACTTGGCTTCTATGTCGAATAATATAATATATTTTTGATATAAAAACAAAAATAAGCCATATACCACTATAAAACAATCTACCGCAGTTTCATTACATTAGGAAGTTTCCGGATCATACTTTTTCCCATAACAAGTTCACGCGCGCCGTGATTGGCTGGACTCCCAGGGGGCTCCAAACTTCGTCAGCAAATGAGCTGTGAGCTAACACGGTAATAATTTATAAGACAACCAGTATTATTTATCGTTCGTGTTGTACTTCTAGGTTATGAACACGAAGAGTAAAAGTACGGACAATATATTTTTAATCATCATTACTTTCGAAATATGAATAACTCAAAAAGTGAAGGAATTTAAAGTTAAACCAAAAGATTAGAAGTTCAATTTGCTTACCTAGAGACGGCCGTTGCAAAGTCAAAAAATAAAATGCAAGTAGTGTAAAGTAAAACCCAGAAACTTATTAAAATCAAAATTATCAATCAATCAAGTAGATATAGTTGTAGATTGCAATTATTGTTCATCCTAAATACATGCTATTTTGTAGCCTAACAAGGAGAACAGTATAGCACTTATGTTATGGTACTGAATTGATTACTAAGCTATTAACTTGTAATTACACCTTTTTCCACTCAAACGTACTACATTATCAAATGTAATACATATTATTATATTATATCTCATCATATCATAATATAATAATACATTATATTAATGATATGATGAGATATGATATGATGCTATATTATATTAGTTTTAGAAACAGCTTAAAACACGTGTGAAAAATCTTAACAGAAATTCTGATAGAGTTTATTCGACGACTAAAACAAATCAGTAGAATTAAAGTTTTTCTTTTCGTACACACACTTTCTTTTCCTTCTAATTTCTTAATGTGTAAATAGCATCCGGGTTCTAGGAACGACGTCGGTCACATTTTGTAAACACCATTATGTTAGCCGTATGCTACACTGTGTGTTATTTTACAAAATATATTTACATTAAACATTTTTCATGGGTTTCCCTGTACGTTCCGGAAATAAATAAGTAGGTACGTTTCCTCGTGAAGAAGATGTATGGTGTGGCGAGGGAATACAATTCGGAGGCAAAGGTCGCTCGCGTTAGTATAAATGTAAGTAAATTTGAATAAAACATTGTACTCGGGTGGAGTTTGGCCGGTTTGTTGTTTTTTGTGTGAACGAATGGGTAACTCTGGATTTTGGTTAAAACTGACAATTAAGCGAGTTAGTTTTGTATTACACTTTAGATTTCTGTTGCATTTTAGAATTGTGCTCTGGTCATTATTGTATTAATTTTGACTCGCTATAAAAGTATGGCCATAAATGCATCTTTCAATTTAACAAAATGATAGTAGTGTTTACAACTGTTTTCTAATCGTTTAATACTTAGGACACACTGAAAGTGTCTGGATTCTGATTTATGAGACCAGTTTTTGGACTTATGATACATTATTATTTTTTAAAGTATATACTGAATCAAGTGGGAGAGCCATGCTTCGGCACGTATGGGCTGGCTCGACCAGAGTAATACCACGGCCAACGGCAATGCTTTGCGTAGTGTTTCGCCGAGTGAGTGAGGTTACCCCGAGGCTAACCGGAGGAAAAGACGGGAGGGGTTCCGTCTTTTCCCCACTCCCACATTAAAGGCCGGCAACGCACTTGTCACTCCTGAGTTTTAAGTGTCACTTACCATAAGGTGACACGCGCGCTCGTTTGCCCCGGATCTAAATAAAATGCATATCCATTTCATACATTTTGCATTCGCTGGAACCATTTTAAAAAGCAGTTGGACTGGTTTTCTTTAGGGAACTCTTCAATGGTTTCCTGACTGCTGGTTCGATTCCCACTCGGAACAAACAATTATGTGATGAGCATAATTATGACCATTTGTTCTGTGTCTGGGTATAATTTATCTATAATATGTATGTATTTAAAAATATATAAGTATGTTTATCAGCAGTCTGAGTACCACTCTACCTAGTTATTATTATTAGTTATTATCATCGCCTATTTACGGGTCATAGAACACCTCTAATTTTGTTTTTAATTTTAGGAAATGAAAAGAAGTCGTAGGGGTGTACGGTGAGAAGAAGTGCGAGGTCTGGGTATGGTGGATGCGTAATCAGTTCTACATTTAAAGCCTTCAATTAAGCTTCAGTTATCTTAGCGGAATCTGAGAACGCAATATCGTGGTGAAGAACGACTTTGCCTTTGACTTTTGACTTTTTCTAAAACTTTTTGCAAGCAAGCGTTGATGTACCAATCTTCAGTCACTGACCTTTGGTCTTCAAGCGACACTGTTGTGTAATGTCCTGATTTGCCGAAAAAAGAAGCAACCATTTTCTTACTAATGCTTCGACTTTCGTCGTCAAGGCTTTCTTTTCCGGTTCAAAGCAGTACACCCAGCTTTCGTCACCTGTTTTATCATTTACGGCACCGCCAGCACCATTTGACACGCAGTAGTTTCTGATTTTCCGTTAAATCATGCGATATCCATCGAGTGCAAAGCTTCCAAACCTTCAGATGCATATGCAATATGTTTTGCACTTGGTTCATTCCAATTCCTAATACATTACGAATTTACTGACAAGTATTTTTTTGATATCAATCAGTTGTCGTACGGACCTTCACGTACATCGTCATGGAGATGATCACGTCGAAGTGTAAATTGTCCGAACCATAAATACTTAGCAATGCGAACGAGCTGCGACAAGAGGCGTCATCACCAACTGCCAGTTGAAGTCTCTTGTTGACAAAAGCCACAGCGAAAATTGTAATAAATATTTGATGGAAGTTTTTACGACTTAAATTTATTGTAATGGCGACACACAATTTTCCAAAAGACGCCATAATTAAAAAAGAAATGACAGTCTCGCAAATTAAAAAGGAACATGTTCCTAGAGAGATCCGTTTTCGAATTCCGTAATGGATTTTTTATTTATTTTTTATTGTAAGTGGATATTTCTAGAAATTTCAAATGAAATTTTAATTTTATGATTAGGCCTGAAGCCTGTTTAAATTATAGCTCTTCGAATGTATCTATGGTTACAGTTTCTTTAAAGTGCACAACTACACCTTAGATTAGTTAATATGTCTTTGAACTACACCATCGCTCTGATTTAACATTCTGATTCCGATCTGATTAAGATCTAGAGACTTGTTAGTGTAATCTTAGAAACAAATAATTCCTTTTGTTCTGGGATGCAATATTGAACTTTACTAATTTGATGAGAGATGCGCTTTTTTATGTTTTTTTTAAGTTTTCCTAGTGATTTTGTACACTCTGTACACATATAAAATATTTTGAACGATATGTCTAGAACAAATGTCATGTAATTCTCCATTAAATATTTTATATCACCAAGCAAAAGCAAAATTCGTGACAAAACCCATTGAAAAACTCCTCTACTTAGATTTTCATTCGGATAGCATAGCCCTTTAACTTTAATCAGTATATATTTATGTAACGATAGAAAAAAAGCGAGACGTTGCTTTTTGATATTTTTAACACATTTTTATTACCTTGAATTGTACATCTGAAAGGATAAACAAAGTAAAATAGTTCTTATAGGTAGGGCACCTTAATTGTATCCCAATATTTGAGAAAATAATAAAATTAAGTTAAGTGCATCATTAGGTTGTTAGGTATTTGTATTACATTTAAGGAATTGTCTTAGATGACATAATTTTGACTGGCTTGTTGGTCTAGTGGTTAGTGACCCTGACCGCTATGCTTATAGGTCGTGGGTTCTCGATTCCCACCTGAGTCTGGGTGCTCTATGTGTCCGTTGTTTCTATGTTTGTAAAGTCCCCCGCGACACAGGAGTAATTCCTAATGCGGGAGTTGTCTTTTTTAAATAAAAAAATAAAATAAAAAATATAATTTATCATAATTTTATCTGCTAAGCCAGAGGTCGTGGGTTCGATTCCCATCCAGGACAAATAATTGTGTGATGATCATGATTTTTGTTCTGTAGTGTAATTTATCTATAATATGTATGTATTTAGAAATATATAAGAATGTTTATCAGCAGTCTGGTGTCCATAGTACAGGCTCTGCCTAGTTTGGGATCAGACGGCTGTGTTTAAGGTAAGATGTGTCAAGTTTTTATTAGTTATTATTATTATACCTACGTACTTACAAACCAAACATCATTTAATTTAAGTTTTCCTAACTAACAAAGTAAGTATCATCAGTTAGCAGGCGAGTAGATAAGCTCTCATGAATTGAAGCGTCGCGTCGGTAGCGTAATGACTAAGGCGTCAGACTTGCGATCAAGTGGTTGTGGGTTCGAACCCCACCCAGTGCACTACCGTCGTGAACCCACTCCTAATACAAGCGTTAAGCTTAGCTGGACTGAACGAGATTACTAGTAATGTGTGACCCACGTTACTAGCAATCTTTAAAAAAAAAAAAGAAGTATCATATTTTATAATCTTTGAACCTACACATATAACGTATTTTTAAAAACATAGGAGGCTCCACCCAGTTTTGAAATAGAACCTATAAAAATTCGTATCCGTGCGGTTACGAATTTTCATATATTTTTTTTTATAATTCTTTGTTTGCCATTTTTATATAGGATTTTAAAGAAATCATTAATTTAAAGTTACAAAACAAAATATTACTCCCAAAATTATTACCAGTCATAAACGAAAAATTCTGAATTACATCAGTTTTGAACCTTCTACTGAGGCAAATAATTAAATATGCTAATTTCAAATTTTTATAATTAGAAATAATAGGAAGCAATATATAAACAACATAAGACAAACTACCTTTACTATACATTAGTACAAAACTGTGTATGCTATCCGTATTAATAAATCTAAACACCTATAAATTACCTTGACATATCAATGACGAGGGAAGGGTTAAGTTAATTCCGTTGTAATCACCACAACAGCTACTTAACTTCATTTAAATTAATAGGATACATTAATTTGCGTGTTCATTTCACTATAGCGTCAAGTTAAGGACATGTTGCCTATAATGCACATATTTATTTAAATAAGTGATGGAAATAATAATGAACAATACCAATTCCAGTTTATTTGGAGCCTTTATTTTCACTATCGGAGAAAAACTTATTAGATTTTTGGAATTATGGAGCCTTATTAGGTATTTGGCTGGTGACAACCAATGATGGGATGGGAACCAATTTAACGTGGGAGAGCCATGCTTCGGCACGTATGGGCCGGCTCGACTCCGCTCGATACCACGGCCTCACAGAAAACCGGCAGTGAAGCAATGCTTGCATTGCATTTCACCGCGTGAGTGAGGTTACCAGAGGCCCTAACTCTTCCCTCTCCCTTATCCTCTCCCCCCTCTACCCTCTTCCCCCCTTCCACCTCTTCTCCTACTCCCACCTTAAAGAGCGGCAACGCACTTGTGACTCTCGAGTTACAGGTGCCCATGGGCGGCGGTAGTCATTTACCATCAGGTGGCCCGTCTGCTCGTTTGCCCCCTATACCACAAAAAAAAAAGATTTTTAAATGCAGTTTTGTTTACTGTATATTTATAACTATGTACAATTCAGATCAACAACTGATGACTAAAAATGTACAACTTAAATATTAGAAAAAAGTCAACAGGTATCAAAGATAAAGTACCCAGAAAACAAGCAGTATTAAGTCGTTGAATGGCAATGATGATTCTTTATGCTACTACAATCTAACACTATAAGTACATATTACGTTACATACGTTGTTAACATCAGCTCTCGAATCCCACGGCCCAAACGCCTCATCTCCAAATAGCTCAAAAACATAATTTACCTGCTAGATGACAGTATTTGCTGCGTTCGTTCGAGTTTCTGATGCTGCAGGAGTTGCTACACTTGCATTAGAAAAACTGATTAACCAGAAGGACTGCTGATATAGGAATAGTGCAGCTACAGACAGCAAGCACTATGTGGAAGATGTGATGGTGTAAAAATATGTACATACGTTGAATCCCATAACAATCGCCTACTCATATTCCAGGCAACAACGAAGTTTGTATCACCTCTCTCGTCCCGTAGGAATTAACTAGGCTGACATAAAATTATAATTACACGTGGTATTTATATTGATTCTCTTGTCGTATAAGATTGTAGTATCAATTAAAAGTGACAAGTAATACTTAGCTAAGAATTCAGACCTTTTTACCCGACTTCTAAAAAGGAGGTTCTCAATTCGTCGGTTTTTTTTTATGTATGTTATGAATATGATTACTCGAAGACGCCTAAACCAATGTGGAAAATTCTTTCTTTTGTTTCCAGGTGGTTCCATTTAAATTTTATTGAAATCAGCCGACCGGTTTTAAAAAAATCAACAAATATGAAAAAAAATTATACATCGATGATATTTTCGTTTACTCCGAAACCTCGCTGTCTCAATAAACAAAACCAAAATACATCTACTATCCACTAAAAAGCATATTGAAGTCGGTGATACTTTTTTAAAAGATAGTTAATATAACTGTTCTACAACTAAGACATGTTTAACAACTTGTCAATCTCCTTACAGTCTAGTAGTGTTTAGGATTTTTTTTTATTGATTAATTTTTATGGTCTATAAGATAAGGGGTTCATGAATAAATATTATGAAATTTTCTATGTTATCAAGCATTTGCTGTCTTTTAAGTTTCACTTCACAACTAATTTTGGTTTCACTCAACAAGCGTCAATAATATATAGGCAGTGTGAATTCATTTTCAAACTCAAAATCCAATAACGAATGCTATGTTTTTGAGACAAATGCTTATTATACAGAAAATTTCATCTTCGCGAGGGGAAATTTGACAATCCGTCGCTTACCCAAAAGGGTGTTAAAACAAATGTCGTGTGTTTATGGGATTTTCGTGTTATGTTAATGCGATTGCGCTTTTTGTTAGCTTTATAATGTTCTATATTTTGTTTATATTTCATACATTGGTTAAAAGGAATGTGATTTCTAATAATCTGTGTCTACGGGATATTTTATAAATGAAACACAACTTAAATTATTTAAATTTCGAACGCTACTAATTTCGACACCTATAGTCAAAATAAATAGTTTTATTCATACCCAAATAAATAAGCTTTTGTCCGTTTCTTATATCCTTCCTTGTCCCTTTTTCCTGACTTCGTCAAGAAATAGAACGAAGACGGTGCCGTCCGTCCGTCGACAGCCATTTCTTTCACACCGTGGCGCCATCTACAGCGACGTCACATAACTTCTTGCAGTAACAGTAAAACCGCCGAAATACTGAACATGTATCGTAATTTCGAGCAAGTATCACCAATTTGTTGTGTGCATGTAGCACACAACAAATTGGTGATACTTCGTGACTTTATGTGTGATCTTCATCAAGTTATCGTGAAATAGACTAAGGTCGCCATCACAGAAGTACGATGAGTCACACTCCATTTTCCATCCAGTTCCCGCGACGATTGCTCATCTATACAAATAAATAAAATTGAAGTGTTTGTTTGTAATGTCATAACAGCTTTTTACTAAATGCATCTGAATATTTACACGATAGTTAAATCAACTATTTTTTAATTTATTGTGTTTCTGTCTGTTTGTTCCGACTAATCTCCGGAATGGACGAACAGATTTCCACGGAAATTACACTGCATATAGCTGGTGTTATAAGAAGTAACTTAGACTACTTTTATTTTGAAAAAAGAATTAGGGTTCCATGCAATAAAATATAAATATGTACACGCGAGGGATGCCGCGCGGGGAACAGCTAGTCAACTATAATAGTCATTTTACACACATATTTTCGTCAATCACCTCCTTTCTTTTGACGTATAACAATCAATAGCACAATTTGTTTGTATTTAATTTTGTGATAGGGAGGTAAAAAATATCAGAAAATGTAATTTTACTTAATATTAAAGATCAAAAAGGTGCTTGCAGCTTGATTTTAATTGAGGAGTGTAATGTAAGAATCCTATTACCAAATATGAAAAGTCTGTTTTTAAGACAAATTACTAGATTATAGTTATTAGAATATACCATTGGAAGTAAGACGCAAGACAAAACATGTCATGCTGTCTGCTACTCTGAATAGGTATCCCTATATTTTGCTTTAAACCAAGGATATAATAAGCGTGATCTCAGTCTATATTAACAAATGTCTTTAACTATCAGGTAACTGAATAGAATATACAATAACAATACAATAGTTAACTGAACATAGTAAATCAAGCACAATCAATGGTTAAACTAAATTACTGGACGTCCCCAGCTAAACTAAGCTAAGCGCTAACCCGATCAGGCATAATTTGTGACCAATTAGAATAATGGCACGCACGCTGTGATGTATGCACGACGTCATAGTGACAGCGAAGTGAGTGGAGACGACATTTATGATCGTATTTATGATTGAAACTTTATTTCGATTTATATTGATTACTAGACTATGTGCAAACTTCTATTTGTACCACTGGAGGAGGGATATCACTCGGATAACTTTACACCGTGATGGTTTGAGTGTGAAATCGTGATTTGAGCATAGAAACTAGAGCTGCGTACTATATTTGTATATTGTCGACTCTCCTCATTTTTTTACAATTTATTTTGTAACAGAAAAACTCAACGTACCACACATGTAAATGTGTGGTACGTTGTAGTGTACACATTTACTGTGTATATAACTCATATGTAATCTTACTAATATTATAAAGGCGAACGTTTGTGAGAATGGATGGATAGTAGATGAATGTTTGTTACTCTTTTACGCAAAAATGAATGGATCTGGATGAAATTTGACACGGAGATATTATTATCGTCTGGAATAATAAAACTATATATCCCGGAAAAATTTGCGGTTCCCGTGGGATATATTTAATCCAAATTTTCATGCGAATCAAATCGCGGGCAACAGCTAGTCTCAAATAATTGCATTGAAGTCCCATAAAGCGGACTCAGTCACAAAATTAACTATAAAATTACATGCACAATGACAATGATGATGTAATACTCAATATAGCTCTGTATACAGTAAATACAACCTAACAACTAAAGTATACCGGGACTTATTTATATTACCGAAATTACTTTAAAGTATTACAACCGAGTCACCTCCACTACATTTGCTGTTCAGTAATAAATGTTTGGGGTACGTTTGTCCGGTGGCAGACCGTCAATGTCGCCGATTGTACTGACTAGTTACGTATTTAGTAGCGGTCAGCACTGTAAGGGACAAGTCTGGGCAATAGGATTTTGTGTATAACTGCAAATTATGATGATAAACTTTAGGAATGTCAAACAGGGGCTCGTGGCTAAGTGGTAACCAAGTAGGTTAGCACATTACAAGGTTAAGTAATACTAGCCAGGTCATTCTTAGTGATGGGTGACCATTCTTAAGACATCGAGAACCCTCGGCGTTAAGCCGTCGGTCCCGGTTGCCATACGAACATCTGTGGCATTCGTTACGGGTAGCTGGAGCCCTAAAAATACCGACAACCTGGTCTAACTACAGAACTTCGATATCGCCTAGTACTTGGTTTATGGATGTCTGATGGTAGTCGCTTCACGTAAAATATCGAAGTTCGGCCGTATCATAGTTAGACTGAAAGCCGACCCCTACTTAGTTGGGAAAAGGTGCGGAGGATGATTAATTTAGGAATGTCAAACAACGATTTTATTAAATAACTAGCAACCCGCCCCGGCTTCGCACGGGTAGCAGAGGCATCTTCAACAATCATCATCAAATTTCAACCAATTTACACAAAACCTTAACAAATTATACACCTAAACCTTCCTCATGAATCGCTCTATCTATTGGTGAAAATCGCATGAAAATCCGTTTGGTAGTTTTTGAGTTTATCGCGAACAGACAGACAGACAGACGCGGCGGAGGCTTTTTGTTTTATAATATGTAGTGATAATACTTAGTACCTATTCTAAATCACACGTTGAAAGGGTTTTTATTATCTGTTCAGTATTTCTATGTTTAGAATGTGCATCGAGTTTTTTACTTACCCTGTAAACAAGAAAACAGTTATGCATGATTTAAATTAAATTTTTAAATGTTCACAGAATACAGAACAAATATTTCTTTGTCGCATAGTTAGGCACTGGATCTGGATACTCCATGTTATTCTCTACACCTTGTCGTGTACATGACATGTGTCTGTTCTGACAGGACGCTTGTTCGCAGTAATTAGATTATACATTGGTTTGGAAATCGAATATTATTCGAAATTATACCTACAGACTTCAGATCTTGATTTCTGAATGATATGTCGACGAAAACATTATTTCGTTGGAATAGATGGAATGATTTAGAGGGAATGAACTCTAATAATCTAATGAATGATGAGTTGTGGAAATAAAATAACTTCAGGTTTCTTGTATATCGACTTTGTTTTTTTTTTTATGTATTCCAATAAAAACAAATTCAAATAAACCAATACTATATTCGATCTAATAAAAAAATGATTTTTGACAGCGTCTCACAAGTTCATACTCGAGTATTTTGTCATGGAAAATGTGTTTTGCTAGCCGAGCCAACTTAAAGTATTATTCACTTTATTATTATTAAAAAAATAAAAATACAATTTGACAGGTTTAGTATATTTTTATTTGAATTTCAATGGCAATAGTTCATCTAGTAATCACTATTTTAGTAAATTCCAAGGCATTTCTACAAGTCTACATTAGGCCATCATGACGCAAGGACAATGCAAGTACAAAAAAACATTCTACCTATGCCGACCATTGATAATAAATAACGATTAGTATTCGCATTCATGAGGGATATAATGTGCTGATTAAATATTTCTTACCTATTTGGAACGAAGGGGAAAACGATTGTTTAATATCTATGCATAAATAGTAAAATTATTTTTATATCAGAGAGTACGTACTTCAGTGAGGACTTTGATGAAAGCGACGTTGATAATGAAGTACATGCACTTTATAGAAGACTGCTTATATCACTATACACTATGATCACTCAGTGATCACTCAAATACTACACCACTCGTTTTCTACTGACGAGTATAATCCCCGGAGTTTTATCCAACCAAGGAATAAGGAATATTGTTTATCATAGAGAACATTGCTTTGTCGGAAGTGTTTGAATAAAAGCCTTTTGTAACCAATAACGGGCAGGACATGTGCATATTTTTATAGGTCTTGATATTATAAAAACTCTTACTACGAGTAGGTGTTGTGACCCGTTTAGGTAACTGAAATTGGATAAAATTGTTCTAAGACCGTTTAAGAAAATCGAACAACTTTATTTGTTACCTGCTTTTCATACTGAGTACGTATGTCCACGTGTCAAACTTACCCTCGTCAGTCTTCAGCTAATTTATATCTACCCACATTTGTTTAGCCGAAAAACGTTTGAGTATGCCGATTTACGACCCTTGTCTCAACTTTTTTAGATGTATAGCCTCTTATACCAGGTTTGGAATATATATATATTGGATTACCAAACGGGATACTGTAATGATTCGCTATTTTGCTTTGTTGATGGCATCGGCTATTTTGTGCGCATGTAATTACCACCAAAATAAGTATGAAGGGTACGAAATTCAATAATCCGACTTTTCACTGAGTTACATGTAATAACTAAATACAATTTAACTAGGCAACTAAATATTACATGATTACAAAGAAATAAAAAAGAAAAAACTTATATAATTGTCACTGGACAAATGAATTATATAAGAGTAAGTGGCATTAATGTTAGCTTTTGGCGGTTGTTGTGGATTTTTTTTTAACTGACTATACAAATGATTGTTTAGTATACCAATAACCATCGTTACTTTGTAATGTGGAAAATCTCGTGTTAAGATGGTTATGATAGAATCAAGCCGAATAACACTAAATGTTTCTCAAACGAAATCCATGAATTCCATCCACGTCTAATAGAGATGTTCCGGCTTGAGCGACACACTTCTTCGAACTTCTGGTCTGGGTGTTGCCCAGTTATCGTTCAGCACCTTTTCTGGACGTGAATGAGCATAACTGACCTTTATTGTGTCTTTAGAAGTACATTATTTTTACGCAAAAAGATGCGGCGAAATCATAAATAATGATCTCCGTCGAGGTTTCTTACATAGTGTCGTCGCCACATCAAAAACTCTTATTTATTTTATTAAAATTAGGGACAAACTATAATAGATGATAACACAGTTCACTATTTAATAAGAATAAGTTAATAGACATTATTTTGACAGGTTATACCGGTAACGCAATGGTATTGGTCGATTGATAAATTAATGAATAGTGGGGTTATAAAAAGGGTAGTAATAAGTTCAGAACATGGTCTTGAGTGCGAAGAGCGGTACGAACAACTTGGCAATTACTGTTAGTTAGTGATTTTCATAGTTTATATCAGTGGTTGTGAGGCTGTTTCTAACCATAGGTTGTCGTGGCTACGTCATAGCGTTGACAGCAACGCTATGACGTAGCCCACACATTGACTATGTAAAGGATACTTGATAGATAGGTACATGATAGCGACATGTTTTTTGTAATTGAATATAATACTAATGTCTCAGTGACTGTTATTTACCATATTTATGGGAAGTATGGTTCAGTGGATTTCTGCTCCAACTGTAGCCGTTTGACCAGGGTGTTCCTTACTTACCTTCGCTGTTAAACAGCGTGTAAGTAGGGTACCAGAACTCTACGAGAGACAATAGATTTAAAAAAAAAAAAGTGGCACCACTGATGATAGACACCGGTAATCACACGAAGAGCAACCGAGTAGGTTAGCACATTACAAAGTTAAGTAATACCAGCCAGGTCAGTCTAGGATGGGTGACCATCCTTAACACATTGAGACCCCTCCGTGCTTCGGAGAGCACGTTAAACCGTCGGTCCTGTGTGCCACACAAACATCTGTGGCATTCGTTACGGGTAGTTGGAGCCCTGAAAAGTCCGACAACCTGGTGTAACTACAGAACTTCGATATCGCCTAGTACTTGGGTTGTGGAGGTCTGATGGCAGTCGCTTCACGTAAAATATCAAAGTTCGGCCGTATCTTAGTTAGACTGAGAGCCGGCCCCAACTTAGTTGGGAAAAGACGCCGAGGAGGATTTACAGGTACTGGACACAATTGTCACTATTTTCTAGATTCTAATAGTGTCTAGTCTATCTATCACATTATAAAATTATTCTATTGTATGTAGCTGACAACCTCACCTGCTCAGTATATGTAAGTGTAAATATTTATGAATATTTGAATAACATTAATATTGTATGGTCACAATTAACATGATACGTTTAATTACCCGCGCATAAATTGCACTCAATATTGTGTGTTTACGAGTGCAAATGTAACGTTCAGTCATAAATAAAAGGATGGAGGAGTAGGTACTTATTTCAAGTTCCAACATTATTTTTTGGTCAACATTAAAGAAGAAAGTTTATTTAATTTATATTCTACTAGCAGCGCCACGCGATTTCACCCACGTAAGTTCCGATCCTGCCGGAATATCGGGATAAAAAGTAGCCTATGCGTTAATCCAGGTCTCCAGCTAGATAGCTGTATGTAGATACATACCAAGTTTCATCGCAATCGGTTCAGCGGTTTTTGCGTGAAAGAGTAACAAACATCCATCCATCCATCTATCCATCCATCCAAACTTTTACATTTATAATATTAATGGGATTTCTTTCTATGTGTAAGTAGGTACGTAAAGAGAATTCTTTGCACTTCTTTTTAAGAAAATTGCATGCACGGTATAATGTGAAATTCGAAATGCTTAAAGTTTATATGGAGAAGCCTAGAAAGCTAAAACAACAAAACAAAATCATCAATACATACAAATAAATGAAATTGAAGTGTCTGTTTGTAATGTCAAAGGCAATATCCAGAACGGGTAGACCGATTTCCACGGGACTTTCAGTTGGTGTTATAAGGAGTAACTTAGGCTACTTTTATCTTTTAAAAAAATTGAGGTTCCGCGCAAAACACATAAATATATATATAAAAAATATGTGAAAGCGATGACATCAAGCTACAACAGTCCAGTATATACAATGACAGTTTAACTTATACTGAAAATGAATAGCTTAATTTATAAACAAAAGGGTCGATGAAATAAAACAAATCAATTAAAATTTAATAAATCATGGTCGAACTTCGACCACAAGACAAGAAAATTTAAAATCGAACATGAAACTTAAAGCTTAGGTATTATCCTGTGCAATCTATTCTTTTCGTGAAAAACACGTTACAAAACGACAATGTACAGAGCGAAGTAACTCCTAATAAACTTAACTAACTTAGTGGATTGAATAGATATTACCAGAAGACCAGAAGTTTACCAGTTAAAATGTAATTCGATTTGTGCATCCCAAACGTCTAAGAACTCTTTTTTTTAAAGGGTTTTCGAATTCTGTAGGTACATTTCTTTGCTACAACTATCGATATTAATATCGATTTACCTCCTTATCGCCGTTTTGTGTATTTATTTATCTCAATAAAACAAGCAGTAGCTTTCTTTTTTCGTAGCTTCACGACAGTAATAGTCATAAATATCAGCGACAAATTCCCGCCAATCGCGACAATACACGTTCCATTTGTCGCGAATTGCGCGGTAAATAATAACGGAACGCTGCGAACTTTATCGAGCTTATTTATTGTCTCATTATGGGGATAAAATCGGCTATTTAAGAGTAATGTGTTTATTATTCTTAATTGATGATCGTAATGGTGATGGAATGTTTGCTTTTTTATACTTGCTTAGCTTTTTTAAATTAACTTTAAAAAATCTTGATGATCTTAACTTTTCAAATATCCTAAGACTCGATGTTTTACTCATTTAGAAAAAAAATGACAACCTCGGACCTGTGTTCTACGTCTTTTTTTTTTAAATCCTATGTCTTACACAGGTAAGACATATGATTTATACACAAAGTTGAGCAACTGGGGTACCATCTAATACCTATGTTTTATTATATTATTATAAATTATATAATTTTATTATGTATTTTTCGAATATAAGATGAAACTATTGCTTTCGAAAACTTTATCTCTTAAAATATTCTTATTATTAAACCAATTGTACACTTGATACATTTTTACTCAATATTAAGTATAAATTAAAATTACCAGAAAACTTTCTCTAAAACTGATGACTGTGATGACAAAAATGATGATTTGTTTCTGATGATGAACATTTTTTTATAACCCATTTATTATATTTATTTGTAATGAGCCAACGAACCTATTAAAATTATACAACTCAACTATTTCATTCAATTATATTTAATGTACGAAAGGCTTTGTATCATTAATATCGGATGTTACGGTAATGATCCCATGGGTTTGACTATAGTAGCTAAAGTACTGTGTCCAAAATTTGGATAATAATGCGCCACAATTGGCAAGTCTCGCTTGATTTGCCCGTAAATATAGCAATTTGATATGTTTCACGGCTCGTTAAAAAGGTCCTTTAACTAAAATAGGTAGATAGTTGAGATACAATTACTGGTCCCCATATTAGTTTAGTTTAATATAATATCATTAGGACTTGTAACTACAGTAAGGACGCATTCATAAGTTTTGTAATGAAATATGTAATAATTTTGAAGTATTGGAGTAAAAATAATGTATTTGTTTCTTAAAACGAACAATTACCCCCCTCTAAGAACTTTTGTTTTTAACGCTCTAAATTAGGACGAAGTTCCGTGAAACTTAAACCGTGTAATTTCGTCCAGTTTAGATGTTTTTACATAGTGGAAAATAAGCATATTATTCCATTTGTGGAATGCGTTAGCCACAGCCAATAGATGCGAGAGTCAATTTCTTTTTTAAAACTACAAAAAACATGCGTTGCTATTTATTTACTCTGTCAGTGATGATAGAGTAAATAAATAGAGTAATTCTGTTGTTGAAATCCATCGTAGGAACACAACAGAAGTAATTACCACCACTTGTCTTGTGCGAAGTTCTCTGTATAAAAAAACAGGACTATAATGACTCCCATAAAATTGAACGATCGTCCATTTTGCCGGATTTCAATTATATACTATATTTTTTGATTCTATCTATTCAATTAGCTTCTTAAAAAGTCCGGTTCTTAGGTATCTGTGTATATACGCTCTAGTTTAAAAATCGCATATTCTATACGAAATGCAAACTTGTGTCTTAGGCTTAAATCAAGTACATATCTTTTATCTATATATCTTTCTAAAAGATAGTAATGTTCGTAGACATTCTAATATTTGAGCGGTCCAGTCTTTTGGGACCGGCCAGACAGTCCGCTCCAACTTGGTCCTGGGACAAATTCGAGGGGATTGGATTAATCCGTTTTGCATTGCTTTCTGTCGTGGACTCTATAAATAACTCACTGAACTAAACTGCAGCTATGTTATTTAAATGCGATTTTTATAATATTATGGTAGAGATTTCGTATATGTAATGTATATGTAATTAATAAAAAATATGGTAATGCAAAAGTAAAATGAAATTGAAAACGAAAATTTAATTATAAGCGTGAAATTATAATATGTCATCTCTCTCAGACTCTTTCTACTACAATCAGACCGTAATTACTATATAAATAAATAAAGTGATTATGGTCTGATTGTGGTAGAAAGAGTAACACGTCATCATTCCACTTTAGTATCGAGCCAAAGAAAGCGTAAGGATATACTAGATTTTTCATATCAATTTGCGTGTTACTTATAAGATAACTCTTTGATTTTTGCTGGATTGATTACTGTAAGACGTTGTATATACAGATTTATGCTAAAATTATTTAAAAGTCTCACCGATACGATGTCCCCAAAACAACGGGCCTACGTAAATTTGTAATGCATAATAATTTTACGAACATGGCACCACGAAACTGCACAAAGCAGATTAAAACAATAAATAAAACGACTTAGAATGTTTACAGTCTCCTCAAAATGCATAGGCCATTACATGAACAACTTTATTGTGATTTTGTGTTTAAACGAAGAGGGTGGCATTTTTACGCGGCACTGTAATGAATTTTCAGCATGCCGAGACATCGAGTGCTTTAAATATTCAACAAGATGTAGGGAGGAATTTGTACACCTCATTGAATAACATTGCTTCATGCATAATTTTTTAGTTTGCAAAAAAATTGTCGCGTTCATTTTGAGTTAGTCCGCAGAATTGCTTAAAGACTTTCTTCTGGTGTACATATCGTCGTCGTCGTAGAAAAACGACGGATTTGATTTTTAGTAACCTTACACGAGAGAACTTTGAAGTTCACAAACGATGTTTTATGTAATATTTTGAAAACGGCTGTTTCTGTTAATGAAATCTGAAAATCTTACTGTGTGTATGAGCTTTGAAAAATGTTTTGTTTTATGATAAAGTATAATGTTATCATATCATATATCAGAGGCCTTATGTAAAAAACAAAATCGTCAAAAAATCAAATCCGCCGTTTTTCTACGACTGGTATATTGTTTGTTTACGACACAAATATAATATCATAGGTAATACCTGTATAAAACTTTTGCAGTAGCATTTGATCAACATGATCGGGTCATATTCTCCAGTTATATTTATAATATTCTAATGTTATCATTATTATTTCTTAAAAATAATTATGTTCTTATACAGAAATACACAATGTGTAAAAATCTGAAATTCATTTTAATAACCAAAATTCTCAGTATATCAATTATGCAATGACTTTCTTGAAATGCCCTTAAAATGTAAAGCCTTTTTAAAGTTAAAAACGTTTAATGGTTTTAACACATGATGAAACTCTACGGTGACCATTTAACATGAGGCCGTATGTTTTATGGTGTAAAAGACTTCAGTGACTATGATGTGACTACAATTTTCACATCACAGTAATAAAACTTTTAGAGCATCAGCTTATAATATACCTTTTACGCTGTTCGTAATAATAATAAAAAAAGGACATTTAATCTTTCTTCATTCTGATGCAAAAACTAAATTATTTTCTATCGGATCCCTTTTATCAATGGAATATTTGACATTATTCAAGCTCAAAGCAATACATTTAAAAAAATCGTCGTCACAATAATAATAAATAATATAAACTGGTCTTAAACAAGCAGAGAAAATAAAGTAAATTCCGTCATAATAATCCAAGTTCACCAGTTCACCCGCAGATATGTAGATAACAAACTATAGATATATCGACTTGCAAAACTCGTCCTTTATTAGTGAAGCCAACTATATCTAATATGATTTCTTGTCGGCTCATATCCTGGGGGATGGAGGGATCAAAGTTGTCGCTAACACAATTAGGGAGACAGATTAGTTTCGGTCAGGAGTCCGCTATACTACCTGACCACTTAGATTGCCATTAATTTCAAACGTAAACGTATTAAGAGTATAGAAATTAGTTTGGAGTTGCGTAATATGATGTTGGTTTGATAATTCCCTTATCTTTTGAGATCTGATAAATGTATCGTAAATAAATACATTTACATACTAACTTTTAAACTTTCATCCATGATATATAATAATTATTTAAACGAGAATTAACGCGATCACTAGGTATTACATACCTTTGAATGGCCTGACGCTTCGACCAGGTTGCAGTAGCCATGGTCACAGCCTGACTCAGCCTGTGTAACAGCTATTGATCGCGTTAATACCCGTTTAAATAGTTATAAACAATTATATACAATTTAAGTCATTTATTGGTAGGTTGATGACATTTGTAACGAAATAAATGTGCGTCTTTGTTGTTATTAATAAGAAGATTACATAGGTTACTAATGTCCGTAGCCAGCTATTTAGGAGTGGGTTCACGTCGCCTAGTCTACTTACTAGTAAGTAGACTAGATAGGGTCTAGACCCTAACTACCTTAAGATCATTTGTGAACTTCATACTCGCAACATCTTGATGTCAATAATACTCTGCTTTTGCTATATGCACATTGAACGAAGTTTCATTGATTTCTATAGTTTTGATTTACACCCAACTTTTTTTTCGTTTCTAGATAGATAGATGTACCCTTGACTGTACACAAAGCAATAGGTTACAATATTTTACTTATATCTACATACTAGCTAATGTTATGTACAATTGGCAGGCAACAAGTTACAATGAAAGATTATTTAATCTGGGTTTGATATTTAAAACTCTGAAGTGATACCCTTACAATTTAAATGTAATTTTAATTAATTAATTTTGTTGCAAACAATCAAACTCGTAATACATACGTAAAAGGTCTCATGGAAACAATTTCCAATCGAAACTTCGGTATTAAAAGCCCCTTCAGTGAAACCGTACCCAGAAGTTAACCCTTATGAAATATTAAAGAAGTGACATTTTCAACCCCACATAATTACATTGCATCCCAATACTAGATAACGTCGTCCTAACACATTAAAGTCCAGACATTATATTTGAAATAGGAACGAAATTGGATATGGATATTATGAATATTGTAATGGTCTAAGATGCGACTGCAGAATTAGTGCGCTCATCGAGTATTTGCCAAAAACTAAATGTTTACGCATATTTATGATTAGGAGAATGTATATCAAAACAAAATGTGGCCGCTAGTATTTTTAATTAAATTATTGTTAATTGATTTTTCGGAAAAAAATCATTCACTTGTTTTTTAAATAAAATATCGTCCACTTCAAGGCAATATGTATAAAGACCCTGAAAAATCACAGTTGCCGTTGCACACTTGGCCGCACCTCTTCGCATCCAGGTGTAAACACGTATGATTTTGACACATTTATACGTTCATAACGTGCATTTATTCATATATATATCAAATTAAAGCTAATTTTTTTCTGTTTATTATGATATACGGCTGCTTAATTTGGCCGCAAATAAGGGTTGCGGGCTATTAAAGATTTTAAATATTTAAGGTAGAGTGAAGGAGAGTTAGCGCGTAACATCACTAGTCAGACGAGGATAGCGATTGCTAGCTGTAAGACACTTTATAGCCATTGCGCATGCGTCGAATGCTAGTGTTCTCAACCACCGGTGCAAACATTAGTAGAGACCTCTTAACAAATACTCCAAAAGAAATGTCTTCCTTTTCAAAATGAATAATTTAAAAATTACAACAAAAAATTAATACTGATGAAAAATAAAACCAAGGTTACTTATGTAAAAGAAAATTTTATTGTGCAAGTACTGTTTGAAAAAATATTTGATTTTATTCAAGTATCCAATCGTCTGTTACATATTAATTTTTTTATTTTCTTTTATTATAAAAAGACAACTCTCTCATTAGGAATTACTCCTGTGTCGCGGGGGACTTCACAAACATACAAACAACGGACAAAAAGAACACCCAGACTTTGGTGGGAATCAAACCCATGACCTATGGCATAGCAGTCAGGGTCACTTACCACTAGGCCAACAGGCCAACAATAAAACATTTAAGCAAATTAAAAATTTTAAGAATGTATCTTATGTTTTGTGTGATGTGACACTTATTTTATACCAGTCTGTTATACCAGTACCAGTATGTTATATATGTCATAAACCTGTCACACACCAGACACAAACCAGTCACAAAACAGTCACAAACTTGTCACAAAAGAGTCACAAAATTGTCACAAACGAGTCACAAACCAGTCATAAACCAGTCATAAACCAGTCACAAACCAGTCACAAACGAGTCACAAACGAGTCATAAACCAGTCATAAACGAGTCACGAACCAGTCACAAACCAGTTACAAATCACTTCATCATTGTAAATAAAATAAAGGTGATAAGGATAATTTTGTAAAATAGTTTTTTAGATTTTTATCGACAAAAAATCATAATAAAAATGTATACCCGAATAATTATTTTCTTTATACCTAGAATAGAACTTGAAATTAATATTTCTATAATAAGGAACTTCATTCCTATCTGGAGTCCCACGACACCACACATTTTTTTTGTGCATAATGCCAACTAACGACATATTGCTTAACACAAATACACAAAGTAGATAATAATATATACTCGTATACATATTATGTACTCTTATGAGCGGCCTTATCGCTAAGAGTGATCTCTCACAGGCAACCTTTGGATGGACCAAATCTATATATATTATATAAAATTAATCTCTATTTCCCTTGGTCACGGCATCACGTGTGAACGGCTGGACCGATTTTGCTAATTCAGGAGTCAGTCACGAGAAGGTTCTTATGAAAGAAAAAAATTATAAATCTGCACGGAAAATTAGAAAATTTAAGAAAACTTAACGAGGGTCTTACGCGGATGAAACCGCGGGGCGCAGCTAATAGATAAAAGAATAAGTAGTAGTTTTGGTATCATGTTATAAAACTAGGTACTCATCCTCCGCGCCTTTTTCCGAACTAAGTTGGGGTCGGCTTTCAGTCTAACCACGATACGGCCGAACTTCGATATTTTACGTGAAGCGACTGCCATCAGACCTCCGCAACCCAAGTACTAGGCGATATTGAAGTTCTGCAGTTAGACTAGATTGTCGGATTTTTAGAGCTCCAGCTACCCGTAATGAAATGCCACAGATGTTCGTATATACCTATAAATATTTACAGGAAAAAAAAGAATTAGATAAGTACATACACACATACAAACATTATTATAGATACATAATTATATATTTCTACTCAGTGGCGTGACTATACCATCTAAGGCCCGTGGCTAATTCATCGGATGGGGCACAAGTTAGGGCCTTGAGGTCGGGGCCATGGGCCCGTGGCATTTTGACCGCTCTGCCACCCTATTTTTACACCACTGTTTCTACTGTTCTGTTCATTTCATATTTTTATTTACATATGTTGATAAAGTTTGATACATGGTAGAAGAATTTTGTAAAGGGTACCATCACAGCTCTCAGCATATTGAGAAACGTAGGTACAATAACTAGAGGGCGCTAATCTAAACATTGAGTCGTGTCTCTTTATTAATTTATGTCACCAACCTGTTAATGTGACGTTTTAAGTTCGTCGTATCGTTTAAGTTTGCACTTCTGTCAGTAAATCCCATGACTGCCTCTTTTTTTTTACTTACGCTTTGTGTTTTGCAAAATTTTTCGAATTCTTCTTTATCTTTTTGCTTTACAACTGTAATTTTTTAGACACTCTGTATGATATCCATAATCATCAGTAAATTCAATTGTTAATAAAGTGTCATGATATTTATATTTTTTTCCCGGTGAAACAATAGCGAACACCTTTTGAATGATGCATTATCAAAGTCACGTACATTGTATTTTTTGTCACACAGAAAATACGCCTTCATCTTTATCAATTTTATTATACGCTAATTAATTTGATAATTTATAGACTCACAAATAAAACAACAAATTTAATTAAGCAGCCGTATATCATAATAAACAGAAAAAAAATTAGCTTCAATTTGATATATAAATAATAAATGTACGTTATGAACGTATAAATGTGTCAAAATCATACCTGTTTACACCTGGCTGCGAAGAGGTGCGGCCAAGTGCGCAACGCCAACTGTGATTGTTCAGCTTTTTTTGATTTTTTGCTTTTTCAGGGTTCACAGGGATTTCCTTTTTAGGGTACACCTGAGGCCCCGGCTATAAGACCCGGTGACGGAACACTGTGTGGTTTTAGACGGTTCGAGTCCGACATACCACCTCGCCGTTTGGCTCCGGTGAGGTGATGACCCGTGGGGGTTTCCACACAATAAAAAAAGGGTCTTTATACACATTGCCTTGAAGTGGACGATATTTTATTTAAACAACAAGTGAATGATTTTTTTTCCGAAAAATCAATTAACAATAATTTAATTAAAAATACTAGCGGCCACATCTTGATAGGCAGCCTGGTAGATATATATTCTCCTAATCATAAATATGCGTAAACATTTTGTTTTTAGCAAACACTCGATGAGCGCACTAACTCTGCAGCCGGATCTCGTACTATAAGGTAAGTATGCGATTAACGTCGCGATTGGCTTTGGATGCTGTTTGTGTTGAATTTGAATAAGTACGAGTATGGCATGCGTTTTTAAATATTTTACATTTTGAAGGTAATTCAAGTGTTCAAATTTATTTTGGTTGCGTAATATACATCTTGGTCTGGAACTATTTACTTATATCAATAGAAAGTAGAGAAACATTGAAGTACAGTCTCTGTATTCTTTTGGAATAGTGCAGATGGTCTGATATATATTAAACGGCCATTCATTTGCAGAACCATATTCAGGTTCAGGATAGGTTCAAGACCTCAGTGTAGAAAAATGACAATCGAATAATTTCTAGCGTTGTGTAGCAATATAAATCTAGAGATGGGATAAAAAAGACTTAGCAACGAATATAATCTTTTTGTTTTACATGAAATAATACTAATATTAAGAATTGGTTACACATTATTAGAATACGGAGTTATATCCATACTATTCCTGTTTCCCCGGGGATTAACAAAGGTACATCTGAGGTAGACAGTAACTACATGCTTGTTAACTCGTCTCATATATTATGAAGTAGTGTCAAACTGGTGCAGGATCGCGGCCTTACAGGATGTGTAAATTATTTTCTTTTATAATTTTTGATATTTTTGTATTTTATTTTAGCAAATACTTTTATACGTCTTTATTTGAAGATACTTGATAGTAAACTCTTTACGTAAAAATTAGGTACCTACTTACTGTCTTTAAGTATCGATTTTTTTAATGGCTGTGTGGGTAAGGTGTTTTAAAATACATATTAGGTGAGGTACATGACTGAACCACTGGGCCTTTTTATTATATCAAATCTCAACGTACTACCGAGGCAGATTTGTTGCTAATTTGCAGGAAGATATTGGTTCGCCTCCGAAAAAAACTTTACATATTTATGTAAAGTTTTTTTCGCGATCTCGTAATCAGTATTAGATCTAGGTGTCTTTATGTCAAAGATATTGTACACTATAATTATACAATTTTAGTAAGAGTATTATTATTATGTATTTACACGGGAAATAACGCGAGGCTGACTCAGTCAGTCACTCAATCAGCCTGTGACCACGGTTAGTGCAACCTGGTCGAAACGTCAGACAATTCAGAGGTATGTAATACCTTTTCGTGATCGCATTATTTCCCGTGTAAATACATAATTATATCATGGAACGCGAAAGTTTAAAAGTTAGTATTGTTATTATTGATTGTACAAAATAACATACAGTTCAAATGATGCTTATCTTAAAATAATAAGTACCATGAGCGTCCTAATCGCTAAATAGGTTTGTTTTTACTTGATGTCATTATATAACCATCGTATCTTGAGTTGATATATTATAGTAACCTGTGGCTATTGCCTGCTAAAGAAGCATAACATATCATCCGATGAGATTAAAAAAACATTGCAGAATTGAAATGTGAAACACACTGTATCCGTCTAGCGAGATAGAAGTTAAAATAAAGGCTCTCTGGATGTTGGATGTCGCGACCTTTTGGGATTTAGCCTTACTTATTTAAGTTGTACTGAACTATCTGACGGGCCACAGCTAATATTTGCATGTGTCCCAAATACTCGTTTGTTGTCTACCTAGTTATTTATAAAGGTGAATTGATGTTTGGTTACCGATTATTAGATTCTGGGTTTTTGGTGATTGTTGAAATCAAATATATGTACTACGTCACTTTTAATGAACTGTTGTCACTCGGTAGGCTTGCAATGAACTGAAGGAGCTAAAAACCTGTATAATCCGGGTGCCAGAGCCAAAAAAAAAACGCGAAAAGTGGTGGTCTTTTATAAAAATACGATACTTGGCTTAAAATTTGAAGAAAAATATGTAGAAGAACATCCTAAAGTGTCTGTTTCAACGGTAATACGCGTCAGTCGTTGTTTATTATTGCAAAATAACTTAAAAATTTGCTTTTAGAGCAAAATGTTAAATACAAAAGCTGTTTATTCGACGATTTTACAAAAAGATTAGGCGTTAAAAAAAATAGGTTTTTCTTCTATTGTTTAAATAAGCGATAATAATAAAATGCGTGAAAATGCACGTTGCAATATTCAAAATCGAATATGTTACACACATTAGTATGCTTTTCATTGTACGCCAAGCCCGATCGCGAAATTTCAAAATGGCAGCAGCATTGTAAAATTGTTAATAAAAATTTCGATTGTGTCAAAATGTGTCACGGGCATGGAATCGATATCTGACTTTATAGAATCGATGGGTATCTTTAATACCTCAAAAAAATGTTTTTTAATTAAACAAATAAAAAAGTTATTAACGAAAAACCGTAAAACTTATAGAAGCCGTGATAATTTGAGTTTTCAACTTCGGACCTGCACGTTCTTCTTGTTGAAAGTTTATTATACCATACAAAAATATAACAGTTAGTATCAGATTCTAAATGGAATAGTAAATAAAATCAATATCATAAAGATTCGGATTGAATAGAAAATTCTAATGTTGTTAAAAAATATAGAAAATTATTTAGATTATTTTAAGAAACATTTATCTTTTTTTCAAGACAATAGAGTATATTATTTTTTTTTACGCATCAACCTAATAACTGCAACACTGGCTTAAATGCTCGAACAAAATGAAAAACCGTGTATCTAAACCATTTTGAAAATTTACGAAGGGCGGCACCTTAGCAAACACACCTTTTATACGGTAAAGATGATTTGTCAAAATAAATTAAGCATAAGACAGACGGAGTCAGCGTTGTCAAATATTTATACAGAACCCACAGGATGTTGCGAATGTTAATGTAAAAATCCATGTGCTATGTGGTACAGATGTAGAAGACACCATGATTTTGTGAAGTATACCTAAGTTAAAGTTTAAACTAAAATAAAACGACACTTAGTTTTTGTTAACAACGGAATAACACTATAATATTCAAAATCATTCGGTTACGACATCTGCCATAGATGACAGCACAAGAGATACATTGCAGATTATATACTTTTTACAACATAAACAAATATGTCTTGGCCCTTACACACTCTTTTCTTTGCTGTTCATCACGCATTTCACAACATGAAAGGACGACAGACGACAGAGAGACAGACAGACAGAGTTACTTTCGCATTTATAATATTAATATATTATAAATATTATATTTTATTATATTATAGTATATATTATAGTAAGGAAGTAAGGATTGATCTACACGTATTTCGTACAAAGCTACAACGTATAGATATTCTATTTGTGAACCGAGTAGTTTCAAGTCTCATGTGATTTGGTGGCTGCGATCCATCATCGTCGTGGACCGCGGTCCTAATAATAGACCGCAGAATAATCACAATAGAAGAATAACCTCATGTTTTTTTTTTTTTTTATCCTCATACATGTAGCTAGTTGATTTATTTTTATTTTTATTACATACTACTACATTTATAGATAAACTTCTTTGTTTCTACCAGTCTGATGTACTAAGGTGAATATTCCTTCTTTTCTATTCTTAATTTTCTGGGTCATTATTCTCCTGTTGAAATATAATTCATATTTGGTAATTGTCCTAAAATACTAAATTGTTTAAATCAAATATGTGACATCATGCCAAGGGTTTAAATATAACCAGTTCATTTTAAGAGATTAATTAAATTTTTGACAATGACCTGGAAGAAAAAGAACGAGGACACCACTAAGGATATAATTATTAAGTTCGACTGAGTTTTCAAACAAGAACATGGCTCAACTAATGGTCATCCCATCTCTCTTTTAGCTCTACTAGCTCAGCCTTCACCAGCAGAAATCTATTGCACTGTTAGTGTAGTGCTATCTATCTAATTAAGGTCTTCTGTAGGGTGGAAGAGAGATCAATAATTTGATGTCCAATTTAATTAGCCTGTTGGTCTTGCGGTTAATGATCCCGTCTGCTGAGCCAGGGGACGTGGGTTCGATTCCCAACTAGGACAAATAATGGTGTGATGAGCACGATCATTTGTTCTGTGTCTGGGTGTAATTTATCTATAATATTATGTAGGTATGTATTTAGTAATATATACGTATGTTTATCAGCAGTCTGGTTACCAGAGTACAGGTTCTGCCTAGTTTGGGATCAGACGGCCGTGTGTGAGGTATCTCAAGTTATTATTAAAAAAAAATGAACAAACAGGGCAACTTCTAGAAGTAGTAGTAGTAGTAGTAAAGCTCCCCCCGATCTAAGCCTAGGGCCGGTGCATGTCGCATGTAATGCGCATATTTAGTTTATGACTTGATCAAAACAATAGTTACCAAAAAAATTTATTCGTACCTTCATTATTTTTTCAAACCTATAAAAGACCACATATAAGACACCACATTTTGTTTTTGCATGACCCTAAGGTTAACTAGTGGAGAATGCCTTAGGCATTAAGTCCACCAAGTATTTTGTACAATATGTGCATGAAATTTTAATAAAAAAGAAGTCGGTTATTAAAAGTATAACGACCCAGCCATCGGTTTTTCTGCGCCTACCGCTCTCGAAGCTACGACGGCAGTAGCCATGATTACTTTTACTTTTCAAATACCTTTGATGTTTAATAGATAAGTATAAAGGTAAAAGAAGAAAAATATATAAATTTCCTAGATAAGTATAACAGTTGATCAACATCTAAACTGGAGTTTTATATTATACTGGAATATTACATATCCGATATGGGTAGACTGTTAGGCCTAAAAACTGCAATGGTTTTCATACAATAACAACTATGTATACAGTTTTGCACTAAATATAATCTCATTATATAATAGGGTTAAGAACACAATTTAAGAGTTTCCATTCCAGTTCCAGCTTTAGATAGTTGTAATAAGACTAAAAGCATTAATTAGTTTTTGGTATGAACACCCTTTTGAACCAACATTTTAGAAGCAATCTTTTATTGACACTACCAATTTATTTTGTCTTGTCACCCTCCGAACTCCGCAATGCTTCACAAAGATGGCTGTTACCAAATGGTTGCGCACGCTCTTAATATTCATCAGCTCACTCGTTCACTTCCACTCCGCTTAGCACCGCGGTTTTGTCTTATATCATAAGCATAGACACACAATAGGCTCTCTGATATCTTACTTACTCTACGTTATTTGCCTTTGGCTTGTTCTAGTTTACTCTACCATATCGGCTCAAAAACGCAGTATATGTGCGTAAAAACGCACATATACTGCGTTTTTGAGCCGATATGGTATATAATATCACGAATGACGTGGGGCACTAAGTGGTCATCTCACCGCCTTCCTTGGGTTTTATGTGTTTGATCACTCACATACATACAAATTACCTCAAAACGACTTTGTGTATAACACATTCAAATACTCTTTTTGAGCGTGCGTCTACTTTGTGTCTGTGAAAGCAGTTGCCAAATTGGCATGTTAGTAATTACCTAGGTTCCTGTTTATTACCAACTTGCCAATTACATAAGCAGTTTTTGACGCGATAACGTCTTATAAATCGATGAACGCCGGCTGCACGCACGAAAAATTGTCACGTTCCGCCTGAGCCGAGCGTGCAAACGAGAGCGCGGAACAAGCGATAGAGAGGCCTAAGCGTTCGTTTATTTACATTAATTTGATTTCAGTTTATTTCTATAACTATTTGTTCGTGATTCTATTTAAACAAATTATTTAAATTAAATTTGCAAAAACTGTAAATAATATTTGAAAATTAAAAATTAGTGTTTTTAACCAGAGTTTAAAAATATTGTGTTTTCATATGACATTATTTTTCATTTAACGATTATACGTTTTAATTTGGACTTTACTTTAGATGGAAGGAGATATTTGGTAGTTTTATTGTTGCTATGGTTACTAAATATGTCTCTTAACCAATATTACAAAAGCGAATGCAAAAAGAAAACCTTGTTAAGGATACAGAAAAAGACATACAGAAAAAAATACTGTTCTGCGTTGTGTAAAAATGACTTTTGCGCTAGCAAAGCCGCTGGCAAAAGCTGGTGTATGAATAAAACCTTACGGGTTATACTATCTAATCACGAAACCAATAAAACTCTACTAACTGTAACACGTAACTATCAATCCTTCGAGTATTTACCGAACGATAACAAGACTGAGGGTAGTTGGACCAAGAAATTAAGAGTTGAGTCTCGGTGCCTCGTGGGAAATCCGACCAATCACAGCAAGGAATTGCTGCTGTAACCACACATAGAAAGTTACCCACATGCTATGTTATCGAGTTGATATAAAAATTAAAAACTAATAAGGCTTGGGAATCGAATATACCAGCTTTGAAAGAGACGTTAGATGGTAACATTTCAGAACTACTGACAGCTTTTTTTACTATTTTTAAGAGAAGTTTGATCGAAAGATTATTATGACTGTCCAGAAGATTAGGATATCTACATAACAGTAAAATAGTATTATATAAAACATTGTACTCAAAGATTATGTTCATGCTTTTATTTTTGACAGTTTATTTAGTAATAAATTAGTGATGACCTAACACGTCAAAGTTTTGTTAAAAAGTAACAATCGATTTCATTTAAGGAATGTTTTAATCGATTTAAAAAAGTAAATAGTTTATTTGGCCAAAAAAATTCAGAATACTAATATTATAAACTTGAAAGTTTCTGAGGATGTAAGGATGTTTGTTACCCTTTCATGCAAAAACTACTGAACCGATTGCGATGAAACTTATTATATAGATAGCTGGAGACCTGAATTAATCTAATAAGTTAAGTCTAATGAATTAACCTGATCTTGGCAGTACTTATTTAGTCCATGTTCGTTTTCAGTTTCTATTTTGGCCCAAAAGGTTTGGAATACAATTTGATCCGAGTGCCTATCCTGGAAGTGATTTTTTCGAGTACCCCTACTTATAATGAACTCCCTTGGAATGACCACGCCTTGTCTAACTTCTACCTTACGCACCACGACTATTTTTTTGTTTTTTTTTAATAGGTATTTGTATAAGGTAAGGAGTAATACCTGTGACATGTTAAATTGGTGATACCCATCTCTACTTGAAAGTGACTTCTTAACACTTTACTCGTGTATTCGCGGACAATAAAAAATATCGCGTCAATTCTCCTTGTCTTCGACCCTTCGCAGTCACTAAACAAAACACCTTGAATAAAAAAGTCACCGCAGTATTTACCATCCATTATTATAATTAATAGTAAACATGAATTGTCAAAACATCAATAATCACCGACGAATCCCTGGGGTAAGACGAATTCGAAAACGCCTGCCAAAGCTTTTAAAATTTATATCCATTCATTGAAGGCACTTCTTTGTCGTGCATATCCCCTTTAAAGATAACCGCAGACGTATCTGACTGTCGGCGACATGGATGGATATAAATAATTGAAAATGCTTTGAAAAACTCAGCCCAATATACCTACTTAGATTTATAAACGTGTGCCTAAATGAAAGGTGTAGCATTATAAATATGTAGAACAATGTTCTACGTCATGTCTTTACCTCAAAGGTTATTTAAGGACCTTAAAACAAGCTCAATCCATGCCATTAATGTGTTCAACTTTTTATATCTTTGGTTAATCTGGTAGTTCTAGATCTGAAAGTTTCCATCCGAATTACTATTTTTATTGATAGTTATTCAACATGTAACTAGATGAATACAGGTGTAAATATGTAAGTATGTATCGAAGGATATAATTATAGAAGATACGCGACACAGAAAGATACAGAAGTTTAACCGGTGGCCGTGTGCAATCTAGGATGTCCTTCGTTTTAAGCGCTGAGTGTGCGGGTGCGTTGTCGTGGTGAAACACCAGCCCGTGGAGTCCTGTATTCGGTCGCTTGGTGCTGATAGTAGTGAACACTTCTGGCAAGCATTTGGTAGTGTACCAATCAGCATAAATGCTACTTAGATTCCGTAAAAGTACAGACACCAGCTACCGTAAAACACGGGAATCAAAATCTTCTCCGCGTTTTTCGATCAATTCTCTTTGGTAGGCCTTGGCTCGTTTTGAAACAGCCAAATTGTTAGCAGGCGCTTAGTTTCAGGATCGTATTGATAAGTCCAAGATTCTTCACCTGTCATAATATAGTTAACGTGCCGAGACAAGTCTGCACGACGAGGTTATGCGGTACCCAGCGCGAAACTATACTCCTCATACATAGATGCACAAATATTGTGAACATTTCCTGGACTGATCTTAAATATGTACTGAATCTTTTAAGTATCATTCGCCAATTCTCCTCGATTGATTTTTTTGTTTTCTGACACGTTTTCCTGCGTAACAGCCATCAAAGGGCCACCACATCTTTCATTTTTCTTCATCGGCCAAACTCGACCGACATCGCTTTTATTCTCTAAAAAATCAGTACACAGTTGCCTTTCGTCTACAATTGCATTTTGGAGTCAATCAAACCATTCTTCAGGTTTTAGACCACATTTGAAATAGTAAAATATCATCGCGTGAAAATGTTCTCAAGACAGATCCATTTTTCAGTGCGACACGATAATCACATTTAGTTCGTACTAAATGTGATGGGAAATTTCTAGTTGCATCTTTTGAAATTTTTTACCGCAAATGATCTTATTTTTTAAGTATATAAAATCTCTTTTTCGCAAAACTTTCTGAGTGGCTCGCTTTATGTTCTGTACATACATATTATTATAGTATTTAATAACAGCGCAATGTCTTTATTTTGTATAGTCTCAAACACGGCATCTATCTTATCTATTTTATATATATGTGACTGTAATATTTATATATACGTGGTAGGTTATGACTGTCCATCACAAATTATTTCACGAAAATTTTGCTACACCGATTCTCAACATATATACATAACATTAAAACTGAATTTTAAACCATGTTGTAAATTATCAAGACAGAGAAACACCGCGTTATATTATTAAGTCACAAAGATTCTAAAAATCTTTGTTCAAAATTCAAACGAAGATTCGAAATTCAAATCCCATGCGATTGTCACGTCACAGCATTGTGACGCTCAAAATTACTGATTGATTATGCATTCGCGTCACAGTTGACGGGTGTGATGGGAAACGATGTGATTCGGATATTTTTGTTTTAACAATATTTTTCCAATATCTGGACAAAAAAAATACGGAGCGCGCAATTAGATTTGAGAGCGAGTTGTCCTAGCATATTTTCTATTTTAAATTACACACACAATGACTGCTCACGTCTAAATGTTTAAATCTACGACAGGAATAATAATGATTTATTAAAGCTAATATTTTGATAAGAGGCAAGATGTAAAAGACATCACCTAGTGCCACTATATTATTATGTAAGAAGAAAAATCGCAGATGTTACTTTTTTAGTCAAAACTGGTGCTTATGAATTTACCATCCAGAATTATGTTAAAAATGCGGTTTCACGATCGACCAAAGATGTTACTCACTGCTATTAGCAGACGAAATAGTGTTAGTGGTCAATTTATTAATTGGCGCCGACTCAAAATTAGTTTATATAAAATTTATGTAAATAAGCTCAATACTTAAGACTTCGACTGGCCTGTTGGCCTAGTGGTTAGTGACCCTGACTGTTATGCCATAGGTCGTGGGTTCGATTCCCACCTGAGTCTGGGTGTTCTTTGTGTCCGTTGTTTGTATGTTTGTAAAGTCCCCCGCAACACAGGAGTAATTCTTAAAGCAGTTGCCTTTTAAAAAAAACAAGAAAAGGTTTATTTATTTCTTGCTTTTTTGTTCTTTTTCGTCAGTTTAATTTTTTGTTAAAAGTTTTTATTTTATGATTTTTACCCACGAAAAAATGGAGGTTCTTAATTCGACCGTATGACTTACCTCCTCGATAAGTTGCACTTAAGAGTTCTTTCCAGGTCGGTTAGGTCGCAATATCCCCTTCACGTTTCCAGAACGTTCCTTCACGTTACATTCGCACTATATCCGACCAATGGTTCGAATCCTTTTTCGAACTGTTTTAATTTTCTTCTTCATTTTTTTTTAAGTTCATAATGTTTAATACAATCAAGCACTAAATATGCATATGTGAAAACTCATAAATGGTTCTTAGTGATATAAGTAGTTGCTAAATAGATTTAAGAAAATGATTGTTTTCCAAGTAAACTAAAATAAAAAAATAAAATAACATTTGCTTTATAGTGTTTTAAAAGCTTTGTATTATTTTTTAAACACGTTTCGCTTTCTACTTACTAATGAATTAATTATTATTAGATACTGACTGACTGACTGATCCACTTTGAATTTTTTTTTTTTTTTTTAAGCGACAACGCCCGCATTAGGAATTACTCCTGTGTCGCGGGGGACGTTACAAACATAGAAACAACGGACACAAAGAACACCCAGACTCAGGTGGGAATCGAACCCCCGACCTATAAGCATAGCGGTCAGGGTCACTAACCACTAGACCAACAGGTCAGTCAATATTAAAATAATGTTCCTTCTTTACCTAATACTCTGTGGAGTATCTGACTTTTTATTCCAATATTAGGTCTTAGACTTCGTTAGAATTTGGACTACTCCGTGAAACAAAAATAACTCTTTTATGTCGTTTTCTAAACTAACTGTGTATATCCGAAATTTTGAATAAAAATACAGGATATCCCAACAAAAACTAAATGCCAAGCTTTAACTATACGTACTCATTTAATCCAAAAACCACTAAAGTCATTAGCAAGTGACCCTTCTCATAATAAAACAAGCTTCATCTTGACACCCGGGTTGTCCCGCAAGACCGGGGTTGACCAATTTACGACCCCTGAGATGACGACCGCAGATAACACTAAAATGTCCTGCAACTGAACTGATAATGCGGCTAAACCGTCTGTTTAGAAGACACCCGATTGTGTTTCAAGATTTTATATTTAATTTTATATGTTTTAAAATAAGTCCAAAAGTCTTAAATGGCGACAAATACGAATAATTTTTCAAAATATAGCTTATTAAGCTTTAGGATTCACTCAACCATGGATGGAATTAATTCTTGTATAGATATTTTGTTGGATGGTAGTATCGTGAAATTTATGAGTGCGTTCTACTTTTGTATGAGGGAACAAGCTCTTCATTGTTATATTCAAACACTTAATTGGAAGTCAAAATCTGGTTAAAAATATGCAATCATTCAGTACAGTACATTACTTGTTTTGACTTACTAAGTAGGTACCTACTACTCGTGTAAATACAATGTAAATTTTAATAATATAAAAGTTTACTATTACTTCACACTATAATATGTAAAAAGGAAGTTTTTTAACAATATTAGTTTAAATAATTGTATAATGTAAACAATACTGATCAAACTAGGGTAGTAAATCATAGTAATTATGTCATAAGAGCTTTTTAAATATTTAGATGACCCATCAGTTCAGAGTTAGGGGTGACTAACATAGTGAGGGGCAATTTTCGTTATCGATGTTATTCGGTAATTTTTTTTTAATTAATACTAATTTTTATTCTAAATTGTTCCACTTTTATATCGATAGAACTTGGTGAAATCACTTTTAATTAGACCCATTATAAGTTAATGTTAAAACCACACGGTTTTCTTTTTAATCGTTCTTGTTAATAATAAAGTACAACGTTTTTCAAATGACCTGTGGTCTAAAGACTATCTAAGGATGCAATATAAATAATAATATAAAACTTAACTGTTGATATTCTCAAACACAAATTATTACTCTCATTATTTTTTTTAATTCATGTTATTAACCTTTATGTATGATGGAATATCTGAGGAGCTACTACTGACAACAAAGTTTTTTTTATTTTGTTTTAAAGTGTTTTTGAATGTTTAAAAATTGTTAAAACATTATTTAAAAACAGTTTAGTTCCAATATGAAACATCATAACTGAACTGCTGCTCTCAAGAAATAGAAAATAAGTTTCAGTGTACCTTATTAACTTCCTTAGGAAGTGAAAGGTTGTGTTAGATGGCAAAGCATCAGGCAAACACCACAATAAGACAACAAATCATTTTTATTACAAAATTTCATATTCTAACGTTGCTAAATATGTAAAAGTAGAATACATAATATATTTTTAATTATACCTACCTTGAGGTAGGTATAACAGTAGTTCCATGGGCCCCGTCGTGGTCCACCACCTGGCGCCTCTATCGTGGTCAACTCGGTCCTCGTACCGGTTCAGGCCCACATAAGGTATCTGGGCCTGATCCTCGACGGTAGGTGGCTCTTCGACGAGCACTTCCGACAGCTTGATCCGAAGCTGGTCGGCGCTGCGTCCGCCCTTGGGCGACTCTTGCCCAATTTGGGCGGACCCAGTGTCGCTACAAGACGGCTGTACACGGGGGTTGTCCGGTCAATGGCACTGTACGGTGCACCGGTGTGGGCGGGAGCTCTGACCGCCTAGAATAGGGCGCGCCTCTGGCGCCCTCAGAGGGTTATGGCGGTTAGAGCCATACGCGGATACCGCACCGTGTCGACGGAGGCGGCGTGCGCGTTGGCCGGGACACCCCCGTGGGATTTGGAGGCGGAAGTGCTCGCCGAAGTATATCGGCGAACGGCTGAGTTCCGGGCGGGAAGCGGCAGTCGGCCCCGTCCGAAGAGGTACGCGAATGGCGTGAGGCCGCTCGCCGAGCCACCATGGCTCGTTGGTCGTCCCGGCTGGAGGCTCCACGTGCTGGCTTTGCCACCGTGGAGGCGCTCCAGCCGGTCATCATCGAGTGGGCAAGGCGGCAGCACGGGACCCTTTCCTTCCGACTGACGCAGGTTCTTTCCGGGCACGGCTGCTTCGGGAAGTACCTGCACTCGGTCGCTAGGAGGGAACTGAGTCCCGCCTGTCACCACTGCGACTGTAGTGAGGACGCGGCCCAGCACACGCTGGCGGTTTGCTCCGCCTGGGCGACCCAGCGTCGGGCCCTCACTGCAGTCATCGGAGGGGATCTCTCGCTACCGGCCGTCATACGCTCCATGGCCAGTAGCGACAGGAATTTTACCGCGGTCGCGACCTTCTGTGAGGACGTCATCTCACAGAAGGAGGCGGCGGAAAGGGTCCGGGAGGATGATCTCCACTCGGACTTAATTCGCCGTCGGCGAACCGGGCGGCGGAGGCGCGCATACCAGGGCCTCATGCCACCCTGAGTGTGGCCGTGGGTGGACGGGACGGGTTTTCCCCTCCACCCGCTATAGTGGCCCCCCGCGAGGAGGCGGCGTCCGCGTGTGCCTGGACGTCGCCTAATTGAGAGGATTTAAGTTTTTACCCGGAGGTGGTGCCCGCGCTTTTGCGGGCAGGCGCTAGGGGGGGTCCGGATGTCTTAATAAAAGCTGTTCCCGGATCCCTCCTACTTAAGGCGCAGTACGGCACACCGTGTGGTTTTAGTCGGTTCGATTCCGACACACCGCCCCACTGAAAACCCCGGTGGGGTGACGGCCCGAGGGGGTTTCCACACGCACAAAAAAAAAAAAAAAAGGTATAACAGTAGTAAAACAGTAACAGTAGTAAAAACCTAAAATTGGTAGAATCATTAAATATATTTTGTATGCCGTGACATATTTTATACCAAAAGTAACTAACAATTTTACGCAATGCAAACAGAATAAATGAAAGTGGTGTTTCGCTACTGTCTTTCGTTTTTTTACCAAATCATAAGCCAAAAATTTAAAAGTTTAATTCAAATATTGTCCACAAAATAGGTTTAGGAATGTTTCGTTTTATGGTAGTTATAAGTTATTACAGTAATATGTATACTGTATATCTTTAGGTCCAGAGTTCCAGTTATCGTAGTAGCTAAATTCTTACGTAACAATTTAAACAAACAGAGAAAATATCGATATTTTTCAAATGACATCCTTATCCTGTGTGTTGCACCCCATTTTAAAGCATGTGGCGTACGACCACTAAGCCTTCACCCAAATTAAGTGCTCCTTCACTGGTAGATAATACTACCGGCTTTGATATTTTACAAAGTATGATCACAAATCTTATAATATTTACTATTATAAAATATAACGTCTGACGTCCCGTCTCCCCGAAGGGGGGAGGGAAGGGTTAGGGCCTCCGGCAACCTCACTCACTCGGCGAAAAGCAATGCCAACATTACTTCACTGCCGGTTTTCTGTATAGCTGTGGTATCACTCCGGTATATATATATATATGTATATGATACATTTTATACCAAAAGTAACTAACAATTTTACGCAATGCAAACAGAATAAATGAAGTGGTGTTTCGCTACCGTCTTACGTTTTTTGGCATTAAATAAACTATAGCAAAAGGCTGCCTTTAACTAAAATCATAAGCCAAAAGTTTAAAAGTTTAATTCAAACATTGTCCACAAAATAGGTTTAGGAATGTTTCGTTTTATGGTAGTTATAAGTTATTACAATAATATGTATACTGTATATCTTTAGTTCCAGAGTTCCAGTTATCGTAGTAGCTAAATTCTTACGTAACAATTTAAACAAAACAGTGAAAATATCGATATTTTTTAAATGACATCCTTATCCTGTGATTTACTGATTTTTTTTCCAATGATTTTCCAGTCAGAATTATGGTCTGAATACACTATTTCAGGATTCGGTACGGTGTCACTTACACCCTGTATGTACGTCAAAACCAGTAAAATGCGATTCAACATAGACCAAGCGCACTTCAGTGAATAATGTCCAAATGTCAGAAAACTTACAACAGACTTGGTATTTGTACCTTTATACATTAATTAGACAGGTGTTTGCTATCTAAAGTTACGCGCTAAGTCAGTCTGTCCAGTTAGCATTTGATCACTGGCCTTTCACACTAAATACTTACGTCACTACTGTATACGAAATCAACAAAAGTCACCATACGCCGTTATCTAAAAATCTCCATCCAAATGGCCAATTAAAATCCAAAATTTCAAGCGACAACTGTTTGTCTTGTTAGCAATATTTTTAATTGAGACAGACCCTACATGTGTTGTCAAACAATAGTTTTGATACCACCATCCATCACTGACCTTTGTTGCCTTCATTAAATCTCTTTTCGATTATAGGGAAAGTGTGTGGTTGTTAAGGGGTCAGGTTAAACTGGATTTTTAGGGATCCAGTTATAATGGTTTAGAGTTAGGTCATTGTTTACATGAACCGGGCAAATAATTAAGAATGTTCATTGGTTTTGTCAACACAATGTATGGAGCCTACGCAGTGTGATTGCGGTGGGATTCGATTGTTTGATCTCTTCGTATTGTGGGTAAAAGTTTATTGGTTTTGTCGCAGATTGATGTTTACCCTTTCATTTTTGATGTAAGGAATGCAAGAATATAATTGATCACGTTTAACCGACCACTAAAATTTGGTAGGTAGTTCTTTTTTTCGGTTTATGTACCGTTTTGCACCACATCAATGTAGTATTTCTTATCTCCTGCAACTTCTTCTCCTGAAATATCGATCAAACCAGAAACATCAGTCTAAAACTTACAAAACTAACTAAGTTTAATGGTATTAGTTTTAACATGACACTACGACTGTTAGCAAGTACGCTAATCAAGATGTACAATCCTACTAAATGTAAACCGTTGGCTACATGTTACAGTTATTTCTTATGGTGATAAGTAATAATCACCTAATTATTTTTAAGAAGGAGTCAAACGTTCATGGAAAAAGGAAAAGAAGGAACAACACTTAATTTAATTACCTGTTCACGTAGACATCTAACGCCTTAATAGTTTATTAGTCAGAAGTTGCAACATCTTTCCAAAGACAACAGGGGGTTGTTCGTGGTTCCGCTTTCATTGCTCACGGTGCACCGTGAGGAAGTTGTTTAGTTAAGCACCCTAATAAATAAGAAAACCCACAAATTCGTGAGGTCGTACACTACACAGGCCTTGGTTGCTCTACAATTTATATCATATTTTTGAATTTACGTACATTGCGAGCTTTTAGCCCTTTTTTGTTATTTTATTCTGTAGAAAGCGAGGTCATTGCAAGCTTTAAAATAAATTATATAAAATGACACCAAAAGTCAGTCAGTTCTTTTTTTGTAAAATAACTAGCAACCCACCCCGGCTTCGCACGGGTAGCAGAGACCTCTTCAACAATCATTAACATATTTCAATCAATTTACACAAAAAAGTTAGTTTAAAAGTTAGTAATTTACACAAAATCTTAACAAACTATACACCTAAACCTTCCTCATGAATTACTCTGGCTATTAGTGAAAACCGCATGAAAATCCGTTCAGTAGTTTTTCAGTTTATCACGAACAGACAGACAGACGCGGTGGGGAACTTTGTTTTATAATATATAGTGAATAGTGATTTAACTAAACCACTAGTAGGACTTTTTTAATAACGTTGTCTGTTGGGCCACAGGACATCAAACAACCTTTAACATACACATTAACTTCCTTCTCTTCAATTTCTTTCGTAAAGGATTCTTCAGGGGTCTTTTACGCTCCCTTATTAGGGCGATGTTTGCTTTGCGCGGGACATAGCCCCGGAGATTCTCGGGTCATTATCCGGGAGCGGCACACGTGATGCGTGAAATTATTTCGTACTTTACACAGTTCTGTCAGCCTGGTGCGTGCGCGCTGCTTGTGTGGGGTGAGCGCTAGTGTGGATACGACTATTAAACGATCTGAAATTATATTTTTCTAAACGCACGTTTATTACATGAGTATATCATAAATACATTATTGATTTACAACACCATTAGTATTATCAATAATACAGAGGATCAATTTTATTTAACATTATTTAGTGTGTGATAGTTAAAGCAATATTAAATAATTATCTTTTAAAAAAAGTATCACCGACTTCAATGCGCCTCAAAATAACCAAATCCCTTCAAGAGTGCCTGTAAATTTTAAGAGTTGCCTCGATTTCTCTTGGATCCCATCATCAGATCGTGACCTGATGAACATGGAACCACCTGGGAAGTACACCCTTTCAAACAAAAGAAAAACTTTCCAAATCGGTAGAGGCGCCTTTGAGTAATCGGTGAACATACATAAAAAAATATACAGTGGCAGCTAGAATCTCCTCCTTTTTTGAAGTCGGTTAAAAACAATTAAAACTGCTTAGTTTTAAGAGAAATTTGAATACTAAAATCTTAACTGTACTTTACTTTAGAAAATTGGAAACAAAACAACATAAAGTAATGCCGTGAATTCTTGCTCTTGTATATCCACTCTAATTCTTTCAACTAAAGGCCCTTTCCAACCCCAACCGATAACGGTTCGTATAAAATGAAGTTGTAACGCAATACATCTGCTATACAAGCTTGACACATTCGCATTGTTACACGAACACTATTTATAATTGCACAACAAGATTGTGTTTATAGATTTCTCGTTAAATGTAAAGTCAATGATCCCAACAGAATTAGAATGAGATAGACTATTGATGCCGTTATTTAGAATTTAGGTGGAGTTAATTTTTTGTGTACCTTATGAGCTCCGTATTCCGTGAACAGTACGCTTTTAGAAGCCTTAGTCTTGTACCGGTAACACCTTTAAACCCCTTTTTTTATCGTGTGGAAATCCCCACGGGTCATCACCTCACCGGAGCTAACGGTAAAATGGTATATCGGAATCGAAACGATTAAAACCACACGGTGTTCCTTCACAAGTGGTGCAGGGGAATCGGCTATACCCTAAGAAGGAAGCCTCCGGAAACCCTTTGACCCCATTCATTAATAGAAATCTAACATTAGTCATGTTGATACGTTATCTTGGGTTAATATTTTGGTTTGCGTCCTATCTAATTAGACTTTTTGTTTTTTTAATTACTATTATTAATATAAAGAAATTTGTGTTGGTAAATTACTGGAAATTGTAGTAAAAATACAAACTATAAACGATATTTTCTTCTTACTCGATATTTTTCGAATAGGTAAAGTAAATTTCAAATAGGCAGCTAGCTGAATTTCTAACCAGAATATTAGTTCCAAACGACTTACATTAAAAGCTCTCTTTAAACTCATCAAGATGCCTACAGCACTCCTACCAAGTTTTAGATAAAATACTTACGGATTATACCTTCCTACACAAAAATGAAGTAGGTACTCATTTTTAAGATACTTTTATTGGAACTAATCCCACCCATCTTCAGATACTTGTCTCATCTTGTTTATGCTGCGTAATAAATTAAATTCACAGAAGAGGTGTCAAGGCGAAGGAATAAACTCGTTTTTTAAATAAGCTACATTCTCAAGCAGGTGACTGTCAAAATTACCATAAAGCCACACGGATTTTTATTTAAATAATCTTTGTTCATGAACATTCGAATATGGATACTTGCATTGATCATTAATTGGTTCTTGTTTTATTATTTTTGACAATGTTTTTGAGATGCTCTTTCAACTGAGCTACGCTAGCTATAATAATTACTTTGACAAGTGAAACCTCCAAACATCCAGCAGCGTTGCAATTTCAACAGGAAAATTATTATTTATCCTAAATCGCAAGCGGTCCATCTATTGTTTGACATAAACATGTTTAATATATAAGTATAGAAAGTAAATAATTATGTTTTATATCTTAATTTAATATCTGAAACATGTATACCCACTTAATAGCATAAAAACAATCCGTGACAACACCGACAATTTTCGAGGGGAAAATAAATCTGATAAGTATGTGTTTATCTCAAAGAATTTCAATTTGGAACGTTTCCCGCCGCCTGTCTTGTAGCGTTACACACAACGCGATATTAATGATTGCCGAGAATACACGCAGCCACCTGACTTCCAAAGGTATTAAGAAAGAGGGAGATTGCAATGTTACGTGCATAAAAGAAAATCTGCGTTCCAATAGAATGTTTATCCGTGATTTTCACTACGCATTATCATCCTTTTTAGCGGCGTTGAACGGCTTTAGTTATACTCAAAACCCTAACAGAGATTTTGGTATTTTGCAATACAGTCGTGATAGGTATCACCAAAGATGACCCATCTTCATCTAGACTTAAAAAAGTAATGAAAATTTTGAATAAACCTAATTTTATTTCATTATGTATTAAGATTATTTGGGTTGTGTAGCTCGGGACTTAATCGCGATAATATTTAAAAGGTACAATACCTTTTCGGTTACCCAACGTTTCGATCGAATTGCACCGTTCGTGGTCACGAGTGGACTCCCGAGTTATGATGAGTACGAGTACCACGCGAAAGTTTAAAAACAATTAAGATTATTTTGGACAAACAGAAACACAAAATGGCAAATAAATTAAAATAATGATTGTTTTGGTTTCGATAACTTGCTTAATCATGTTATCAATTAAAAAATATCGTTTTTACTTATTTATATGTGCAAGACAGATTATTCAAGAGTCATGGTAGCCCTAAAAGTCCGAGGCGGTATGTTGGTCTTAGGCAAATTTTATGTTGAGTCTACAATAAAATGATTTCGTATGAAATATGAGACTAAGGAACTGATAAAGTTATAATACAATTATACTAACAACCGAACATATTCTCTAAATACTAAACTAAAGATTATAAAATTCGCTACACCCTAAATCGCTAAATATCTTTATTTCATCGCACATTGAACACCAATAAACACAAAAGGACATGTTGAAATTAAATTTATTGCTTGTCAAATATCACTTGTCGTACTATTGTCGTATTGTCGTGGTACTACGTTAGTGGTAATTGCCACAACACATGGTGTGGTGCCGAAAGGGGTAGAAAATAAATGGTAGATTTTTGATTGCTCGTTATAGGGTATTCAGAGAAATTGTTTAGCGATATGTTTTATTCTTTTGTTAATAAAAATAACTTTTTAGGTACTTGTGATTGATTTTCGAAATTGAGTATTTTTAGTGAATAAATTGCATAAACTATGTATGAATATGACCAGGAAAAGAAAGTTAATCAACATTTAATAATTTTAAAGCATTTATTGTTTAAAAACAAAAGTTTATCTAAGTTTTATTTATGATACCGATCGCTAACCCATGGTTGGTTGACCCAAAAAATTGCCAAATAATGTCCGAATTAGTTGGTCTCTATATCCAAATCCGAAGCAGGGTTTCAACTAATATTTCTGCTTTTTTATTTTTTTAATCATCTTTTGTATATCGGTAGATATTTCGAAAACCACTGAAATTTAACCAAAGAAATTTTAAAAATATTGAAATTTTTTATAACTCAAGAAGACACAAGACTACGTTTATCAAACAGGTTTCACGGGAAATTGCAAGACGAGATTCTCAAAGTTCATATTATGAGCACGCTTCTTCGCTCTTATCAGTAGAGGAACATTCCAAATACAAAAAGGAGTAAAATAATGTAATTGTTTAATTCCCGAATCACTGACGCGACAATAATTAGTTGTTGCTTTTTAACGATAAGCATTAAGCGTTAGTGCTCTGCTAAATGAAGAGGAATTATATACAGGACGAATTGTTTTATGGTATCTATTTGTTTCCTTATCCTTCCTTCGTGTATCAGTAATTATCACAATCTAAGGATTTCGCCTTTGTGGAACTTGTCATGGCAATTTTCAGTATAAAACTTTTCAGACATCACAGTGCTTGAAAAACGTAGGGACACAAACTCACCTTCATCCATACCTATATCATGCTATAACCAAACTTTCTAAACAGTCACTATTCAAAACTGCCACTAAAAAGCAATTCGGCATACTTTAAAACCGACGTGTAAGGTTCCCTTGTAAGTGCTAAGTCGTGTAGAGACCGCCCAATTCCCAGGACTGTGGTGCTTATCCATCAATATCTTTTGCATAGCGTTGAGTGCTTCGTAGTTTTATACTGTAAAACTGAATGTATTTAGCATTATACATATAATATCTATATAAAGATATAAACAAGAAAATCGGGACTTATTTTGGGCTATGAGATTGAAATTTCCAATTCTTAATAATGTCCGTCGGACCCGACATTTGTTGTTTGATATATAATAATACTCAAATAGTATTCAAAATATTCATCAACGTAACATAGTAGGTATACAGTAACCAGCTCAATATTTACGAGTATTTCATATCAAAGCGATAGTGGAAAGTGGTTTAGCTGAAATGACATAATCGTAAAGCTCAATAATAAATTTATCTTTATCCTTAAAATGAAAACTGATAAAATTAGCAAATGGTTATATTTTAATAGATTGATGTCAATTACTTTTAAAGGAATGTGGACTGCAGGAATAAAGGGAAAAAAGTAAAATAAGACTTATTTTTAAGTTTCGCGTCAAAAACTTGCGCTATGCAATAGCATAAACAGACTCTTCTATAATAATATCTATCTGGAGAGAGAATCTTTTATAATATTAAAAGATTTGTTCTTATGCCTAAATACAAATCTTTGGTAATAGTCTATGGTCTCTTGTAACAGTATAGGGGATAATTTAAACCAGTTTATTTGTTCTAATAAATCATTCACATTGACAATCGCTTTACTAAAAAGAATTGTGTTGGGTAGAAGAACCGTATTAATTCCACCTCCATTCACAACGCGCCACTTGAATAGCAGCAGCTTAAATGTCTATAAATGGCAGCAGGCTTTACAAAACAGTCCAGAGGAGAGACATTCACTCATTACGTTACGAACAACATTTGATGGCGTGGATTTCTAATCCGGTCAAAAAGAAGAAAACAACACGCACATTTAATGATAGCTAGATTAATATAATAGAAACGAGACTACACTAACCGTAAAACAGTAAAAACCGTAGAACAGTAAAATCTGCAAAGAAAAACTAGTGGTCAATGTCAAAGGGGTAGTGAAAATGTACAATAGGAGTTGGCGATTTATATTTGCCCTTGCAAATCTTGTGTTACAAGAAATAATATGCATAATAAGTCATTCTAATACTAGGCGACTTTATTACAAGTAACAAATATACTAGCCTCTGTGCAATTGCAATAAAAAGGACATAACGCTAAGCTTTTACAAGTATGCAATTTCCTTTTATTCGCAAAATATAATTTAAAATTCCATTTCAATCAACTCGCAATATCAACAAGGTAATTCACCGGACCATAAATTCGCAATTACGTCACTGTTGAACGACGTTCAAAATTACCTATTTCCAACATTTTTTTCCATCCAACTCCCTGTAGGCATCGAAAACTGGGTAGGTGTGGTCGGACCGAGAGAAATCATTTTCATTGGTCGTCCATGAACACACCCACTGCTGTAACAAAAAGGAACATCGCAGCATAACAAGCCTTGTCCCTAAACACTGAGCCTTGAGAATTTCTCTCTCCCTTTCTCGAGTAGTTACGTTGTGTTTCAGGACGGTGCCAACTGAAACCGGGTTCGTATCGGAGTCCCGAGAGTATTCAGCACTGCCATCTAATAGAAACTCGTCGAACTACGTGGACAAAGCTTCAGTAAGATGGCGCCGATAGCTGCCTTGAAAGCCTTGTTCGGAGGTTTAAAAGTTTTTGACTTTGTTACGCTTCGGAGAATTAAAGATGTTTGTCGAGCTTTAACATAAACTTGCTGCTGAAACAGGCAGTTTTTATTTTTTTTTATTGATTCAAGATAAGTATATTAAACTATTTGAATTATATTTGATACAGAACTAAATATAAACAACCCACTGAGTTTCGGCGCTTGAATTATTTTTCTGATATAATATGTACGTACCGTGAATTGTGTGAGTATTTTCTTTTTACTATGTATACTAGTACGATAAAATATAATGTTTAAATACAGCATAATGACTTTAAGCTTAGCGGCAACAGACGCAAAATCGTTAACTTGTACCTTTATAAATATCTATTTTATCTACTTTGTCATCACCATCATTTTGTCATCACCTCACCTGAGCCAAGAGTGAGGTGAGGATGAAGTGGTATGTCAGACTCGAACCGACAAAAACCACACGTTGTTTCGTCATAAGTGAGTTTCTAGCTCAACTTGTACTCGTACTAAGTAGCTTTACAAAGGTGGTTTAACGTCCTACGCAGTAAGTAGTGCTTATCCGTTAATACTTAAAATGTTTTTTTAATTATTAAAGATTTTGATTCATCGTCTATATCTCAGTTATGTTTTTCTTCTTCATGAAAAGATCCATAAATAATTCTAAATAAAGTGCATTCTGATTAATACCCTGACCTACGTAGACAAAAAACTTTTTTCAGCTGTTTCTAAAAGAACCAATAGAACTAGATTACATGAGTGTTTTGTGTAGCCAATATTGATATGAAACATATTATATAGCATAATTTATTTTCTAATTATAAGAACTCCTGGGGAATTCTGTTTTTTAACTCTATCTATAACGAAACGACCAACAATCGGTTTATGATAAAAATAAGACTTGATTTGGGAAACGTACCACTTACCTTTGTTTGTCAACTTGCTTCGTATAAAGACAAAACACGTGTCGAAAGTTCTTCTCGTCCCATATGACGACACTACTTGTCACTCCTGGTAAGTAAAATAACTACTAAGAGAGTCTATTGAAATTTTGACGACCTCTGTGGCGCGGCAGTAGTGCAGACGACTGCCACGCCAGGGGTCACCGGTTCGATTCCCGCTCAGTCCAAATATTCGTGAATATGTCTATTTGCATTGTTCTGGATGTTTCTTTAAATAATATGTAGGTATTTACAAAAAAAGGACCTACGTATGTTTATCCTTTTTCTAGACCCCATATTACAAGCTTTGTTTAGTGTGGGCCTTGACAGCAATGTGTAATATATTATATCCCAGGATATTAATAATTTGTTGAGGGGCACCGACGAACCAAAAGTAAGTAGTGAAAAGCGTGCTGCCTTCTATATTAATATGAATTTCTCTCATATAGTAAATAACTTAAAAAAAAAAGTGTGTGTGCAATTCACACACGGCAGAAGTGAAACTTCTGAAAAGTAGCCTACGAGAGAATAAGAAATAAAAAGTAAAATCAACACAAATAATTTACTAATGTTAATAATTTTAATTTTAGATAATTTACATAAAAGTTATTGGTCAAATTAACACATATGTGTTAAATAATTAACATAAATTAATTCACCAACGAATTTTAATACGCAAATGCACAAAAATAATACACTTGAATGATACACTACTTTGACATGAAGGTTTCGTAGTACGCAGGCGCAAAGACAAAGATTATAGGAAACACTCTATACTTGTATTCTATCTCATTCTCTCGCAGGCTAAATCCTATTTATGAATATGTTTGTCTCTTTTTGGTGTCGCTTTTTCGTTTCATCGAATTTTCAAATCACACGATTCTAAAGAAGTTTCACTTAAAAAAACTGAAGTAAGAGGGCTCGAACTTCTCCGCAACACCCATTGCGAGTTACAAGCATACGACCTTGACCTGCTCGAGCTATTACTTACATTCTCCATAGCGTCCTTATAAGCAATATCACTTACCTACCTTCCTTTACCTTCCCTTCTTACTTATTTTTCCCTTTCAATATACTCCCAATCTTCCCATATTTATTCCCAAAGTGATCCGTTGACGGCAATAGGCTTTTACGTGAGTGGTACCTAATTCTATTTGGCAAATGTAGGTGTTTAATACCTCTCTGCCTACCCTTTTTTATCTACCCTCACCTTATGTCTACCCGCACGATCTTAAAATCGAAAGAGCCCAAAGAGTAATCCTAAAAGTAAGTAATTTTCTTCCATTTTTTTATCCTACAATTTGAAGTTTACAAGCAAACAAAGGTACTTACGGTCCATCAGTTCTTTATCCTACACACTGTACTTAAAAAACGTTCTGAAATGAACTATGATGCTGACTACACCAAAAATCTTCGCAGAAAAGACAGGGCAGGTGTGAAAAAAATAAATTAAACACGAGTTTTTCACACTGCTTTTATTACTATTCACACCAAAGACACCAGCTCCTCACATGTACAAGACTGCACAAAAAAACTTAGTTTTGGATGTTATCTAGTAACTGTAAAGTGATATATGAGGAAAATAAAGGAAATTATTATTTTTATTTTAAAGATACAGGTATGAGTGTAGCACTTAATTCAATTCGTTATCTCTGACAGTTGTATAAAATGCGACAATTGGGTTGTTAAAAAAAAAATCATAAATAATATAAATAGTCGATACGAAAAACTTATTATTAGTTTTTTAGATTGCTTATAAACAATCCAAAATTGATAAAATTTTCAAAAGAATCATGTGACGAACGCGTCTCGATTTGTCGCCTTGATTGTGATGGAATAATGTTAAAGAAATTTCACGATAGCACAGTGTCAATGTCTTCTACACTGTCAAAACATGTGTGCTACGATGAATAGACATTATCCATTATCATTATGACGTCACACGCGCTCGGGTTTGTTCGGGAACTGTCGGCGTCCTTCGGTACTGGTTTCAAACATTCAACTATAATTTGATATATAACTTTTTAATTATAGCGAAAAATATAATGTAAAAAAAGTTTTTTTTATAAAACTTATTTAGTTTTGATCTTTCCGTTTATTACAATTTTCTTTTTTCAAGCACCCGATTGTCGTGATAATTACTTGTATTGTTTAGTTGCAGTAAACTTAAATCAAGTCTAGCATTCAACGATCACAGAAGCCGTACTTCAGCCAAATTTGACTTGAAGTTAGATCTACGAGTATATTTAGTTGCTATATACTGTTAACGGTCCCCATTTAGATTTATGCAGTAAAACATCAAGCAATTTTTTATGTAGTTTTTTTATATCCAAAAATATTATAATAATACACCTAACTATTCATTTTTGAAGTTGGTTGATTTTAGGTTTGTGCGTTTGTATATTAAGTTTATACTGTGTGTTATATTCCACGTTAATTAATAAAAACGCAATACAATCTAGTAGAACCGAATATCGAATATAGGTAGTATAGGTATTTTTAAAAAGAACATTTTTTTTGTTTAAAAAAAATAGACAACTCCCGCATTAGGAATATTCCTGTGTCGCGGGGGGTTTTACAAACATTCAAACAACGGACACAAAGAACACCCAGCCTAGGGACAACTATTTGTGGATCACATAAATTTTTGTCCTGTGTCGGATTTGAACCCACAACACTCAGTGCGGCGTAGTGGCGAGGTGACCACTTAAACCATTGCGCCATCCGTACAGTCAGTAAATTTTTAACCTCTTTTGTCGATAAAGGCAAATAGCCGAGTCAAATTACGTTGTAAGTTACAATATATCGGTAATAGCTAATTAGGTGTAATCCTATAATCGGTCAGGTTAGAAAATTACCCACCCGGGCCCTATTTGCGGTCGCTGCGATTAGGCCCATAAAACTCAGTGCGATCTTGATAAGGGATGCGCGAATAGCAACGTATGTGGGCTACTGTGAGGTGTTTGTGTAATAAACATTCGTTTGAAATTTATGTTCTAATTGTTGCAAGTCAGCTTGGAATATTACTAGATTGTGGTTCTACACGAATACTACAACAGAAACTGGTTGTTCTCTTATTTTGGTAGTATTTGAATACTTGTTGTTTGATGGTCTGTGCTGATGTTGGTGTGTCTATTAATTAGATTTCACTATCTTGGTCATATTCAGCTTTGCCCTCTTTTTCTGTCTAAACTTGTCGATCTTTCTCTGGTGTTATTAGTTGGAGCATCTCAATTGCTGATTCAATATGTAAAATAGTGACTGTTATTACTGACAATTGAAATATAATGGCCGTGAGTTCCTTATGCTAGTATTTTAAACGGCATATTATGTTTCCATTTATTGCACAAAGCAAAATAAATCTTATTGTAAATGTAACATAGAACAATTCAAGCATTGATTTTTTTAAGGTAAGTGGTAAGTGACTGCTGCCGCTTATGGACACCTGCAACTCAAGAATCACAAGTGCGCTACCGGTCTTTAAGGTGGGAGTTGGGGAAGAGGAGAAGCCTAAAGAGATAGAAGTCACAGCGTAACACACAAGGGTAAAAGGCCTACGATAATGCGAGGAAGTCTATCCTCTGTAGAGGTTCTAAAGGTATATTATTATTTTAAGTGCCTAGTGCTACCTCGACCATTTCTGGTCTTTTGTAGCGCACTTTTGCTTTAAAGCTCAGACTTATGGCTTCGAGAAACCTCCAGATCCTATCATCAGTGATTGTTTGTATTTCCTTATGAAATACAAAATTAAAATTAAATTCTAAAGAGTAGCTGTAAATAAATAATATGATGTAGAAGTTTTAATGACACTAGTTTTTAGGGCTCCGTTCCTCAAAAGGGAACCCTTATAGAATCACTTTGTTGTCCGTCTGCCTGTCTGTCTGTCAAGACCTTTTTCTCAGGAACTCATACACGCATCAAGTTGAAATTACATCATATACTTATGTCAGTGGTCGCTTGAAGCTGTAAACAAATCTATATTCTAAGTCAACGTTTTAACAATTAAAGTTTTTGTTTTAACAATTTGTACATTTCGCAGGTAAATCAAAACCCACTACTACCTGGTGGTACTACTACCCATTGAGCTAGAATCATGAACTTTGGTAAGAAGCAAGGCCAATGACAGATCCAGTAAATGAAAAAATCGGTAATTTGTTGTTATATCACATAAAAAATAGTTTTTGTGATTACAAACTTATATTTTGCTGTTAGATTGTTGACTTTGTCGTACATCGCAACCGCAAAGTTAAGTTTGTCTTTCTAAAAAGATGAGCAAAAGTCTTAAAGAATTAATTCCCGAGATTGACGTACTATCTAAATACAAGTTTGCTTGCTTACAGAACCCTCGGTGTACCTGCGGTGCGGTTAAGTTTGTCTTCTGAAAAAAGTGGGCTTAGCTTAAAAGTCTTCGAGAATTTGTTCCCGAGATGGACGTACTACTACATACAAGTTTGTTTGCTTACGGAACCCTCGGTGCGCGAGTCAGACTCGCACTTGTCCGATTTTTTTAGTCTAGTCAGCTTTCTTGTTAGCACTTCATTCTGAAATAAATGTATTACATAGTGGTCATCTAGCCCTATAACTACCAATTAAATTTAAATACCCAGATAATAATCGAATGTATGATGACCTCTACCTTCTAGGAAGCCTCAATGTACTAAGAGGATCAAGCTGTGTTGGTCAGTAAATGTACGGGTTTGATTTATTGAGTTTTAAGTCATGCGACAAAAGAAATGCAGAGGTAGGTACAGACATCAATTTTAATAATGATCATTTTTAGGGTTCCGTTCCTTGAAAGGAAAAAAAGAACCCTTATAGGATCACTTTGATGTCTGTCTGTCAAGACCTTTTTCTCAGGAACATGAGGACGCATCAAGTTGAAATTAATACCATATACATAAATCTGCGATCCTTTGAAGCTGTAAAAAAAATCAAGCTTCTAAGTCAACATAATCATAAGATATGGCCACTTAAGCCTTACATTTGACCAAATTTCAACATTTCGCAGGTAAATCAAAACCTATAGGGTACTTTGCATTGACATAGAATCATGAAATTTGGTAAAAAGTAAGGTCTTACAACACAAGTAAAGGAAAAAACCGGAAGGTGGTTAATTTGTTGTTATATCTGTCTGTCTGTCTGTGTGTCTGTCAAGACCTTTTTCTTCAGGCACCCGTGAAGGCATCAAATTGAAATTAACATCAACACTTATGTCAGCGGTCCCTTGAAGCTTTAAAAAAATTAAGTTTCTAAGTCAATGTAATCAAAAGATACGGCCATTAAGCCGTAGATTTTAACAAATTTGAACATTTCGCAGGTAAATGAAATCCTATAGGGTACTTCCCGTTGACTTAGAATCATAAAATTTGGTAAGAAGCAAGGTAGTAAAGAAAAAAATCTAAAAGTCGTTAATTTGTTGTTATATCACAGAAAATAATAGTTTTTATGATTACAAAGTTATATTTTGCAGTTAGATTGTTGACTTTATCATACACAACCGCAAGGTTAAGTTTGTCTTCTGAAAAAAGTGGGCTTAGCTTAAAAGTCTTCGAGAATTTGTTCCCGAGATGGACGTACTACTACATACAACTTTGTTTGCTTACGGAACCCTCGGTGCGTGAGTCAGACTCGCACTTGTCCGGCTTTTTATTTATTGTAAACCATGTATAAAAATATCTGGTTTATCTAGAAGATAATACTAATAATTAACATTTATAGAAATAATTAGATTATCTAACCGGTCAGCCCATACAATACACATATATAGAACTAACTGTAAGTGGCACTAAACTAAATCTTTGTTTCGTATATGATATGTGGTCAGACCGGCCCGACAACATATTTACGTAGCAAATCTTCGTGGGAGAGCGTAAATTCGTGATTAGTTCATACCCTAATGAAGACCGCTAGGTCGCCTTGTAAGCTTTTTCTGTCGAAGCTTTTCTTCTTTCCTCTTTTAGAGGTTTTACCTACCACTAGTCAGGTATTCAATTAATTGTTTAAGTAAATTATAACCTTAATATTTATAAAATTGTAACCCACATAATTAAAAATAGACTTTCCAGAATATTGTAGATACTCGTACCATATATCACTTTACATTAAACCGTGGTTAACTATCATAAAGTTTATTTTGTCTGTATAAATTTCAGAGAGTGTTAGTACGTCTGAGTTGAGAATTTTTAGCTAACTGCTACTAAATTCAGCATGATTTTTAGCCTAACTTTCTGGCTATTCGTAATACCGCGGAGACGTCTCTGTCTGCGAAATTCAGTTCGTTATTAGCGACTAATGCATATGCAAGTAGTCTTTGTTTAGCCTGAAATAGAAATGCTACTGAATATCATTTACTACTAACTTTATTTCTAAATAATAACGAAGATGATTTGATACCAGGAAGTGAAACTTTGAAAGTTTCAGTGCCAGTTAGGTTCGGTTCAAACCCGTTTAAAAAACATTACGGTACCCATACACAAATTACTATAAAGCAGTCTCAATATACAATGCCATAAATTATTCAGCTAGGTATATACAATGAAATGTATTTGCATGTATCCAATGCTTAATGGAGGAGTCTAGGGAAAATGACAGAGATCTCTTCCTAATATTTATTCTACATTATCGTTACGTTCATCTAATTTTTACAAAAGAAGTAACATGTATGAAGATTATACACAAAAGATAAATAGGAACATTTCATGACTAAACCACCTTACCTCGTAGATAGTCCACTAGTTTTATAATCACCAATTCCAGTATCAACTAATTTTCGTTACGGTTATAAAAACTGCTTATACATCAATCATCAACCTCCCTAAGATTTAAAAAACTTATCGTAAAAATGCAGTTACTCCATTTTATAAACTATATAGTGCTTTACAATCCACACAACTTAATGTATATCTGTAACGTCATTGGGACGTACAAAACAAACTGCTACAATTAAGTCGCGACCCGCTCCGGTGAAGTTCAACAGTTTTTCCCTCGTAATTCTATTACATTATTAACTTACACCGTGTTAAGGAAGCAGGGATGGAACGGTTCGTCTTATCGATGGAGGCGAGCGCTAGAGGCAGATGTGTCGATATCGAAACGGGGTTCCTTTACTGCTGAGTAAAATTTTTTATCGATAATACTCGTAGCTTTTAAACATTTGAAAAGTGGTACAGACGAGTGTATGTGAATTGTGTAGATGTATCGTGGGAGAGCCATGCTACGGCACGTATGAACCGGCTCGACCGGAGTGATACCACAGCCTCACAGAATACCGGCAGTGAAGCAATGCTTGCATTACTCTTCGCCGAGTGAGTGAGGTTACTGGAGGCCCTAACCCTTTCTCTTTCTCTCTCTCCCCTCCTCGCCCCCTATTCTCCTTTTCTCTTACTCCCGCCTTAAAGACCGGCAACGCACTTGTGACTCTTGAGTTACAGGTGCTCATGGGCGGCGGTAGTCATTTACCATCAGATGACCTTTACCATCAGATGGCCTGTCTGTTCGTTTGCAATTAGTTTGTATTTGGTTGGCACTGGCGTTTGAAAAATACTGTCATATTTTTTATAGACAATAAAATATATGCGTATATTGAAAATTATAATGTAATAACTGCGTGTTATACTTAATCCACCACTTCGTCCATTTAGATCTAAATATTTATTTTTTAAGTAATATCGACATCAATTTATCGACAATTTCACATTCCCAAAAAGTGTACGGCGGCGCTCTCGTCTCGCCGCTCTCACAAAGATCGCTAGCTGCAAACTTTTAATACTTTAACTTGACTTTCACTCAATTTCGCTTAACGCCTTCGTTGACACGCCTCGATGTCTTTTATATGGCTTTATAACTGTTTTACTAGGCATAATGGTGAAAACTTAAACCTTGCAAGCTTCGAGTTCAAGATTTAAAAACGTCTTCGTGTGGTTTTTCGATAAACTTATTTTTTATGTAAGTATTTATATTATGCATGGGTTGTTAAGGTGATATGCCATAGATGGCCAATGGAAAACTTTATTATTACGTTAAACTAAACTCAACCACATTCCTATTACTGGTAAATCTTGTACAACAGACATACAACACCACTGACATAGAATGCGCACTGAGAGGCGAGTCTTGAAACATTTGTTTTCTTAAAAAAAACCATTATGGTACTTTACCCACACTAGTACATATTTTTAATTTATATAGTCCCGCTTTATATGGCACTTCCTAACACTTTCTAAAATACCAATAAAGTAGCATGTGTTTCATTCTGGAATCGCTGGAAAAGTTATCGATTTCTTTTGCCTGGTGCAGCTCTACAGATAAATGCCGTATGTCTCTACAGGTTTTAAACTACACAACTCTTAATTTAGTATCCACTGACAAGGAAGAGTGTCTCACAAGCAACGGTGCATTTTTTTGATACCTAATTGTTTTATTTTCTTGACGTATGCGCGGTATGCGTCAAGCGTTATTCCGAGTACCAAGTAAAAAATCAAATATCTTTTTTCACAAGTAGACGTGCTTCTTTCTGCCTAATCCGCAATTTATTATTCCCGTCCTGGACTTAGTTAAGTGCTAATTGGAGCTTTTAACATCTTCTCTACTTGCTATAGCTAAAATAATCGTGGCGTTTGAAAATCTAACGATAGTATGATTATCATGAACAGGCCTTATCAGGATGTGTACCAACAATACTATAACTAATTTAGGTTTTTTAGTAGTAGAGTATCAAACACTTGCTGTTATTGGTTTTAGAATTGAATGTTGCGGATGCACAATTTTTGACATCCGTGGATGCGAATGCAGATGCGGATTTTTGAAAATTCGGTGTCAAAACAATCATCCTTGTCCTGGTTATGTTCATTGGATTTAAAATAAGTCCAAATATGACTTTGTGGCGATAGTGGCATTGTAAATTGACTTGTTAAATAATGCTTCAACTGCAGAAAACTCCTTTAAAACACAATGCTCACTGCACATTCACAATAACACACAAAAATTAAATGTTCATGCGGTAAGTGCAACTAAACACTTGATTAACGAAAAAAAATTATACACAATAACAAACGCGTAGGATCTTGTCACCGAAATTTCGTTCCTATTGGTCAATCAGCACGTGTTTACGGCACACGCCAGTCTTTGCCCCCCCCCCACTTTCTTTCTTGTCACGACTTACACTACATCTGCATCTGCATGAACATCCGCATTGATTATTACGGATGCAGATATCAAAATCGAAGCGGAAAATCCGCGATTGCGGATGCGGATGCGAATAGCTGCAACATTCCTGTTTTAGAGATATTGGCCAGTAGGATATTTGCTGGTGACATGATTTTTTAGGGTTTCGTTAATCAAAAAGCAAAAAGGAACCCTATAGGATCACTTTGCTATCTCTCTGTCTATCGGACTATCTATCTATCTATCGGTCTGTCTGTCTTTCTGTCAAGACTCTTTTTCTCAGGAACACGTGGAGAAAATAATTAAGTTGAAATTAAAATCAAATTTCTGCGGTCCCTTGAAGCTGTAAATAAATTAAGTTTCTAAGTCACGCAACTGAAAGGTACGGCTATTTAAGTCTTATATTTTAACAAATTTTAACACTTCGCAGGTAAATCTAAATCTAGGGTACTTCCCATTGACCTAGAATCATGGAAATTGGTAAGCAAGGTCTCACAAGTAAAGGAAAAAATCAGAAGGACGTTAATTTATTTTTATATGTATCCCTTTTTTTTTTTGCGAAGTTTGGCATATATTTTACAAGTGGCGAGTATTTTTAGAACGTTAAAGTTAAGTTTGTCTTTCGGAGAAAATGCGCAATTCGTGAATCGATTCCTGAGATGGATGAACTATCTGAAAACAAGTTTGTACGGAACGCTCGGTGCGCGAGTCACATTCGAACTTGTCCGTTTTTTTACTATCATTTTTATTTTTGATACCTACAGTTGGTGTTGTTCTTGTTGTTCTTGGTTTGAATAACAATCAAAGAGTTCTGCTATTGTCAGATCATAGCTATATTTTATTTTTTGATTTTGTGTAAGTTAATCTATGCTACTTTTTTTACTCATATGATGCAAAAATTCATCCCACTCATCATCTGCGAAAGCTAGTTTAGGATGTTTGAGATTTCACTTGGAATATCTTTCGTCAAAAATGTATCATTACTTTTATTTTTAACTTTGCGTTAGAGATGACTTCATCGACTGACGGCGAGTAATGTTAAGCAATATTATGAAATGGAATATAAATAATAAAAATAATTATTAAATCAATTATGTTATAACTAAAAAGACGTAAATAAGTTATTTTAACAGCGCGACAATTAATGACAAAGAATAATAGCGACGTACGCCTAATGATACATTACATTCAAAGGCCACAATGTCGTAATTTGAACTGGACTAGGTCGAACAGCCCATATTTTAAGTGCAACTTTTAAAAGAGCTTATTTATTTTTATTTCTTTAAATGTATCATCATCCATCATAGTTTAAAAAAAATTATTGTTTCGTATCATGCGGAATATAGATCATGAAATTACACTTGTTTAAAGTAGAAGGCTTGTTCGTGGAGAAAAAAGTGGCGGTAGCATAATGGCGGCCTTGCTATTGAGTGGTTACATTTTCAAACCCCACTCGGAGTATTGCCGACGTGAAGAAATGGTAAACGCTGTCTCAAAACGCCACAACCACTTTTAAAAAGATAAAGCTTTATTAAACGAATTTTGGTAAAGTCATTCCCGACAAAGTTGTTGAATCATGTTCAATGATGTTAAAGGTCGGTGACCTTTTATTTGATGAAGATTGATTCAATTTGTGCTTTACAGATGCAGCTTCATCACTTTTGCTGCCAAGAATCATCCTGGCGCAGTAATTGCTTATACCAGATGCATCTGTTCTTCTATGTTGAAGACTGCCCTAGCAAGTGACTCATGTAAATATGTGAATCTGCTACAATCATCTGGGACAGTGTTTACAAAATCTTTTTATTTTTATTTATTTCTCTATATCGTACACCTTTAAGAAGTTAATAGTGTAAAACAGGTTACAAATGTCATGGTATTTTGGTGGTCATTTTGTAACACTTCATTAAAATTTGAATAAACAATAAAACAAATTTTTGGTTCTAAATTTGTTCTAAATTGTGAAGTAAAGTCTTTGAAAGAATCAGTTATCAGTAGTAGACGTCTTAGGGAGAAAGAAAAGAAAATAGAAAAACGAAACAACAGCCAATACACAGGTTCACGTTAATCCTACATAGGGGAACTGGCACCCATGTCGTCCAACTTTGAGATTTATCTATTCAATAATATCTTATGTTCTTTATGCCCGTTAGCATAGCTCTATAACACTCTGCATCAAGCACAAGTACAGTAAGCAAATTATTCCCCAAATGATCTCCCCGGTACACTTAGCACCTGTTGGTTACAGCAACTATCGAACTTATTGATGTATGTTGTTTTGCCTCCTGATTGATACAAAATTATTTTGAAGCTACCTACAATTCTTAGCATAACTAAACTACAATTCGTTAAACTTAAATAAACATAGCTCAAATACTTTTTGTATCGAAACTGGACTAAATAAAATACAAAAATAGATGACCAAAAAAAATTGCAAAAGGAGAAACAAAATAAAACCCCATCACGACACGACAAATTGATGTCATCCATCCCTCTCTCGCTAACAGTCGCAACATATCACTCGACGCACGTCCTCGGCATTTTTCCTCTATATATTATTAATACATAAGTACAATCCGATGCACTGTTTCCCCCTTCGCGTGATGTATCGCTCTGTCCTTTTCTATATTGTTGGGTCTAGTTTTCCCAAGCGACCGAACCCCGAGGGTAAAACTCCCTAGGGTCGGTATTGACTCTACTATGGAAGGAAAGTTATCTGTACACCTATTGTCGACCACCCCCTCTGTCCCCACTCCAGTTTTCAGCCCGCTTTACCCTCGACTTTCTTATGCGTTTTACGTTTTATTTTTGAGAATATTCTAGGCTTTAATTCTTGTTGTTTTTCGTTGAAAATGTATCTTATACTACTTGTAAAGTAACTCTTAGCGACTATAAGTACTTTAACTCCTATAAATAAATATTTATTGCAGAAAATAAAAAATCCAAAGTTTTGCAATAATCTCGAAAACTTTATGAATTAATTAATAGATACATGCGTTGAATCAGCTTTTGAATTACGTATACGTAGAATTACCGTTCCTTTTAATATCTCTAAGAAAAATTATTAAATTTTTAAATGTATTTTTATATTGTTTTACAAATGCACCTACCCTAAATCATTTTTTACTAGTAACATGAAATGCACTTACCATAATTTAAGGCTAGGTGCACACCGAATTCTAATTCGGTAATGCCCAATGTCGGCACGCGACCAACACGCGGTGCGGACGCCACGCGACAGATTGACGCGACTAGTCGATTTGTTCACTTAACTTGTTTATCGTAAGAGCCAGACAAATATGTGCAAGAATACAAATGTCACTCCCGCCTTCTTGTAATTCGATACTCAATCACATTTTCATACATGAATTGCAAAGGGTACCTACAAGAAGTAATCAACTTAATGATGATCACTACTATTTCTTGTTTTTTTTTAACTTAACAAGAAAATAAATGAACGTATTATTATTTATTAATAGCTACTTTATTAATACTAAAAACAGGGATTAGCTTTTTATAAAAAAATAAAAAGCTATCAAATTTTGGTGCTAAAACAGTAACCCTTTAAACCAAGCAGATAGGATCCAAAATGGAAGCACCCAACATATACACACATCTATAATATATATTTTGAAGACAAAAAATATAACTAAGTATAATTCTATTTAGCAAATTACAAAGAAAATATAATATTTAAATAAACGAACTAAAAATACTCACCATCTACTGGTTACTCCAAATAAGTTCACCTTCACACCAATATAGAATGACATCCGGACGGACGCGTGCGACAATCGTGTCGCACGTGCACCACACACGACGACAAATAAGTACATTGAAATTATTGTAGTTCGATTAGACTACAAAAATTCCGATCGCAGTAGATCTACTTAGACAAATGTGTAGCTGTGGAGTGCTTGGTGTGTTCTTAACGTTAGAATTCCAGAATATTTTGGTCGTACTACCACAGGTTATATATTATCTTGAGCCTTAGGTAGACTCTTCTCACAGCAAAGTGTGGTGTGTATTGTTTACACATGATTAGCATAGACAAGAGGTAATCTAAGATTCATCTAGATTATTTTGAGTTTGAATTGTTAAGTAAGTACATTTATCCTAGTTTACTTACTCTAGTAGTGAAGCTCAGAATTTGCATTGAAAGAGAATTGACCCTATTTAATGACAAGATTTATAAGCGTATTTAACGTGTTGTATGATCGATAGATAAGATAGCATATATCTACCCATGATACGATGCAAATAGACTTACAGTGCAATATTTTTTTTAAGTCTCCAGTATGACCGTTCATTCGTAGTATCATTTCGATCAGAGATAATTTACATTGATTGTATTTATTTAAAGTTAAGAACTCAAATATAAAAAAAACATAATTTTCTATTTTTAAACATGTCCTTCATGCTCAAATTAAATCACCATAATGAATTTAAGCGCAAAACTGTTCGTGTTATTTGGATGGTTCTATTTTAATGCTAATTTAGAATTAATACGATCTCTATTCTTTAGTACAATTAGGAGCAGCGATAAACCCATGCATTATCTAGTGAAGATCACAATAGAATATTACCCTTACAAAAATTGTTAGTATAATATTTCAAGAGGGTGCAAAAGGTACCATGTGTGAAATCACAATGAATCCAAAGAATGTTTTGTTTGACACATGTGAGTTATGATAGATGGGTTATGTCCAGTTTGTATAGGAGGCATGATGATAATTAATTAATTTAAATAGTTGAATCTAATTATTTTGTTGTTATTTTACAGTTATCTATACCACTAATATGTATGTATTTAGAAATACATAAGTATGTTTATCAGCAGTCTGGTTACCATAGAACAGGCTGTGCCTAGTTCGGGATTAGACGGCCGTGTGTGAGATTTGTGAAGTTATTATTATTATTAAAACGAGAACCAAGTCAGATCCTGTAAAATAAATGATTCCTAAAGCCTGACATGTTACATCATTGTTAAGTATATTGACAAGTTAATACGAAGCAGTCAATATTATATATTTCATTTTATATATAAATAAAATTTATGTGGTTCGTCGAGCATCAATTGTTGAGTATTTCTGTTGTTATTGGAAGCTGTTTGCTATGATAATACATAGGATATAGCTGGATATAAGTATCCCAAGTGTCATCATAGTATAGTCATAAATATACACTGTGATATCTTGGATCTGCCAGACACCAACTCTCTGACACTCTGTCTTGGCGACATTACTGTGAGACATGGTAATTAATATAATTATGCAGGTAGGTAGGTATATTAAACAACAAAGAATGACCTAAAATAAGTAATTTATAACATCAGAAGAATTCCGACTACGACCCAGCGCACGTGATTTTATTGGGTAGAGTTTAGTGATTGACTTGTTACCCTGTCGATGTAGCTTACGAAGGAGTACCTACGCCGCCCTGGAAAATACCGATACTCATTTGTAAGACAATCTAATTTTATCGCCAAATGTGAACAATGTCCCTCATCCTTGTATGACATTCCGTATACATGATGATGGAGGGACATGAAGCAGAATATACATTTGTACACAATAGAACACAGGAGCTATTTCAAAAATTGGCTCCTGATCCTAATAACTACTTAGAGAGACCATAATTTATGAATCCGTTCTCTAAAAGTACACTATTCAGAATATATTTTGATTATATCTAGAAATGACGAAATAAAACAATGGCAAAAATTTGTATGAGTTTGTCATTGTTCTTTTATAACTTTATTACTCTTGATTCGTGTGTTGAAATCGATTTATGTACTTTTAAGTGCTAGTGCTTCTTAAAATACTGTTTATATCGATTGCTTGTTTGCCATCTGAGTAGTATACATAATCTAGACCACTATGATAATATTTTTTTAAATCATCAAGTTCAGCAGTTGAGAAACATTATGATTATAAATAAAAAGACATCGCTGGTAAGTATTTACGTAATTTAATATCGTATTTCGTGATAATTTGTTTTATGAACGATTACAATTTACAATGTCTTATTTGATACGGTAAAACAATAATACATAACTACATAATATATTCACGGTGGATATCTCTCAAAATACAATTTATTTTGCGTGAATCTAAGCAATGTGTATTGGATATTATATTTATTATTTTCGTATACATTTATTTCGGCATCAGATTTTCTATCGTTGTACATATTATATTTATATCCAAAGCCTCGTATTCACTGGATATGTATTGTTTCGAGATATGATCAATTCGGTTAAAACAATCGATGACCGAAATCGTGTTTGTAACCTTAGCGTGAAAAACAATGAACGCTATTCGAATTTGAAAGTCGAAAATGTACACTTTTACGTTTTATATTAAAATTTACAACGTTACTTATAATAAATATATCACAGATTGTACAAGAACAAAACCGACACACATTTACGGTAGAACGAAAATAAGAACCTTTTTACATGATATTTTATAATCGTCCTGAGCAGTTTTACGTTAGCCTCAAATGTATATAAAATCTACTCTACGTTCCAATCTAGCAACCGAACTATTGAATGTTATTTATTTACCTATTTATTTACATAAATATTACAATTATATTTACAATACTGCCCGGTCACAACGCATCCTTGATTTAAATTGGTACATTCAAATACAAACTTCTGTAGCTGCAGGTTGAAGTATTTTGTTTAACAGGCAAACCGAAGAATTTCCTCTAGGTGCTCTTTTCATGAAATGTTGACATACATTCGTAGATTTTTTTGACTAACCAGAACCGTCTCATGCCAATATTATGGGCTACTTAGAAGCCAGAGGAGCTGTTTGGGCATACTGCTGAGAATTGCACGTTGGCAATGAGAACGGATTCATGCTGAAGGGTGAAGAGACAAGACCGCCCATTCCTGTGGACAAAGAAATTAAATTGTAACAATAAAATTGAAAGGAAATCATAACCTGCTTCCTAAAGTACATTAGGTATACTCGTACATAATTATAGGGAGGAGGTAATGGAAATTGAATGTAAAATTTTGTTATTTCTGTAGTTATATTCTGTAGTTAATAGATATTCTAAAATTAATCACTTTTATAGTTTTATATGACGTGAATGATCCATATTTAAAACAAACACTTTTGTTCACAGTGATACGTTACAAAGGGTTAGCGAAGCATGCTCACAAATCATATAAAGCGCAACAAAAATAGCGAAACAAAAGGCTTTAAATAACAAAACAAAACTACTAACATTGGACGGCGAGATGTTGCCAATTCTGATGATTTTCATTGGGACCTTGCCTCACAACAGCAAAGGCGCTTCTCAGCTTAGCCTCTTTATTCTGTACCCCTTTCATATCGTTGCCGGTGCATTTTGTATGAATGTTTACCGGACAGTCGGCCAAGCTTTTAGAGCCATTTCTTTCACTGTAATGTCCGCTATCTTTCGTATTATACGCGTTATAGTGACGGTCAGATGATAAGTGTCCATTCATGTTCGCCGGATGGTAGGGTCCTAGAGACACTGGACGGGATAAAGAGAACAGGGGTTAACACAAAGCGACGTAAACAAATAGTAGCCGTGCGAAGAAAGCGTTGGAAATGTGAACTTTAATCTTGTTTGTATTGTTTAGTAGAAGTAAGTGACAATATTTTGACTTATAATTATGTACAATTTAGGTGTTAAATACGAGTAGTTCTGTTTTGTTTTTAATGACAGCACGTGTTTGAAATTTGACATTAGCAATGTATTTCATAGGTTAATTTTAATCCAGAGATATTATAATTAACAATCTTACTAAAAGTTATAAAGAAATAAAAATTGTAATATGTGCCTGGGCGGGTGGTACTGTAATGAACCAAATTCCTCAGTATCAAATAAATTACTAATACTATCTTAAAAACGGCAAATTTAAAACGTTACAGAAAAGAAAAAACCAAAAAAATATTATTTGTTAATAGATATATACTCGCATAAATTATAACGTTGCATCGATTTCTAAAACATGAAATTTAATTTTCCTAAAATATTTATCTCATTGCACCAATCAAGGCTGTACAATAAATGTGCTTTCGATCATTATGCTCAAATATTATTAAGGTTAAGTCCGGATTTTTATTTACCTACTTAATAATTATAATAAAGAGAGAGATAAAGAGAATTTGACGAAAAACTCACGTGAGCTAGCGTTGAAGAGTGAGGTAGGCGGTGCGGGGTAGTGTTGCGGGTGAGGGTAGGCAGCGGGCGCGGCGTGCGGCGTGGACGCGGCGCTGCAGTACCGCGGCGACACCGAACCGCCGCTGCGCGCGAACTCCTCTAAAAGAAAAAGCCTGGGTAAGAACACAAGGCCGTTAGGTTCGTTTGTTGGTACCTAGTATAAGAATCAGACGCACATACATATAAAAATAAAGAAAAAAAAAGAATAAAGAGAATGAATATATTTGTTTTACTAGCAAGATTATTTACTACTGACTGAACTAGTGTAATCAAGACCTATTAAAAATAAGATTTGTATTGAAATGGATGCTACCATCCCCATAACAGTTTCAAAGTCATAACCTACCTTCAGTCCACTGCGAGGCCGCAGTGTCCTGCACGCTCACCGCTAGCTGGCCGGTGTAGGAGTTGAAAGGCATACTTGAAGGTGGTGAACGAGGTGCTCCGAGTCCAAGCTGATTGTTGCGCGGCATTGAGTATAGTGCCTCCGCCAAGTCCGCTGCTCGTTTTAGGATTATTTCCTGTTTTAACAAAATTTTAGAAGTAAGTATTTATATTAGGTTTAATAAAAAAGAAATCCTGAATTTTTGTTACGATGATGCTGTCTGATGCCCTTTAAGTTCGAATAAAAAGAATTTGAACAGTTTACAATAATAAAATGAAAATATTTACTAGCAACGATGAAGCGTTTGATTGAGGTTCTTGGCGGGTGTGTTTAGTTCCGTTTTCGCAAAAAACAACATCGATATGAAACCTTATGTAAATACTAGATAAGTATCAAATTATATGGTAAACTCGGTTGGTCAGAATAGATGATACATCGCACACTGGTTTTACTAAATGTAAATTTAATATTGCGCTGCAAGGAATTTACACCTGAGCTATAAAGACTTTTATACTAAAATTCAAATATCAATTATCTAATTCCAGCACTAGGTAAATATCATTAAGTCATTAAATTCACCGCATATAATAAATAATGTACCGAAAATAAAATAACAGTAATATACAGGTAACAAAAAACGTACCTTCGGCAATTTTTCCGGGTCCCCGGGATGTCTCGGTATAAGTTTCTGTAGCCTCTGAAAGCCATAATCTATCGTTGGTTCGTTCAACGCTGCTATGCGAACAAGAGAAAAACAATATCAATCATTAGTTGGCTCACTAACAAATGAAAGCCTAATTGATGGATTGTATAAGAATTTCAGAGTTTCCTAATTACTGATTATTTTCATGGCAAATTTGGGACGTAAATAATGAGCATTTGGTTTTCTGCTCTGTATAGAATAAATAACTTAAACACATTAATTAATAGGAAATTAGGTTTAAAATAGAATGTATATTTCTAGGAATATCTTTAAGGTTTTGCAATCAAGAAATATAGTGCTTACGTGGAAGGATTACATGGATTGTAGTATTATGTAACCCACATAATTTTGATATAAAATAAAACTCAAGATTTGCAATGTTCAATAAAATAAAAAATATTTTATAGGAAAATCTTATCCCCGAAGGTGTGTGGCCCGTGTCAACGATACGAGTACTGCCTGCCTATATTGATATTCTATGAAAAAAATTACTTAGAGATATTGTATTCTCTTGGAGTGACATCTTGTAAAACAATGTTTTCAAATGTTTTGCCAACAAGCAAGATTTCTTCGAATCTTGAATTTTGTAGAATGCACTATGTCTACAATATCTGAAGTAGACAAACCAAATAACGGTAAGTCTATTTATCCTTCTTATTGTTAAGAAGTTAAGGTTTATTTTTGTCAAATGATTTCTATTTTTAAGTAGGTACAATTCCATTAAAGCCCTCTGAGACATGTAAAATAAATGTTTCATATAAGGCTTGTTACCAATTTTTAATGAACTGTTGAACTTTAACAAGCATTTTCTTTCTTTATATATAACTTTCACATATACGTTGAACTGATCTTAAACCTATCCAACTGACTAACCCCGTCGGTGGAAGTGATGGTTTAGTATGTGGAAAGCTCATCGAATGAAGGATAAATTTATTTATATAAAAAAATGAATCCCATTTTCCTTGGAACGGCTGGACCGATTTTGCTAATTCTTTTTTTTGTGTTTGTTATTATCAGGAGAAGGTTCTTATGAAAGAAAAAATTAAGAAAGTTGCGCTGAAAATTAGAAAATTTAACGATGGACTTACGGGGTGAAACCGCAGGGCGCAGCTAGTTATTTATAAAAATTGAAGAATCAAAAAGGCTTATAATATTGTACCCGGCTTAGTAAGTTATAAATTACAGTTAAAAATATTGATGCCTTTAAATTTAGTCAACTTTAACTGATTTTGAATTTACAATATTCAAATGTTTTGTTACCAATATACTCACAAACATAAACAAATCTCCCCGGAGCACCTTTGCAGAACTGCTTGCTCTTGTACGAAAGCGTCACTTCCACAACCCCCGGTATATGTCTTGGCGGCGTTTGCACTCTTATCGCGTGCGATGTTATAAGCTAACAAAGAAAAGTATGCTTTACTAAAACAGTTGTTATCTTTGTAAGGGATGGTTTTACACCTTCAATAATTAATTATATTCAACTCTATAGAAAAAACTAATTGTCTAACTTTTACTCACAAGACGAAACACATTGATGTGAGTAGCAGTGATTAAATCTTCGGAAAAAATATTGATAAAAATAAACAATTCACGGCTTATTTTAAGACTTTCATGGAGACATAATACTTTCAGTTTGCAGCAATGATTATGTGAAAAAGTAACCAAGATTAATATGTGACTCACATCAGTCTACAGGCCATAAAAGACTAGTCGTCTCGTCAGTCCACGATTACTGGCCCTTATTCTACTGAAGGTGACCGTAGACTTGACAAACTCTATAATTAATCTCCGAAACAAAAAGTAAGTACAAATATGAAGATTCAAAGACCATACATTATTCGGCATTAAAGACTACACTACACATACGGTCTTTAAGGCCGCATGATGTGGAGAAAAAACTTTAATCCTTACCTCACTCCACACGAGCATGGTCCCGAACACAACTTGTAGTCCATCAAAGAAGTTATCCCCTACTATGATAACGGTTGACCCGCCTGACGTCCATCCTTCGCTCGGTGATATCGCTTTGATACACGGTGTTGCCACGGGTAACGGGGGATACAGACCTGCTGTTCGAAATAGACAAACTTTAGTTCGATATTTCTTGTATCCTGTACATTTTGGGTTCGAAATGTTGTGTCCAACTTAAATAGAATTTATTTTGCTAAGCTATTTCTTATGCAGTGATTTTTTAAAGTTTCATTCAAGTAATATACTTTAAATTAAGAATCATGATATATCTTTAAATTCTTTCGCAACTTACCAAAGACAAAGGCTTAAAATAGTTCCCTAACTTTTATATAAATAGCGTTCGGGGTCGTAAATGGCATCTTGGAAACCCGCAAAAGTAAGGGCTAAAGCGTATAACAACTTAAAAGTTGAACACGAAACCGCTGGAACTCGTTCCGTCCTTCTTGAACGTTTACTTGAGTGTGTTCTAGAAAAAGGACAATTCAACACCGTAAAAGTCACGGTGTAAGCTTCATTGAAACAAGATGTAACAGTACCGGTAGCTATAATTGAAAATGAATTTTAATGGTTGGTAATAAAGTTGGATATGGAATACAGTTTTACAGTCGTTATGACATTGTCAACTGCTCTGAGTGCAAGGTTGAGGGGGGACACGCGTCAAGCAAGGGGGAAACTGAAATCTTACGAACAACGTTGTAATAAAGACGGGAGAAAGTGAATTTAAGGGGACGAAAGGCGATTACTTCGGTGGTTCTTTTTTAATTTTACTAATATTATATTCTCCCCATTTAAGAATGTTTTAATATTCCGTGTAAAAGATTTTGGTTGATGTATTTAATTTATAAGCTTACACCAAATCAATCAAATCAGCTTAAAGATCAGACATCGTTGGCGTCATTGACAAAAGAATTCGTGGAATAAATAATGTGAACTACTATTCAGGAAGCAAAAGTCATTAGTTTTTTAGTTATATAATCATGAATGTATATTTTTAAAGGGGTAAACAACACATCCTATAGGTCCTACGTAATGGGGGTGAGCCTAATGCCATTTATCGTATACGTCTGCATATATATGCTGCTACTTAGAACTAACAGAAAAACCAAACTATAATTTCCCCAACCCGGGCACCGAATACAAGACCTCACGGTCGCACGAAAATACTATCGTAAAGTTTTACGAGTCCAATTAAATAGTCTCGCGCCAATATATTTGTCTGATATAGCTAACATACGAAGGCGAATGTTTGTAAACAGTAAAAGTGTTTTTACGAAGCTAACAAGTTTGTACTGTGCAAATTTTCTCATTTCTAGCGTGTAATCCCTTCAAATCGGTTTCGCGCTGTCTAGCTCCCTTGCAAACTTTTTGTGTTATCTTAACATAGAAGACGTTCATTTAATTTATTGTAAACATCCACACTACATGTAACACTTTTTAGCTTATCTGAAAGCGACATAATTAGTGTTCACAACAGTTTGAGATTTATATAAAGAAATAAATAAATAAATAAATATCATATTTTATTTCTAAATATATATTCGAATATTTCTTATCATGGACACTATTTAACTAGAATTCTGGACACAAAATGGTTGACAGGAGGAGGGTTGACTGTGGAATTTAATATGCTGCTGATTATATGTAAGTAAATAGGCATTTTTGATTTATTGTCGGTACAAAACATTTGCTGAGGAAAGAGATTATTATATATCCGACTTCGTTAATTTACTTTGAAAATTATTTATTTCTGGGATTCACCAAGTGTCACGTTCGAAGTTTCCTTTAGTTACCACATTAATGATAAAAACAAGAGGAAGTGCCACGAAGCGATCGCTCATGTATCACAATACCTTTTTCTGCTATATCAAAACTTCTGAAATGCATTAAACGAACAATCACATGTGCATTGGAATATACTATATTTTTTTTTATGTTATAGTGGGCAAACGAGCAGACGGGTCACCTGATGGTAAATGACTTCCGCCGCCCATGGGCACCCGCAATTCAAGAGTCACACGTCCGTTACTGCCCTTTAAGGTGGTAGTAGAGGGAGAGAAGGGAAAGGCGGGAATAGGGGAGAGGGGGGAGAGGGAAGGGTAAGGGCCTCCAGTAACCTCACTCACGCGGCGAAAAGCAATGCCATCATTGCTTCACTACCGGTTTTCTGTGAGGCCGTGGTATCACTCCGGTTTGAGCCGGCCCATACGTGCCGAAGCACTAATTAATATTACTATTTGTATGAGCTTGGCGTCCCCGTACAAATAGACCAACTATTTGTAGGTTAGAATGAGAATAAAGTTGCAAGAATAAATATTTAGTTACTTAAAAAAAGTTAAAGTTTTTTTTAAGATAAGATACTGCAAGACCTCATATTATATATCTGGACAAAAATAGTACAAAATCATTTCGAAACGCATGTTCCAAGTTTTGTACGGAGCATAATTCCTCACTAAATTATCCCTATTCGCTTCATGCTCGCTTCAACACCCCCACCCACCCCGAAACACCCGGCTGAAGTTCTTTGCGAAATGTCTACTGTGATTCCTTGAATACAAACGACATCTTAAAACGCTGTATTATGAGTTTTGCACATTTATCGTCAATTGACTGCTGAATTTTGCACGTACTTATTTAGGTGTGAAAACCAAGAATCCGATGATAAATACGGCATCTTCTAAGAACCACCTTTTGAAAAGTATTTTAACAATAAAATTTTAAAATAATCAGTAAATAAACTAACCCATTTCTTACCCGAAATGTATAAGTAATATGTCGCAAAGTACAAAAAAAAAATAAAACAAAAGAAAAAAACAAAAAAACGTACAAGTATTGTCAGTCGTGGCGTCTGTACCTTCGCTTGGATCTAATCTCTTCGCTCGTCGGCCATGCTTGCTGTTATTGTGTACGAACATGTTGTCTGATATCGCCAACAGAGGACCATCCACCATTACTTGTGTTGATATTACCACCTAGAATAAATAAAAAAAATTAAAAGGGGTACCTACCATAAGATTATCATTATTTTGACATAACCAATCTTCACTACTTTTCATGAAAATGATTACATAATGTATTAGACTTCACTAACATTAATTATTTTTAAACTTTCGCCACTTTTATACATTTTACAGGTGTAAGTCGGGACTTTATCGTCGCACCTCACGGAGGCGTTGCTGAATTCTCACCAGTCCACCCGTGACCACGATCGGTGCGATTCGATCGAAAAGTCGGGTAACCAAAAAAGGTATTGTACCTTATAAATATTATCCTGATTAAATCCCGAATTACACCTTTGATATGTAACCTTATATTATTTTAAACATTTAATACACGATTTTAATAAACAACAATTTTTAATATGCTCAGGATTTGTTATATTTATTTATTTATTTTTGACTGGTCTGTGGGTTAGTGATCCTAACTGCTGAGCCAGAGGTCGTGGGTTCGACTCCCACCCAGGACAAATAATTGTGTGATGAGCATGATCATTTGTTCTGTGTCTAATATGTAGATATGTATTTAGAAATATACAAGTATTTTTATCAGCAGTCTGGTTACCATAGTACAGGCTCTGCTTAGTTTGGGATCAGATGGCCGTGTGTGAAATGTGTGAAGTTATTATTATTTTTATTTATTTGTTTATAATAAACATCGTCTGGTGGTCGAATTTCAACCATAAGTCAGTAAGTTTTGAATGTTTTTTTTTCATATCAATGACCAGTATATCTTGAACTGTCATTGTATAGACATTAGACGTACCGTACCATGACAGGTCAACATTTATACGGGGCCCCTGTAGATTTTTGTAGCCGTTTTCAGATCATTTTTCAAATTATAACACACTAGCTGACCCGCGCAACATCGTCGGCGTTTGTCAATTTTGCCCGTTTTTGCAACATTTGTCATTAATGCTCTGCTCCTATTGGCCGTAGCGTGATATTATATAGCCTTCCTTGATAAATTGGCTATCCATCACTTGAAGATTTTTTTAATTAGAACCAGTAGTACCAAACCTACAAACTCTTTAGCTTTATAATATTGGTATAGATATTGATTAAAAATTGTAGCGTTCTGCACTTCTTCTGGATATAAACTTTAAGTTATCCAAATATGATATTCTTCCTTGCGCGATATTTGTTTGAAAAGGGGTACAAAGAATTCTCTTTACATATTATTATTATGATATAATATTGGTTTATAAAGACTTGCATAACATACACATATTAGAATTTATTTTCTATTTACGTAAAGAAGTTTTTGTGTAACAACTTTGAGTTCACTTTACAAAATTATGCAAAAGTTGTTTATTTACTTTATAAAGAAGTCGAGGAAGTGTGCTAAAATATTCAAGACGTCTATTTATAGACCACAGTTCATAGAAAAACCAAAAGTACCGTCACCAAAATAAAACGCATGAAGATATATCACGCGTCTACGTTTCACACACAGGAACAAAAACCCCGCATTCCTACACACACTAGCGCGAAGGGCACTGAAAGGGAGAGTCCCTTGGGAGGTGGAGCCAATGTCTCGGGAACCGACGAAATGGACGAAACTCTTCCAATGGGTATGCAAGGAAGTGCATTGTATGCATGTGTGTGTACGGATTAGGCATGTGAGCGTGGGTGGTCGATTGATAGACGGCGATTTCATCGATATGTCTTTTAAGTTTTGTATTTTTGCTGAATAGACAAGGTTATTTAACAAATTAATGTATTATGTACGGACTATCAATTTGATTATGTATTATTTTAAAATTGACATTGTATTGTATTTCCTCAACAAACAAGGTTCAGCAGCGGAGGTATATAAAAAATTTACATATATAGTACTTTCTTAAAATAAAACTTATGCTAAACAAAATTACTATTAGTACCCGCTACTAAACGCACGAAAGCACGATAATTTGTGGAAATCATAGAACGTCCATTTTTGAGTGGATCTTATATTTTTTTTTAATTTGATGTAAAAAAAATGAATTCATATTGTATTAAGTCACATTCTACTTGAATAAAAGTTATTTGAGTCCGTTAAAGTAAACTACAGTAATTTTGACACGTAATGTTTATTATACAGTGTGAAACACACAGGCGCTACTTTGACATCTAAATCACCCGGAATACAATATTCACGTCGATAAAGCGACTGCATTATTTCGATTCCTACACCCACCTATAAATATGTACATAGTTATATATTATACCCATATATTCTTACCCTTGAAACGTTAGGGAACGACCACTGAATTATTCAATGACACACAGAAAGCCCAAATATAGACATTACTTCACACATACACACACATAGACAGAAATTTGTTCGTATTTCTGTTGTATGTAGAAATGAGCAATATAGTGTTTCATTAAGTTCTATATTTGTTTAAAGTTGGTAAGAGGACACGTAAGACAAATATGTCTTAGACCAAGTATGGAAGCAAATTTGTACACATGAGTAGACTGTGTGAATGCACCTTTGGAGTGGTTATTTCAGGGCTGTAACTAATTAGTTTGTATTATGATATATGAGATTTGGTGATTAAGATTTAACTATAAATAATGATCTTGTAATTTGTTTCACTTTTAAAATACTAAGAGAACAACCAAGTTATGTTCGGTATTTATTCTGATGCGTATTTTAACATTAAAAAATCTTTGAAACACAAACTGTTAAATAGGTATTCTCTTAAATTGAAGAGTTGAAATTAATATTTTTTTTATTCAGAGTAACATGAACAATTTTTAAATATCTCTAAATAAACTACAAACTCAAATGCTAAAAAAACACACGCCCAATAATTAAAACGGCATAACTAATTAAAAAATACAAGTAAACGGTGAACAGAGATCGGTTGAAAGTAAATAAATAAACTCGTATAAATAAATTTAATTTTATCCCTCCCCTCAATTGGAGGCGCTTCAAATATTCAAGAGTCGTGAACGCAACCCTTCCTTCAGTTAAGGCCAATACAGACGGTGAGCGGTGCTAGTCACGAAAACGTTACTAGGGTACTTATACACTATCACCACAGTAGATAAAAATGTTTCACTATTGACGTACGTATTAGTCTTGCACATTTAAGTTGAGAAGTTATGCGCTAGTTATTTTTTAAGTGACAAATAAGTTAAATCTACAGCCATGTGACAGTAATTTTTAAACACTTTCCTCAGAGAGTAAAGTAGGTCTGTTGCTTCCGAATTTGCTTAGAGGCAGTGGGCAGAATGAGGCAAAGACCTGTTACCTGTCAGGCCAACCCGACAAGTAACAGACCAGACTTTTTTCAGAGACCACCTCTATACAGAATAACCTAGATGCCCTGGCTGTGGCGGGAACGGTAGCCCGCCCGTTGTGATGCACTCCAATCTCAAGTCTACAAGGTTGCAAGAAATGTTGGCCAGGATCTGCTGGAAGCTTGGCAACGTAAAATCAGTACTAAACAATTAAATACTCTATGACCAAGCAAATTTTTACGGGGGTATTATGTATTTATGTACAATTTAAAAAGTTTTATTTTTCTGGTTAGAATTTATGTAGTCACTAAATTTGCTTGATGGTTGGATAAAGGGAAATTTATATGGGAGAATAGAGTTTCGCAGCTGATCATATTCATATCCAGCTTTCTGAATCATATGTGAATCATACCATACAAAGATACATATAAATTGTACAAAGATTTTAACACAAGTGTGGATAAAGACAAAGAAAAACAAAATAATTATCTTTAAAAAAAGTGTAACCGACTTCAATGCACCGCCATGGTAAATACAAGTTATTTAAATGCACTGCAATACACACAAAAAAAAACTGTCAAACCTCCTCCTTTTTTGAAGTCGAATGATCGATTTTATAACTAGAAAGAATAGCCATGTAACTGTTTTTCAACTGACTTATATTCTTATACAAGTAAAAAGTGCAAATCAAAATTAAGAAAAGAAGATAAGTTATGATAAGGTTGGTGCGTCTGTTAAGTTCTGATAAAGTGGAGAAGATATTTCTTTCCTTAATAATATTAATGTCAACTATTATAATATTTCCTTATACCATTTTGTAGCCGAACCATTTCAGCAATCTTTCTCAAAATGTTTATTATCTAGTAGGTTTTTTATACAACCCATTTGGCAAATGAGCATCTAGCTGACCTGTTGTTAAACGACTTTTGTTTGACATTTTGCCAAGCCTATATCCTCCCTCATACATGAAGCTCTGGGATCCTTAGGTACGCACCAGATATGAAGGACAGCACTCCGCCGTTAGTGCTAGTAAGACCGAAGTTCTTAACTCTCTATCATATTTTATGCCTGCCATCATACGGCCTTCAGGTCATCACACACTATAACGGCACTGCAGCGGTACAGCGGCGCCGCCTGAAATTGAGGCTACCGCTAGCCGCCAATGTGCTTTGCCACGAGTTGCCCGCTAGATGCAAGCTCGCAGTCCAAGCGCGCTGTAAGCACGCAGACCACGCGCTGTAAGCGAGCTGACCGCGAGCTTACAGCGTCCCGACTGCGAGTCGAGTTGTATGGTTGCAGCCAGCTTACTCTCGCCGTTAACATTTTCATATTGACATTATGAAATATATTATACGTGCAAGTTTTAATGCTCAGATTTGAATGACAACTTAATTGCTGGGTTGGAGCCGTGCCGTTACCGTGACGGTATAGTGTGTGATGACCTTTAGACAGCCAAGTAATCTAGGGTGCTCCCTATCTGGGAGTACATACACAATATTATGGATGTGTTACCAACCTGAAACCTTCTCATATCGCGTGGGTTGCCGGCATTCTTCAAACAATTCTGGTTGCATTTTAGGAAGAACTTCAAGAAAAACCTGCAACAAAGTAACATTTGAAATATGGACGCCAATGGCAACTGTTTAAGGTTTTTATTCGAAAAATAAAGCATTAATAAGTGTATACTGGTCCCGTAAAATATCGGCGGAAGCGTGTGAACAGATAATTCGCTGCAAATGATGCGGACACATAAATCAAACGTTGGGAACAAATGAGTTATCGACGCGAGAGAACTGTTGCCTATTAAAATTTCGGGTTTCAGAACGTTACTACGTCAGTTTATGATAATAACAAATGGATGTTTCATCACTATTGCATTATGTTTATATATTTCCTAAGTATTATATTTACTATACACAAAACGACGTAATATCTAATTTATTAAAGTAAATTTGTTCAGATATGATGTGGTATATTAATTAAAACATGTTAATTCTAACAATAGTGTTATGAGAATTTATGGAACACACATGCATTAGAAACATGACAAAATATTTATTTAACATTAATTGTTTTTTAAATAAGTATATAATTATGGATAATATACTGCAGAAGTAATGCTTACTTCTTACTTATTCTAAAATAACCTGTGGAATAATAATTACGTCAGCAACGTAAAACTAAAACTATTTATTCTCAAGACTAATGCAGATAAGTGCACTAAAATGGATATGTTTTTACTTTCACGAAATAATAACTTCTTATGGTAGTGCTATTTAAAGACAAACGATCGTAAAATTCAGCTGATTTCTCAAACTTTGACTACCTGCGCTAAGTTTGTCTTTAAGTCACCAGCTGTTTCCACTTCACTATCATGAATATCGTTTAACCTAAGTATTAATTTGTTTCTCGTGTTCACAATTTGTACCTTCCGCTCTTCCGCAAAAACTTCACACTTTTTTCCTTTACGGTAGTCGACGTGTGAATTTTACGACTACTTTTTAATTTTATACAGTATAAATGAAAGGTCGTGAGACAAGCTGAAAAGACTGTTTAAAATGGATGTGAAAAGAAATAAAACGTATGGACAAAGTGCAGACAGCAAAGCAAAATGCATTTTTACATTTTTTGGGAATAAAAAAGAAAAACTACGTTGTTTTATTGGCTGTCAAAACGAAACCTCGAAACAGAATCAAACAATTTCCAACGAAAAGTCTATCAGACCAACTATCGGCATATCGGATTACACACAATAGTCGGACTTTGCTGTGTTACGTTCATTTCTTGAATAGCTGACTATGATCCTTATGTCGTGGTCGTAAGGTCCACGCGAAGTGTTAGTGTAAGTTGGTCGGTGCGTAATGTTGAGCGTACGATCAGGCGGGCGATCACGATGAATGCTTTAGCAGAAATATTTTACATAGCCTGAGGCACCGGCGATGCCGCCACGCCGAATATTGCTGTGCCAACATGTGTGGATTTACTGGAGTTGCAATACGACTGAATAGTTTTTGTGTGTATGTTACGCGATAGCTTCGCGTGAACCGATGTTAATAATTATTTTTTTCAATAGAATTGGTTGTACTCAAGGTTGGTTCTACTGAAATTTGAAGAAAATATTCCACCTCTAAGAGAGGGAATTTAAGGGATGAAGAATGCAGCTTATTACATGATTAAGGTGCACTGAAGTCATTGAAGCTTTTTTTAAAGTAAATAATTATTGTAAGGATTCAAGATAAACACCAACAACTCTTAATATTAAGTACAATACAGGTATGCAATATGCGAATTTTCATAAAATTTTGAAATAGAAGATATAGTAATATAATAGAATAGAAGTGTTACTTTTCTATTTAAAAAAAAATCAAACAGGAGAATACGCATTCATATTGAAAGGAGTCAGAAAATCCATTTATGTTAGTTCAAATGATCTTTTCTCTCTTTTTTAAAAAGGGTAAAGTGATGACAATCCTTAATATTATCTGTGCTTTGAGCGGTCATAGATATCAGTAGTCTTAATTCACATAGGAGTTGTATTAAAAGTTCAACTGCGAGATGTTTCAGGCAGAACTAACAGTCATATGCTACAGAAACAACAAGCATTGGGTCTTGATTATGCATGCAGAATAAACACAAATGTGTAGGACAAAAGTGAAATAACAGTAGACTATAGACTCCGAAAGGTCAAACCAAGAAACTAAATGGTAATAACAGCTCTATGTAGATGGTAAAAACGTATCGAGATATGAGCGGTGTTGGTGGCGCGCGAATGTATTTGTGGTGCCCGCGGCGCCACACATCTGTTCACATTATTTATGTTAAACACCTTATGTCACAATATTGCGAGTTACGAGTTTACGCCACTGTCAAACGACTGTTCTTCACGTGAATGGAGATTTTATTTTAGGAGTGGGATAAGACTGTCTTAAGGAGTGGAGACAATCAAGGTTACTGGATTCATACACAACAATTTTGAAGTAACTTGCTCTAGTCGTCTTTAAATAGGTATAGGTTTTCAAAAAGTTTGCACTTAAATAAATTGGTCCATGTCATCAAAAATTAATTACTGATAATAATTGACAGATTTGCTAAGAAAAAGCCCCAAAAGATAGCAAAGTAAGGGAGTATGTAATGATAGACCCACAGGATATACCTAATAATCAAAGAATAAATATATTTGTAGACTGTTATACTGCCCTCCTTATTGCAAACGCAGTACTTGCAAAATGGTGGTTTGGAGATAAACGCGGTAAACGTATTTTTTGAAATCTTAGCAACAAGTCTATGTTATATAACTTTTGAAGTGTAATTAAAAAAATAAGAAAAAAAATCAAGCTTTCTATTGACATATTTATTTCTTAACTTTAATGTCTCAGTTGGATAAAATGCACAGTACTGCATTTTCATTTCCCATCTGGGCTTGTGATCTTTACAGTATCACTAAGGCCAAATGCAGTATTTATGTTTATTACTGCAAAATCACCTAGCACGTGTTCAATACTGCGTTTCTAGTTAGTGGTTTCGTCCGCGAATGACATCGACGCACTGATTTGCTAGCACGAAATGCGGCACTGTATACTAATACTACATTTAGTTTTAGCAGCGCAAGAGTGGCTCTTTGTTATGATCGCTACACTCAAACGCATTATTGTAGAATACTGCGTTTGGCTTTAGTTAGTATTCGTTTCAGAAGAAGTTATATGCTTAACTAAGCTACAGTAAACGTATCAAGTACTGCACAACCTTCTAGCACATGCTGAATGCTGCAGATCTTGTTAAAAAACATGTTTATAATAAAAAAAATCATGAGAATAATTTATTTATGCATAGATTAACCCCTTAAGATGTCATTTTTACAAAAAAGTGAAAATCACAAAAATTACGATTACTGCAAGTACAATTAGCAGGGCAGTATAGCATTCACTACAAACCTTAGTGATTTCTTCTATAGTACTAATTATTTACCCTGTATTTTAATCTGGTAAATGAAAGAAAAAAAAAATGGATTAAATTTTATATTAAAATTTTTATTTTATTATTAATATTAAATACCTACTTATTTCATAGCGTTCGAGACGTTATTAGTTTCATAATTGAAACTCATTACGTCTACTACGTTAAAATATCTAATATAATAATCATATGTATACAAAAATTACATTAACAATTTTTAAAACGGGAGCTACTTTGCATGGTCAGTTGACTACATGCTCGTTCATATATTTATACGAAATAAAACACTAAAGAGTTGTTATAACGTGGCTATAATAATATGATTACCACTGACTGACCCTTAGTAATGCCTTCGCATACAGAACCATATTTTTTCCTGACTCTAGTAAGACGTATCGTAAAAGTACCTCCCCTGGCCATTCAGAGCTTGGAACATTAATATCGGGTAAGGGCCACCTGACAGTTGCGTTATCCGTGAGTATCGCTCTTCTGCGGTGACCGCTAAGCCTTAAAATTATTGCCTTTCGATAAGTAGAAGCAATGTGTTTCTGTTTATTTTGTAAAAGGGAAGACAGTTTATGAAATAAGCTTCAAACTTATCAATGAGTTATTTCTAATGAGTAGGACACAATGACAAAGAACTACTCCTATTCATTCTAATTTATAGTATTTCATGTAGACTTTTGTGGAGGATAGAGTTGACAACGCGTGAGAAACATTACTGGTATTGCGCTTGTTTGATTAATTGTATAAAAATCTTTAAGCAGTATTATTAATTTGTGGTATTTTGTTAGCTAGAGGTGATGTCACAATCGATTACCTTCTATAGAAATATTTTTAGTTTAGCATATGTAACAACAGGAAATCATTAAATGAAACACAAACCCTATTGTGTTAAAATACTAACGAATCAACTTATAGTTGTGTATATTTTATTTCATTCTTCAGTTCGATATCCCGCTGGTGGGTGGCTGGTGGGCAAAAAAAAATCGTAAACACCAAAATGCACCATTTTGTTGCTTTTTTTAGAAACATCCACGCCTAGGACTTTGTCTTCTCTCTCTCTCTCTCTTTGTTTTAATTTAGTACTTATTTTTGATAAATGTTAGTAATAGTTTTTTGTTTATTTGTATATCTGTGCGTGTTCTAAATAAATGTTTCTTTCTTTCTTCTTCCTTTCTTTCTAGGACACTTGGGTTGCGAAGACAAATCTAACAATACTAAAATTATTAGAATCCGTTTGGTTGTTTAGATGATACGAGGTAATAAAGAATATATTACATTACAAAGATATCCGCGAAAAACATTACCCTTCCTCGGATGAAAATATAAAGATAAATGTTTATAGAATGCAGGTGTCATAAAACTCGTCTGCATCATTGTCACCTGGTGACGTACCTCTACGTGAACCGAATAAAATGACCAATGTATTTTCAGTACCATAACATATAAAAAAATATTTATCTACGCTTTGACCATTTCGTTTTCCGTGTAGTTTCAAGACTTTTTTTCTTGTCCCTCAGTTGACACTCGCAAATAAATTAGAAACCTATTATTTGCTTCCCGCTGAACTAGAATCATGACATGACATTTTTAAGACAACCTCTCACACCACAAGTAATGGCAAACATCGTTAACTAGTAATGAACATTATGTACATATATCACATAAAACATAACATATGTTATTGTCATTCTGTAATTTTTTTAATGTATTTAGATTAGGTATATACATATATTATACAACATAGAAGGAATTTCTATAATCTGTCTGACTATTTGGCCCAACAAAGAGACTCATTCATAACAGTCAGAACCTGTTAAGGCATAGGTATAACACTTTTGAATGAGATCTCTCTGTACTCTCTGATCATCTGTACTTTTATACACATACATCTCACTATTCGATAGAAAAAATCTAGTACGGCATTAAGTCGCGGCAAAGAGGCGAGGCTGTAGGTTGCCCTCTTTCAAGTCGGAACACTGGAATACCCCCCCACCTACCCACCCCACGACGAATCGACATAGACTATGTTTATTTGCATCGGATATACTTTGGGTACATGTTTGGAAAAAACTATGTAGGTACATCATTTCTGTCCACACACTACTAAGTAACTGAACGAATGTCATTTTTACATGAAGAAAACTATAATACGCGAAGATAATTCTATGTAGACTTAAGCAATTATCTCGGATGAAGGAATGAATGCAAGATTTTTGTTACTTTAAGTTTGTATATTGAAGAAGTGCATAAAGCTATAATAAATATATATAAAAATGAAATACTCTTAATTTGTAAGCACTTGAGAATGACATGATTTTTTTTAGGATTTTGCTTTGAAATATCCGTAATAGTCAGAACTACGCTATGAGACCAACAAAAATTGGAAAGCTTTCCTGATAAATTGAAAAATTTGAGAAAAACTGAAAGAGCTTTTTCATATGGAATGAAAATTACCTACTAATTGAAAAGAAATACAATTTTTTTCATTGAAAATCAACAGAACAACGTCCGTCGAGTCAGCTAGTTTAGTATATAACTTTCCAACAATATCATAAACTATTTACTGTAGCACTCAACAAACACAACTAAAGAAAAAGTCACGAAAACCACATTTGAAAATCGAACTACGCAGATCCGCCAACAAGCGGTCTCTTATAACTTTTCCCTTTTAACCTTTCGTTCCCCCCGTGGCCCCGTGGCGCGTCCCGTCGCCGACTCCCTCGGGAGGCGTTCCCCAGGGCCGGCATAGACTCCCCTGGTGCGCCCCACCCTGCCACCACTCAATACCGACACGCCATGCGGACGCCAAAGATTAAGCAGGTGTCAGCGTAGTTGTGTTTACTGTGTCAAGTGGTACTTTTGTGGTAGGCTTACGTCGATGTATTTGAATTTTGTAGTGGGTTTTCAGGTAGTTTTCAGAGAAGGCTAAGATTTATCGTATACTTTCCCTAGTATTCTTAAAAGTGTAAATGTTAAGATCGGGCTCCTATTAAAATACATACCTAATAAGTGTATATCCGAAATTATACTTAAAATGTTAAGATATAAAAACATCACAAAGAAAATAAATCAGACAGATCATCATAAAGCGATTTAAACATTGACCTTCGAAGTTTGTAACTGCTCTTGTCTAAGCCCTTGAGAATATATTGTATTACTAAGAAAAAAGTTTGGTAGAAAACGAAAACTTAAGAAGCATCTTTCACAGACGGTCGATTCTGCGAATATCTAAATAAAATCGTTGATTTAATCTTTGTGTAACATGCGACGGGCCCATAACGGGCCCAGTTTTCGACTTGTTTTTCCGCGTGCTTCCATAGCAGGCGTTAATATTTCAGTATGTACCAAATTCAAGGGTTAACTGTTACCAGTCTACGCTGACAGTGTAAATAGACGCGAACAATTGAACGATTCCTATTGTGATTAGAAACGATGAAGCGATATTAATGTTTTGTGTTTGGTTTGTTTGATAAGTACTATGTCTGCTTCTATTTGTTTTAGAACTAGAGAAGTTATAACGCTTTGAATTATAAAATAAACATATCATCTAATGACAAAACATATAACACATATTAACTATCAAGTATGTATCTTTGATGCCATTAATATAGCTAATTAATCTTGGAATTTTTCACCAGTAACCTAAAATTAATAAACTGATATCTACAGATGTCAACTGTGATATTTGTAATGAATGTATTTCTAATTAATGTCAGTTACAAGTAGTTTATACAGCATGTACATAATTATATTATATACTAGCAGCGCATCGCGGTTTTACCCGTGTAAGCCCCGATCCCGTGAGAATATCGGGATTAATAGTAGCCTATATGTTAAATCAGGTCTCCAGCTATCTACGTACCAAGTTTCATCGCAATCGGTTCAGTAGTTTTGGCGTGAAAGAGTAATAAACACCCATCCATCCATCCAAACTTTCACATTTGTAATATTAGTGGGATATATTTTTTATCTTGTCAAATTATTGCATAACGTTTTGGAACGGCTTTAGATTATAATATAAAAGCCGTAAGATAACTAGTCCGGTTCAGGTCTGATAAATCTAAATGATACTGAAACCAGATTATACCTATAATGAAATAAAATTCACCCGCACTTGTAATAATCTGTGAAGTTTTACGCATATCTCCAAGCATCGATTTCTAAGGAAACTTTCACTTCCTGTAATACTTTCGTATACATACATATCGAGTGGTTGTAAATATAAAGCACTGTAGTAGTTTTTCCAATGTGTCGAGTGAGGAGGGTATCGCGGGCGACGCAGCATCCCGCCGTTGCTATGGCAACGCGATAAAACCTCGCCTTTTCATAGCCCTCCGTAACAGTAAACGTTAGTTTCGCAGAATCTTCAAAGAAAATTGTATGGTTTTACGTATGAACGCTGGAAAGAAATCCGAGAAAAAGGGACGTAGTTATATAACCTCATACTTTAATATTATGTCTTTAAACGGATATGCAAATAGTTTATAAAACGATTGTAACTAGGAAAAAAGATATTTCTATTTCTCGAACTTTCACAGCATTCATTACTTAACTTATAATACTTTTTCATCATAATATTACTGTATATATGATACCAAAGTTTTTACTGGTATTTTCATTAACTCCTTTAATTAATAATCATAATATTAACTTGAGACATCTCATACGCGGCCATCTAATCCCAAACTAGGCAGAGTCTGTACTATGATAACCAGACTACTGATAAACATAGGTACTCATATATTTCTAAATACATACGGGGTCATACTGAAAGCCAAATCTATTTCGATCCACGACAGACGCTTTTTAAATTGCCGGCAATTTGTAAAAACAAATGACATATGAAATCATTAAACATCTACAGATTCCCAAAGAATTCCTAATTCGAAATTTAAATACATTTTTCATCGGCTGCTTTTCTTACTGGCCTATTCTTAAAACTTTCATTGTGATCCACGTACATATCACTACATATTATAAAACAAAGTCCCCCGCCGCGTCTGTCTGTCTGTTCGCGATAAACTGAATAACTACTGAACGGATTTTCATGCGGTTTTCAACTAGTAGACAGAGTGATTCATGAGGAAGGTTTAGATGTATAATTTGTACCCGTACAAAGCCGGGGCGGGTTGCTAGTTATAGATAAACTACGCCCAGGCACAGGACAAATGATCATGCTCATCACACAATTATTCATCAGGATAAATAATGCTATGCCAATAGCCCAGTCGAACTAAGTCAAAGCAATGTTCGTACTATACTATAGTAAATTAATATTGGTAGGGTATTTGATTCATTGCTTGGTGATGTAAGTAGGTACATATTTTGCTTAAGTTATTGTATGAGGCAAGATTTATCAAAGCATGGCATTTTTAGATGTACCATTGAAATGTTGACTTTGCTAACGATGATCATTCTAAAAAATCAATAACTGTTATGGAAACCGGTTTCCAAACCTTGGTTTCCAATCTGGCCGAAGGGACATTAACTATCATAGTGATTGAAAATTATCTTCATAATAAGTAAAAAGTTGCCGGGAGTCTTTTAAAAATAAATACTATGACGATTGTGAACATGACTTACAGTAGGTAGGTAGATTTGATCAACAATACTTATACAAGAATAAATTAAATATTTAAAACACCATCGGCAATCACAAATTCCGGGAAACTAATTTAAAAAATCTTCTATGAATAACCTATTTATTAAGACTATTCCAATGAACTCAAACACTATAAGTATCTCAGCTATAAGTTGGTGAGGAGTTAGATATCCTGCTGATTCCAGTAGATGACGTTGCAGCATTAGAGCAAGGTTCCCAAGTTTTTGTGAAATCATTAAAATCACAGGATACTAAATTTCAAATCAATCTGACCAGTAGAAGTTACTCATATCCCATCAGGAAAAAAAGAACTGATAACTCTCTGTTAATGCCGCGTTCCTATAATTGAGAAACGATTCGTTTTGCATACGGACGGTAAAATTTTCGTTGAAAATTCAACGTAATTTAACCGTCCGTAAGCAAAACGAATCGTTTCTTGATTATAGGAGCGCGGCATAAATCACCTTTCAAGCAAAAAAAAAACAAAATCAAAATCAATGCAACCGTTTAGGAGGTATAGAGATCGCGTAGTGGTCGAATTTCGACCATGGTTTTTTCATTGGCTAGTATAACTTGAGCTGTAGACTTACTTACCATGATAGGTAAACACATATACTGGATGCGTGTAATTTCATTAAGCCGTTTTCGTAAAGTTGTAAGACATATTGTTTAAAAATTTTAGCTTTCTGCACTTCTTCTATATATAAACTGTAAATATTCCAAAATCCACGTTACTATGTTCGCGAAATTTTCTTAAAGGGGTACAAAGAATACTCTTGACGTATTAATATATGATACCTTGCCATATAAAAGTACCATGACTGAGGTTGGTACTTAAAATTTTAAAATATATAATTAAAAGGTGAAAGTTTAAGAGAAATCTGTAATTGACAGTTTGCATATAAAAATAGCAAACACACAAACGCTCTGATTTTTTATTGTATACTGTGTTAGGTACTCTTTCAAATCTAAAAGCGCTTGCTCCCGGAGCCGAGTAGTTTCCAATTGACAATATACCTACTGGTAGACGGGGCAATCGCTCGCGGCTTGTAACCTCCTTTGCCCACCCTCTGTCGGTCGTCTGACAGAATTCAACTTACTACTTGTGTCTTTTAAACTTTGATTATGATTATACATTTCTATATTGTCAGCCAGGAATAACTGTGACAAGTGTTCTATTACGGCTATGGGAACTTCGAGAAGTTTCCTAGCTTTTTAAATAAAGTTAAAACCATGTTCTTTCAATATTTAAATCGTTGTCTAAAACAAGAGTTCAATTAAAGCGTTGCGTCTATTGCGACAAGGGCTATAAGTTCGGACCTTACTTGGGAAATTCATTTGTCCACTTCGCATGTTTTTTTTATGTGATAAGGGGAAAGAGCAGACGGGTCACATGATGGTAAATGACTATCGCCCCCCATGGGCACCTGCAACTCACGAGTCACAAGTGCGTTGCCGGCCTTTAAGGTAGGAGTAGGGAAAAGGCGGAAGAGGGGGAGAGGGAGGAGGAGAGAGGGAAGGGAAGGGTTAGGGCCTCCAGTAACCTCACTCACTCGGCGAAAAGCATTGCACACTGCCACATTGCTTCACTGCCGGTTTTTTGTGAGGCCATGGTATCACTCTGGCCGAGCCGGCCCATAGATACGTGCTGAAGCATGGCTCTTCCAGGTTGACATAAAACGTTTGGACATTCTATGTCAACCTGTAAAGAATTATTTAAATCAAAGTATAGTTAACGTAAGTTTAAATGTTTAGGGACATTTATCTACCGCACTGTTCAGTCTACAGCTTACATCATAAGTGAGGTTTCAATATTCATAAGCTAAGTTCGTATGTACCAAAATTAAGGCACATGTACACCAAACTGAACACACGTAGTGCTCTTTCGTGCACAATCAACATACAAAGACAAGGGGCAACATTACGCGGGCATCACTTCATTGTGGGCACCGGTCTAATTGTAACTACACTCTTGGGCACTATCAGCCGCTCAGCGCTCCGCCGGGTAGGCGTGGGCCACTAATCTTCGACCCCTACATACCAATACGCTTCATGGTACACACAAAATAATTTCAAACTTAGCACACCGAGTATAAAGTCCAAATTCGTCCAAACAAAGTAAGTCGTATTTGCAAACGTAGCGAGGGTTAACGCACACTATCAACTCATTAAATTGCATCGCCTTTTTAATGAGTCTGAAAGTGAACAAAGGATATTGAGCGCGATTACATTAAGTACGTAGTTGTAGTGTTAGAGGTAAGATAGTGTTTTGTGGACTATTTTCACAATGTTTTCCGGTTACTGTTTGTTGTTAAATGAAAAACTTGGGCTCGTTTGTGGTCGATAAGTTTTAAAAGTTTCTTAAGCTACTGTTACATTGTTAACATGTATGTGAGTACTTCTACCCTTATAATTAGTATCTTCTGTTAAACTTGACTTTATATATATTTTTTTAAAGTCTGCCAAGTTTTTTTATGGCATAGGGGCAAACGAGTAGACGGGTCACCTGATGGTAAATGACTACCGAAGCCCATGGGCATCTGCAACGCGAGTTACAAGTGCGTTGCCAGCCTTTAAGGTGGGAGTACGGGAAGCGGGGAAGAGGAGGGGAGAAGGGATTAGTAACCTCACTCACTCGGCGAAAAGCAATATAAGCATTACTTCACTGCCGGTTTCCTGTGAGGCCATGGTATCACTCCGGTTGAGCCGGCCCTTGCGTGCCGAAGCATGGCTCTCCCACGATTAAAAACGGTTATTTGCAACTAACTTTTGCCCGTGGCTTCGCTCGCCTAAAAGTTATTTTTCTATCCCTTTGGAATAGTTCCTATGTCCTTTTGTGTACCCTTGACAACGTGTATGCAAAATTTCATGATGATCGGTTGAAAAGTTAAAGCGTAACAAACAAACAAATTCGCATTCGCATTTATAATATTAGCTACTTCTAGCAGTTCCCGCGCGACTTCGCTCCCGTGTACATATTTATATATTTAGCGCGGAACCCTAATTCTTTTTCCAAAATAAAAGTAGAGTCAGTTACAAGGAGTAACTAATAACACCAGGTATCTGCCAGTGAAAGTCCCGTGGTAATCGGTCAACCCGTTCCGGAGATTAGCAATTAGAAACAGACAGACAAAAATGAAAAAAAAACGATTTTTATGCATAGGTATCGTTGCAAATAACTCTATGAGCTTAAAAAAAACTATTATTTTGACAATACAAACAGACACTTCAATTTTATTTATTTGTATTGATGGTAATAATTATGCAAGCTACACTTCTCATGCAGCTCCTTACTCAAACAAGCAGCTGTGAGAGAAAAATGGCGACAGATTGTTAAACATAGCGGGCAGTTTTAATTGACCACAACGACCGTCCCCCAAAAGTAAGGAGACGAAAAGAGTGCAGTGCCATACATCTATTAAAAAAAATAAAAAGTTGAGTAAACTTGAGTACATTAAATTTAGGTCCATAAACTGAATTCAACTTACACATTGAAACACTCCTAAATACATTATAACGAATAGTGTCTATCACTCACTTTATGTAAATACGATACATTATTACTAGCTGCCCTCATATTTACCCGGTGAATATGCTATAAAGTGATATCACGTGATCGTTTTCAGCCGGGTAATAGTTATAAATTACCCGGGTAGTTTATAAAAGCCGGTTAACCCGAGGTAAGCGGACAAGGAGTATAATTTATTATTGGGAAATTCGCGGGCGCGTATTTTCATACTCAATGCGGATCATAGGTACATAATGTTCCTGCCTACATAGGTACATATAATATTGCAGTATGGAGTGTTGATTAACAAGATATTATCTTGATTTTCATAGCTGTTCTAAATAATATATCTCATATAACACAGGGAGATTATTTATTGACCACTTGACAACACACATCTTGTTTTAGTCTTTAGAATTTTTTTTTTTTTTTACGGTCCAAGGGGCAAACGAGTAGACGGGTCACCTGATGGTAAGTCACTACCGCCGCCCATGGGCACCTGCAACTAGAGTCACAAGTGCGTTGCCGGGCTTTAAGTTGGGAACAGGGGAGAGGAAGAAGAGGTGGAAAGGGAAGGGTTAGGGCCTCCGGTAACCTCACTCACGAAACTCATGAAACAAACTCAAAAAACAATTACTACCAACAATCTAAGGATGTATTTAGTGATAGAAGTAAGTGGTAGGTGACGGGTCATCAACATTATTAATGCTTTATGTTATGGGGTTATAAAACAGATTTATGAATATTTCTTAAAAAACTTATGAATTATGGAAATGTAAAATTTACTAGCTACCCGGTTAAAATATTGTGACTATAAACTGAGATAGAAACTATCCCATCTCTCAAGATAGAATATACTGCACACACTATGCAAAATTTAAATAAAATCGGTTTATTAGTTTAGGAGTTTATCGCGGACAAATAACGTGACACGAAATTTTTGTATGTAAAAATAGAAATCTAATTTTAAATATTCTATTTTTAAGCTTTGTTCTAGTAATCTTTTCAATAAATAGATATAAGATTTTCAGCAGTTGTGTCAGGGATTGTAAAATATACGTAGCTGCAATGCGCACTGTATCATATACGCAAAGATGGACCCGTTGAGTTATTGTACCAGCCGTACATTCGCGATCTAACGTGTTAGCCTAACGTTTCGTAAAAGTTATGCATAATATATGTATATGGTCAATTACTTTTCTACAATACGGTTTTACGTGGCAGTAGGGCAATAAACCAGAAGGGTTATTTACGTTGCAAGTTGTAAGCATAATATTATCAATTTCGTGGCTACGTGGTAACCGAGTAGGTTAGCACATTACAAGGTTAATTAATACTAGCCAGGTCAGTCTTAGAATGGGGTCCATTTTTAACACATTGAGACCCCTCCGTGCCTCTTAGAGCACGTTAAGCCGTCGGGCCCGTTTGCCATACGAACATCTGTGACATTCGTAGTTGGAGCCCTAAAAAGTCGGACAACCTGGTCTAACTACAGAACTTCGATATCGCCTAGTACTTGGGTTGTGAGGTCTGGTGGTAGTCGCTTCACGTAATATATCGAAAATCAGCCGTTTCGTAGTTAGACTGAAAGCCGACCCCAACCTAGTTTGGAAAAGGTGCGAAGGATGAGGATGATGAGTTATAAATTTATGTGAAACAATGACTATATAAAACTAGGGCTGCCATTTGTTCTAGTTTAGAGGGCGTCCGGGGAGCGTCCGGGCGGGGTTTTCAAAAAGTGTCCGGGTAAAACCCGGACACTCTGTGCCAAGGGACAGTTATAATTGTTACATAAATCGTTAACAAGCTAAAAAATGAAATGGAATCGGCGTTCTTTTTTAAGGTGTCCGGGAAAGAATCTCGATTTCACCCATGTGTCCGGATTTTTTTAAGTTTTTGTCCGGCGTCGGCAATTTAAGTGATGGCAGGCCTATATATAAAACGGATTTACGATGTATTTATTAGTGTTTGTTTTACAAACTTACTACAAGACAAAGTAGTTATGACAGTATTTTTTAAATTTTATACTAAAAAATAATCGTATTACCTTTAGTATCATATAGTATTCATAAGTATCATTCGTGATCGCATCTGATCACACTGTCATAGTTATGAAATATCAGCTCATACAAAAAGTTTACCTAGCTCAAGTACCTAGCTAAAGATATTACCTGCGAGAGCTGATACACACACAAAATAAAATGAGATAGTTATAATTTACTAAAAATAAGTATTTATTACACTTTTATCATTGCTTTAACATAAATTATCATGCATTTTTATGGCAATGTGAGTGCTGGCATATTCCTACATTAATGTACGAGTACGATATGTACGAGTTGAGCTCAATACTCTGAAAATGGCTGAATATGGCACTTCCAGTTGTGAGTTCAACTCGTTGAATAGCACTCTTAAAACTCAAAGTTAAAATTCTAGTGCAAATACGCACTTCAATAGATATAACAAAACTATAAAAATATAATTTTTTGCGGTTGATTTATTAAATTGAAGTACAAAACTCGGTTGAGACCTGTAATTTGTATTTTTATTGATACTGTAAAAACAATGTTGGGACGTTTTTTTTCATTTATTTATTTGGCGCTAAGAAAGTATAAATACATTCACATAGTTAGTACAATAAGTACAATTAAAAAATTACTCTAAGGGTACTGAAGCATAGTGACGTACTAAAAATCTGATAAATCAATTTTGATAAAAGCGGAAGCTATAAAAATTAATTAAAAATGTTGACCACAAGTATAGCTACCAGATGCTGTACTTACGAGCCTTATTAAGTAGTCATCACGAATAACTTTTAAGGTAAACGTGTCTAGCAATTTTTGCTTTTATGAAGGTACTCTTAATACTATGATTCTTTAGTCTTCTTCCCTAGAATTGTTGACCTATTGACTGTCACAATTTCTTTTTATTTATTAATTCCTAGCTAGTGGTACAAGCAGTTCCAGGCAACTGCTCTCGCTTACCATAAGTGCTTATGTGCTTCCATCAGAGTATTTTGATTTTATGTAAAGAAACGATTGAGAAAAATGAGAAGACAATATTGATACAAGCGCTTATACATACATATCTGAACAATAAACAGCAAGAAGATGTTGTAACAAAACAACGCGAAAGGTATCTACCGAAAACCAAAACATAAACGTTATATCGGCGATCCTACCAAACTGCTCTATCAAAATATAACGACCGCGATAAAAACGATGGAAAAGAAACCAAACGCTTCCGACGAATTTCCAAAGATCTTACAATAACGGTGTTCACATCTCTTTCTTACATAAGTAAGATAGATATAGCTATCTTTTTTTAGTAGGACTTTTTCGTTTTATAGGCAAGTCGATAATATTTGGACCGCTCCGCGAGATATGAGTGTTAAATATTTTATGATGTCCAGTGCCGACGCAGAGTTTGAACTCTGAAACATGCTCTTGTAAAGCCTTCTACAAGATAATGCTGAAATTTTACTGCGCGCGCTTATCTTATCATCCATCTATCAGCTCCGATCCATGTTGATATATTTCTATCAATAAAGCCACAGATTGCAGTCAATAATCCTGAAAAAAGGCATCGTCAAAGGAGGACACTATCGCCCATTAAATCTATTCATTCGATCTACTTAATTACAACTCAGTTTTTTGTCATGTTCGTCTCTTACAAACTGTCTTGGCGTAATGTCATTAATCTTAGAAGGCTGGCAGCGCAGCAAACGACCTCCCGTTAAGACCCTCCATGGGCTGGGTGCCCCGTAATATGCTTATACTGCCCGAACAAGGAATAACTAAACACCAAAACGGTACAAGCCAAACACAACCTTCCACTAATTGCTATTAGTATCATTAACGCTTGTACAAGCATCCTCCCTTTGCAACCTTTGGCCGCAGTGCCAAATAGAAAATAAGAAAATAAAGGAATCCAAGCGCGAGAAAAAAAGGTAGTACGTAAGATGTATTTTTTCGCAGAGAAGCGTGTCGGTAGCATTGTTAAATATATCGTCCAATCAGTATCTCGGAACGAGGAGGAATTAGCGTTTCGAAGTGAACGGCGGAGCGACGAATCCTGGTCTACCCTTTTATGCGGCGCGGCGTAATAAAAAAAAGAGAAATCTTATTTGAATTTGGAAGACGAATTAAAAAAGAAAATGAATTCTGCACTAATTTAAACAGAGTGAGTTTCTAGACGATTTTCGGGGATCGGTCTGGCTTAATTAATGCATTAGAGTTGAATTTCGTTTATGCCGGTGAACCATCCATTACATTTTCTCTTTTTAGATTTCATATCCTTAATAAGTTTAATAAAAGAGCATGTTCCTATACTTGATGAATTAAGTACAGACAGCATGATGGTAGAGATCGCTTTTAGCGATAAGACTGCCCATTGTACTGTTTTTTCAACTGTATTTTATTAATGGTGTACAATAAAGAATATTCTATCTATCTAAGTAATGTAATTATATCAAACCAAGCGATCTGCTTGTAATATAGAACTGCGCTAGCCTTGGTTGTGTGTGTCTAATTAATTTTCTTTGCAAAAAAATATAGGCTTGTTATTATTTTGTATATGTAGTCAAATGACATTGCTATATCTGTGTAGTAGCTATCCTTAGTATACATATAAATTAAAATGAACTAATGACATACAGAACCTAGAATAAAAATAATGGCGATTAGTATTTCTGTTTTCACTAAACGAAAATTGAATCCTACTAATATTATAAACGTGAAAGTTTGGGAGAATGTATGTTTGTTGCTCTTTCACGTAAAAACTACTAAACCAATTACGATGAAACTTGGTATGTAGATAGCTGGACATCTGGATTAACACATAGGCTACTTTTGCATTGGCATCGGGACTTACGCGAGTGTAACCGTGAGGTGCAGATAATCTGACATAATATTGGTTGCGGTTACGTCCACGTTTATAGAAGTTACACAAATTAAAATGCATCCCCTGTACTTTTCTTTCCGTTTATTTACATACTGTAGTGTATATACAGGATGTCTACAAAAAGATATAAAATATCCATCGAATGTCAAATAGAAGAAATGTAGATACAGCAATATTAAGTGGATAAGACTGCTGTGAGGTACGTGAGTAGGTGTGAGTACTAAGAGCATTTTATATGTCCCGAAAAAACTAATCACAGATAAGAGTGCGACCTCTCCCATATTGATCCTTAGCCATCAGAAAGGTTACGAAGGCACTTCATCTTCATTCGGGAATCCCTTTAAGGAATCGTATCAGTTGTAATGAAAGCTAATTCTTTCATTAACTCTCCGTGACAACGGGAAAAATAGTAAGATAAACGAAAACAAATGTAGAGAAACTTTGTCTAAGTAAATGTTTACTGATCTGAGCTGTTTGTTTACCTTAATAAAATTTAACTTTATTATTATTATGTTATTGTAAAATATCTATTATTCAAAATGAAAATAAAGGTTGATATTAATAATTTGATATTTACCTATAAAAACAATCAGGCTCCGTATGTTTGTTACTCCCAAAATATCAAACTCAATTGACAAGAAATTTTCAATGAAACATCTACTTTAAATTTGCCATTAATTTCATTAGCTTGGAAATATTATAAAATTAAGTATTTCTCCTCTTTTTAGGGTTCCGTACCTAGAAAGGAAAAAATGGAACCCTTATAGGATCACTTTGTTGTCCGTCCGTGGGTCTGTCTGACTGTTTGTCAAGACCCTTTTTCTTAAGAACGCGTGGAGGTATCAAGCTGAAATTCGCGAAATGGCGAAAACCGTAAATTTTTAGTTACATCATATAATAAAAATATTTTACGGAACCCTCGGTGCGCGAGTCCGACTCGCACTTGGCCAGTTTTTTTAAATAACGCAATTGGTTCTAGAATGAAAAAAATATTTTACTAATTATTTTACGACACTATGATATACGATATTTATACATACGATAATACGATTAAGGGAAAAATAAATTAATTTTTAATTTCTTTTTACAGTGCATCTTCATTGTTTAAAAAAAAATGCATAATGCAAATTTTGTCCACAACTCAGATTTCCACATAAAAAGAACAACACGTCGAATCAAGGACTTCAAATTTAACTGCACACTTTTTTAAGCTCACCTCCTGCATTTTTCAACTGCAATATATCCAATTTATCAAATATATAAATCGTAACCCGATCTGACAAGGCGTTAATGGGTAGCTCAATGCAATTTAATCTACCCCAGTTGGCGTCTAACCGAATTTCTTCCTTATACGCACATTTCAGCTGAGAAAAAATGTTAAGGGTTGTCTTATATAAGAGGGATATCATTCGTTAGCATTTACTTGGGCTCATCACATTTGCGTAAATCTTTAATAAATATGGATAAAGTTTTTATGTAAGCTATATTCCCAACTTACTACCGGAATAGCTGCGGAATAGCGTTGTCATTATTCGCACTTTTTCCTTTTCTAGAACGAGAGTTCTAGAAAAATTATAAAGAAGTTGATGAGCAGGCACAGGATCCGCCTAATGGTAACCGAGTAGGGTAGAGTCTAACAACCTTCCCAGCGAAAAACAGGACTAGACAAAGATTCTCCAGGCTTTTCCAGCCCAGAAAGCAGCTGAGCCCACTTTAGTTAAAGAAACTGATTGCCTACCTTACGTATTTTATGTGTAGTATGAGTAGTATCATATCAAAGTTACAAAAGATGTATATCTATTATCGTAGTGCACCCCACGACATGCGAAACTAGCAATATAGAGTGAAAATTGAATTTACAACTGACAATTGGAAAAGGCGCTCCCATCAAAGGCGACCCCTGCGACATGTTTGCCGAAATACACTTTAAAAGCGCTTTCTATTCTTATAAAGGATTATTACCTTACATTGAAAGTTAGTCTTCTAGTGGTACCAAGAACTGGTACCATAATATGTACGTAAATATTTCCAGGCCAGGCCAGTAGAGCGTATGCTAGTGAGCTGAAAATTATATCGATAAATTTTAGGAGATGTGTTTGGCTGAAACTGTTGGGCTGTGAATAGTCTTGGTCTAGATTTCTTATTACGACACTCAAAACAGAACAGAATGTAGTTGCCGATAGGTATATGCCAATAGTGTTGTATTCATTGTCCAAGACACTTCTGCACATATCCAATGAACATTTGACTAAATGATAACTGCCACCGCGCTGTTTGAGTTTGGATTCTCACATAGGATAATTATTAATGACATTTCCAAGTTGTTGCTTTAACCCATAGCCGAAAGAGATGAGAAACAATTTTGAGTTCGTTTTTGGTCACTTACTTCAGAATTTACAAAGCTTAGGACCGTTTTTTTTTGTGTTTGAAAGTGTGGAAGCCTCCACGGATCATCACGTCAACGAAGCAAACAAACACTGGTGTTTCATCACAAATAGATATACTGAAAGAGCTCGGGTATAACCGAAGAGGGAATTCTCCGAGCACCTCAGCAGACCTTGGCCGCCTGTTGCATAAAAGGGGGAGATATGCCGTGGCTTAAGATGAAAAAATCGTCGTTCTTTTAATATGACGTAAACGTGGCCAGTTTACGTACTGGCTTACTGGCTGTGCCTTAAAAACATACACATCAAAACTAGTCCTTACCACGTATAATTATTACAAGTAAACAAAACATATAAGCAAACCGCGCTAATGCAATTTACAAAGCAGGCAATCACGAGAGCAAGCCACATTGTTGTACAGTCGCCGTCAAAGAGCCAAAGGAAGCTCAGTGTTCCTTAATAATTAATTGGCGCTTAAACGCGCTGACGTCTTCGAGCCCCAGAGGGGGGTACTAACTGCTCCTATGCATATGTTTCCTACTTCTAAGTGAAGATAGGTTTGCTTAAGTTTTGAATTTATAATTTTTTATACAGCATTAGATTTCTGTTGACGTGTAGATACAATCTGTTTTGCTACCCGACCCAGTTTTGTGGCTTTGATTATATTTAGAATCAGTCAAACACTTTTCGAGTTTTTTAGTTTTATGATACAGATAGGGCACAAGGAATTTGTGCTCAAACGAGAGACGTCAAACTGGCAAAGAACCTCCATTCTACAGATGACTAGGATTAGACAGAACTTCTATCACAGTGCTGTTTTTTTTTTCTGATTGGAAGATTCGGTTTTATATATTGGTACATTAAAATGAGTGATATTCATAATGAGAACCAGCCATTACAAAAAGTAAACCTGTAAGTATCGTTAATAAAAAGTCATTATCATCAAATTAATGGAAGTACAAAACAATATGTACTAGGGTTGATTCGTAAACCGCAATTAACTAAACGTAAAATTGAAGAAGATTAAAGAGACTATCAATCAAATAGAGGGAATGATTATACGCACAATCTAGATAACTAAATGAATAAGCCACTCGTATAAATTGAATGTAAGTGGTGTTTTGCTTTTTGTGGTTATGATTACATTTTAAATGACGAATATGGAATAAAAATGGACAAGACACATATACATATGACAAAAAAGTGTTGTGAAAACATTTGAACATAGTAGTTGTTTACGACAAGACCACCAACCAAATATAAACACTACAGCGATGCAAAAAATATAAGTTTCTTATTTACTCATAAGAATACTATTACAGAAAAATAATATTTATACACTCTATACCCATTTTTTATCTTATCATTATATGTATATACATTGTATAAGCTTTATGTGCAAAAAATCAAACATTTTGTGCAGTTCTACGAAAATGTTAGTAATTTCCTAAATAAAAGTGATGCAATTTCAAAAGAAACCATTTTAGATTTTTTTAATAATAATAAAAAAAAACAGAACCACATCCGAATAATAAAACACTTACTACTATGGTGACGAAATAAAAGTAACAATTTGTTTGCTATCTGACCCCAACTCACGCAATGTCATCATAAAAGCAACAATTAACTTAAGTTTATTTTACTACCAAGTACTGGCTGTGTTTGTCTTCAAAGGAGATGTCACGCGTGAATTTGTATTTAAATTTAATGACGCTTTTACATTACCACGTTTATGACCGACTCTAATGAGCTCATAGAAATAAAACCAGAGATCTGACATAAATTTCGAGAAAAAAGTACTCTATTACTAAACATAAATTACAAAGCCGCCTATTATTAGGTTCCCTCAATATTATTCTTCGCCAATATGGCAGTATTACAGTTGAAATTTTCAACGAATGGTAGCAAAGAGAGAGGATAAACCCCGTCACTAATTAAATGGGCTCGAGACGTCCTATTCTTAATAGATTTGTCACTAATTTGAAGTAATTTTGTCGAGCTGCACGTAATACAAACCGTTGAATAAATTTTGAATTATAACTTATACTTGGAGTCCGTTTAAGTAATACATATTATACATAATAATGTATGTAACTAGTATTATAAATTCAAAGAATCATTTAAAAAAATACTATATGTGAATATAATAGTAAAATTGCTTCATAGATTAGATCCAACATTTGGATCGGACTAGTTGCAATTCATCATTATTATTCCAGACAATTTATCAAGCGGTTGGCTCGCCGCGCCCGACTGGATCGCACATTCTAACGAGATGGTGAATTTTCACCGAATAATTTGCGAACCGACGAATCACGTATTGGAATCAGAAATGAGGTCGGAATTGAGATAGAAGACCCGAACAGTGTAAAATAAAAATGGCTTGCAGTAAAAGGTCGGTGTTAAAAGATATAAGGAATAATAGTTCTTAATAAACGATTAAGGAAAAGATTCTATGTTTGAATCTAAAAATAAAATACTCTTCTGAATATAATTCAACGAAATAAAACTGAACCAAAATTGGGTTCGCATGACTTTTTCTGTCTGACTCAAGCACCCAACACTGAGAGGGTCGATACGATTACCGAAGCTTATTACTGGGACTTTATCATATTTCAATTTACGATCACCATCCGGACTTATCGAGTAGAAAAATCGGGGGGCACCGAGTACGCTGATATAAATCAGAAATGAGACGTCTCATTACGGAGATAATTTGATTTATTTATTTTTATTTTGGCTTCCAAATTCACAATTTTGTTATTCGCTATTACGAGTGTATAAATGAAAACAGAACTGCCATCTTCATTATTTAAAATGTAATCCGTAGGATAAAATTCATAAGCTCCGAAAGTTAGCCGCTAATATTACATAGGAATTTTAAGCTGAACAGTAGCATTAGATAAGTCGACGGGTAAGAAAATGCTGGTTGGAGGGAATAAGAAAACGGTCCTAGTTGTTAAGTCTTGCACAGTTTCTGTCGCTATCTCGTGGATAAGAAGCCTAATCACCAGTCGTCGTGTCTGTATCGGGCCGGGCGAAGCGCGCGAATATTCCCCAGGGTATGCTTTTGGGACCAGTTTTCTTTTTTGGTTTACATTACACTGTAAGTGTGCCGAATTCTTTTGTTGCCGCCTCTGCTTTTTGTAGAGATTTGTGTGATTTGTATGGTGTTAGTATCGTTTTAACGAGATAAATTGTGTTATTTAAAGTGACATTTATAGACAAAGATAGTACATTAAGTCTGTTATTGAAAGATTACGTACCATGTATACATATAGGTTATAATAACGGAAACAAAAATCTATGTAGGTAATATTTAGTTAAATGAATGTTACAAAATAACTTGGCGGCGCCTAATAAAAAGTCTAGTAAAATAAATTCTCCTTTCTCCGCGAACAGAAGAAAGTGCAAAGCTATTAATAAAGGGACTTATGAAGTTATGGAAAAGTTTCTCAATATAACTGCAAACCTAACCGTTCCGAAGTCGTGCACCAGTGAACTTGTAGTTCGCAACTATTTGTAATATATTAAGTTAACTGTAATAAGCTTTCTACTTTCAATAGAGTATGTGGTTTAAATTCAATCAAAGAATTAATACTATTATCATGAGCAAAAATAAAACGTTGAATAAAGACTTCACGACGATGTTCCATGATATCTTGATAAGTATAAAAACAAAAAAGGTAATATAGATATCAGAGGCAAAAGGAATTTATTTGGCGAGAAGAAAAGAGAGGCGCGCGGCAGTGCGGCGTGTCTAATGAGATAATATAATAGCCGTGATTCTCTCGCACCGCACTTCACAGACCGAAAATCACCGGAAAACTGCAGCTGATAGCACAACACTTCTTTTAAAGGTAACTGAATTTTAATTTCAAATTGAAACTTAGTTTGCTTGAACTTGGACAAAGTTATTGATATTGTTGATATATACGGTAGCAATTGATAAATCAATCTAATTTAAAACAATTAGTATATCACATTCGTTAAATTACATATTCTTAACATTGCGTATACCATCAAAGTATGGATTGCCAGATTAATTAATCAATTTAAAAGTTGAAAACTTTAGGATGCAGATAACATTATTTTTTTAATTAAATTAAATTAAAAATTAAATTTCTGAAATCGTACTGCAGTAGATATATATTTAATGCTTATGTTTATTTATTTGCAACACAAAACTAGCCTGGAAGTGATATCACTGAAATTATTAGTTTTATTAGTTCAGAATTTCTAAGAGGAGTGGGAATGAAGGGTTCCTGCATTGTCAAAGATTTAAACATGAAAAATGTTTCTACGTCTCGAACTCATGTTTATTTTTATGTAGTAGTCTGTTTGATAGCCTAAAAGCATATTTAAACCGAAAATATGTGTCTATCAAACCGGTAGCATAAGAGGGTCATATCGAATTGGATATCGATTTCGTCGCACCCGAAATAGGGTGTAAAGATCCCATTGTAACATAGATGTCAGCCATATGTCGAACGAGACTGCCCCTTTCCTAAGTTTGTCATTTAAAAAATGGAAATAAAATTAGTATTTACGCAAACACTTCCGAAATCTAAAACGACGAGCTTTGAGAAAATAATCATAAGAAAAAGTGAAAAAAAAAATTGTTTAAGAAAATTGTGATTAAAATTAAATCTAAGAGAGTGCTTTAAAGATAAACATTAATAAAATAGTAATCATTGGAGTAAAATTATCGTCTAAATAACTGAATCTACATGTTTGACCCCATAATCACTGTGCCTATATCCCTTGAATATTGTGACTGAAACTATCACAACAAATATTTTTATTAGGTACATCTTTTCATTTTGTTTATCCACAGCAGTCCCACGGTAATACTCAATTAATTTTAGCCCCCCACAGTTCAATGCCTAAATCATTTGCTTAATCCTTTAATAGTTATTCCAGTCACAATGTGTTTTACACAACAATCAAGTATAGGAGCTTGAGCCCCCTCACACGAGACTTAAATTCAAGTACGACAAAACATCTTAATCATTACGGTTCATAAAATTCTTAAGTGATTGCGTAGGGGACCGTTTGCGTTGGCACGAATTGATTTGGAAAGTCCATCTTCTAAAGTACCTTCGGCCTAAACGGTAGTAGTTAAGTTGAAACAATATTGAGGGGATTTAAGTGTCATTGATTGTATTATAATTCATTAATTTTGGATATTATTACCTTTGAATGGATAATGGATTTCAATCAGGAATATTGAAAGTTAATATCTGCTTTTTTAATTCATATTTTACTTTTATTAACAACTAGTCGTCCCCGCAGTTTCACCTGCGTTTATAGTCACTGTTCCACTCCTACTGGTCGTAGTATGATGTTATATAGCCTATAGCCTTCCTCGATAAATGGGCTATCCCAACACTAAAATGGTTTTTCAATTCGAACAAGTAGTTCCTGAGATTAGCGTTCGAACCAGTAGTTCAACCAAACAAACAAACTCTTCAGCTTTATAATATTAGTACAGATTGCTTGGGATGAAAAACCAGGGAATGAAACTCGATTGAATGCTTGAGACCTGGTTAAAGAAGCAAGGAGCTGATAATTCATTATGGGAGTCAATAAGAGAGACTTATTTACGGAGTGGACGTCCTATGACTCAACTGACGATGATATGAAAATAAGGTCTATACGCACTATAAGTTATTCACATTTTTATTTTATCAAATTATTTTTATTTGTTTGTGCATAAAATCTTTATTTCATAAATTACGCAATAGTTATTAAATCGTCGTTTAAATGTTCTTATTCCTCCAATAATGACTTGTTGGTGAAAGAAGACAACGTCGTTCACGAAGTAAACAACAAACATATAAATGTATTTTGTAATCATTTCAATAAATGCAAATAATTTTGTGAGAGTATTTGTTTTACCCAAATACCCGAACCATTTTTAGGTAATATTTAAAATACCCATAATTTAAAGATAGCTGTGATAATTTTATGTAAGGAAATTAGCATCAAATAATGTTTTAGAAACATAGAACCCTTACTATTACTATAGAAGATACTAGAATTTGAGAATAGTTTATTTACCATTATGAAACAATTTATTTTATCTTACACATCTAAATGTACGAATTTACTTGAGGGTGCCTCTTAACAAGTGTTCAAATACTTGGAACCTGGGGATTTCGAAGAGAATAATAATTAATTCATCATATGATCACCATTCTGAATCAAATTGAGTTATTATAGAACTTCAATACTTAGTTTAAAAATTAAGACACAATTTCTTACAAAAATTTTGTTTGGCGATTACTTCACAGAACCAATTTCTTGTATGCTTTGATGACGAGCCTTAATATTAACATTTCATTTGGTTCATTATGGGACGCGGGTCAGGTGGTACATACTTACAAGTTGTACCTGGTCTACTAGTTTATGGTCTACATAACTTTTTCATGACAAAATCACTGGTAAGTTGGAAGGTTCTTATAGTTTATTTGATCACAAGTATCGCTTTTATATAGGTAGGTATTTAAATAATGTACTGATGAAAACAAAATGACAAAATAAAAGAAGGGATTGAGCAAAATAAAAATTAATGCCAAAAAATAATGGTCTTAGTGTAATTTCTAGTGAGAACAGTTTTAAGATAAACTAACGTTTACCAAAATATATATATATATTATGAGAAATTGTGAAAAATTTCCATAGCTTAACACAGCATCGCATAAGTTAATAGTAGAGTCGGCCGCGGGCAGGCGGGCAGAGATAATGAAATTGTGTACAGGAGCGCAACGAGCCGCGAGCGTGTCTCGGGTAAAAATCCACTTAACAAATTGCTGCTGATTCGAAGGGTTCAGGATTGTTGGCTGCTTTTACCTTTACGTCAATTATTCCCCGTGTTATCGATACACGAATGGTTTAGACTTTTTATGACTTTTGTCTCTGATTGTACTGGGGATACGATTGTAGTGACACAATGGACAACTTAAACTGCGAACTTTCCTTTTATCACCTTTCCCAAATTGTCACGTTAATGTACTACTTTAGCTTTTGTTTGTTAAATGATTGTTTTGTTTTAGAATATTTTGAAAACAAATATACCGTATATAATACTAGTTCTAGTCAAAGATTCGCTTCGATTTTCCATGTCTATATACAAATGAATAGAAACTTGGGCATTAATATTTACTTCAGTAACTTTAGAAGGGTCTTCCATTAATTACTACATTTAAGAATTTCCTTTTAAGCAAAGAATATACTTGTTTGGCAATTCCGTTATTCCATTAGTTTAATGCATGCATACTAAAAAATAAACTAATATCAAACGAAATTACACTATAGAAACGAAAAGTATACTTACTAGTCATAAAGTAGCTTTTATAATAAAACGTCCATTAGCTAAATAAAACGACCACGATGACACATGCATAAAATTAAATTAAACCATCAGAATAAGTATCGTTTCGTTGGCAGCGGCATTGCAAAAAAGTGAAACAGAAAAAAAAAACAAATTGCAAAAAACATGACTGTAATGAATTCGGTGCTGGGCGTATCGCACGCAATTGCACAATTTCAATTATCGCATTAGTTTGCGAGTGTATCGTGGGTGAGGCCGCGTTGGATGAATGACATGATACATTAATATGACAAACTTATGCCAGTAGCTTCTCGTACCAATTGTACCTTCTAGATGTAATGATGTAAATTTCTTGTATTAATTTATAACAAAAACAAACTATTGTCTCATTTTTGTAACAAGGACAGTAAAGAACCAATTAGAACGTTATCCAGATTAGCAAAGTTTCCAGATTTTGGAAGTATTTTTTTTTCATAAATTACTAATTTTTGTTCTTTTTTGCTTGCGATTTCAAGCACTTTTTGATACTTTTATAAACCTCAGTAGCATTTTCTACATCAATGACTGCATTCCATTAATAAATACAAATGAATATTCATAAAAACCTTTATCAAAACAAAGCTTGTTTCGTAATGAACTTCGCATACCAAACCGAGTTTAATTTAGACACATCAAAAGCTGAAAAAATCACAAGTTTCATTGGTGGTTATGTAAAATTTCCACGATCAACTTCATGCGCCGAAAACCAGAGGAAAGTTGGAATACAAAGGCTACCGTTGATTTTTTGTTTCCAAGGTGGAAAAAAAATTGGAATCGAGCAAATTACAAAACCGACGCGCGACGTTGGTGATGTAGGGCTGACCGAGTTATGTTGTATTTTATGAATAACCTTATGGACCCATTTTTAAGAAAATATCGTGTTTATGCATAAGATTGATATTTTACGATTTAGCTAGTAGAAAAAGGATCGTTTGTCAGACACCTAATTAAATATCATAACATAATAATAATTTAAGTTGTTATAAATTAATAAAAATATCCATACAGCCCATACTATTCGTAAAACAGACCAAACATTTTTAAACGGTAGAGTGATAAAGCGGTGACCTTTAGCATAGAAAATAACCGCAACGCAACCCTAAATTTCAAATATTGAACGACATACCGAACGAGAGACGCCTATCTCTATTGAATTCCCGAAAAAGGCCGAAAAATATAAAACGTCGAGAGAGCTCCGGGACCCCTCGTATCAATAGTTGCGGTAGATCTATTGAAATTTTTGATATTTGTCAGCCTGATTAGCTGGCGCTCCTCCCGACACCGCTGTACATCAGACGAGTGAATAGCCTAATAGCCCAGCGTGATGTCGTCGTGAGCGCAATTTTGTGGAGCTTTTGTTTTTATTGCAGCTTGTGGTCTCGATTTATTGATAATATAATGTGTGGTATTGTTTTTATACCAGTTGAGATAACTATATACGTAAATAAATAAAACAATGGTTTTTAAGGACGGAAGTTAAGAAATGTATTTGTAACTTGGATCATTTTAATTTCTTCCTATCAATTTACTCCAATGTACAAAATATTTTTGGACTGCATTCAAACTTTCAAAAATTATACAAGAACAGTAATTTTTTTTCGTAAACTAAATCTCTGCAATAGATATCAGACAGCAGCAATCGCAATAAAAATACAATGTAAACTCGAGAGCCTCAAAAGTTTCTGTATCGTGAAAATGCATTTGGCCCGGCAAAGTTTCGAGATTGCCGTCATTGTCGGCTGATGAATCGCCTCCAATTGTGGAATACGAAATTTTAACAAATGCCACACAGCCACGCTATTGTTTTACTGTTCAATGAAGTTTGTGATTTGTTTGTTATTTTCTGTTTGATACTTTTATAAGCTACGAACTTGCTTATGCTGGTACAGAATAAATGAGTTCTATTTTATTATTATTAAATAAGTTATGTACACGTTATTCGGCGAACCCTAAACGTTAAACCGTTAAACCCCGTTAAACCCCGGCACGTCTGTCTGTCTGTCTGTCTGTTCGCGATAAACTTCAAAAGTGCCAAACGGATTTTCATACGGTTTTCACCAATGGATAGAGTGATACATGAGGAAGGTTTATGTGTTGATTCATTAAGGTTCTGTATAAATTTGCAGAAATATGACGACGATTGTTGAAGATTTGACCTTTACTGGCATGTGCCGCGTAAACCAATAGAGTTACCTTTATGAAAACATACTATTACGGAATTTTTCCTCTTAAGACTATCCTTTCTTATGACATACTATTATCTATTTCCTATGACAGGAAAAAATGTACAGATATATGCTCTCCTACGCGGGCGAAGCCGAGGCGGGTTGCTAGTAATTTTATTGTTTAAAAATGTTTGCTTCCTGCACTTCTACATACATATAAACTTCAAGTACTCCAAATCTCAAAATCCTGTCTGTGCTTAAAAAAATCTACAAAAGAATTCTCCTCATGTAATAATATAGATATATAATAACTTACCGGTCGATGATGACTGGGTCAGAGGGCGTCTCGTTTCTATTACCACAGCTTTTTTTGTCACAACACCGACTGAAAAGAGATATTATCTGTTACTAAATGCCGAAATACACAATTTAAACTATAATCTAAAAAAAATATTCTTAGGTAGATTTACTTATGGTTTAGTGGTTGGTGACCCTGACTGCTAAGCCAGAGGTCGTGGGTTCGACTCCCACCCAGGAGAAATAATTGTGTGGTGAGCATGATCATTTGTTCTATGTCTGGGTGTTATTTATCTGTAATCTGTATGTACTTAGAAGTATATAAGTATGTTTATCAGCAGTCTGGTTACCTTAGTACAGGCTCTGGCTAGTTTGGGATCAGACGACCGTGTGTGAGATGTGTCAAGTTATTATTATTATTGTTTATTAAAGTTGTTATTTTTTGCTATAAGAATCGATTCTTCATAAATGTTAAAAGTAAGCATAAGTGTCAACCTATTAAAGTTTATAAATAAACAAAACGTTAGTGATAAAATCTAAAAGTAGGTCTTCTTTTTTTTATGGTATAGGGGGCAAACGAGCAGACGGGTCACCTGATGGTAAATGACTACCGCCGCCCATGGGCACCTGTAACTCGAGAGTCACAAGCGCGTTGCCGCCCTTTAAGGTGAAAGTAGAAGAAGAGATGGAGGGGGGAAGAGCGGGAAGAGGGGAGAGGGGGGAGAGGGGAAGGACGGGAATGAGGGAGAGGGAAGGGTTAGGGCCTCCGGTAACCTCACTCACGCGGCGAAATGCAATGCAAGCCATTGCTTCACTGCCGGTTTTCTGTGAGGCCGTGGTATCAAGCGGAGTCGAGCCGGCCCATACGTGCCGAAGCATGGCTCCCCGACATGATCGAAGCATGGCTCTCCCACATGAAAGTACCCAAAGCACAATAAATATCATACATCGTAATATATTAGAGGGATCTACCGTACCTTTACTTAACTTTTGTACTAAAAGGGATACCTATCCAGTTTGGGGACAAAAAATCAATATATTTATTGGTAGTAAACGTACCGAAGGGTTTGAGCCGCGTGTTACTCATAACACAAACGATTTCTAATGCTCCAATGTCAGTATTCGATATAAGTTTTATAGCAATACTTAAACAACCGTAAAAGGTTTAAAGAGTTCCTATATAAAAAATACATATTTTATAGAAAACATGTTACAGCTGTTTGCATATTTAAACCCAGAAAGCTGTAGAACGATTGCTAGAAACACCGTTCAATATATTATTTTACAAACTCTAGGCAAGAACTTGGCAACAAAAAACTTATCAAACACGCCGTATCCACGCTAAACAAACAATACTGCACGCGCCCTACCGGGGCTCCTTGACGCAAAGGGCAAAGACATTGAAAGGACAGACTCCCTGGAGACTCCTCCCCTGAAGACGTGTGAAAGGGACGCACATATCCAGCCGAATGAAACAGTAATACAAAGTCTAAGGTGGAATAAAATTTTAATTGCTCACACTGACGCGATCTACTATCATCACACACGCATACATTGACAAAGTGGCGAGACGCTGTAGTACATTTACGAGCGGAAAAACCACCCCAAACAAATGGTTAAATTAATAAAGACGCTCACTTCTTTGTTCGTGCACGTAATTAGGAAGTTACAAGACTGGGTTCGTTGTTTACATCTGTAATACTTATATTTATTTATGTTTTAAGTTTAAACTTAAGCTTTGTAGCTTTATGTAGATTTATTGAAACATTTGATTGAAAAAAAATTACAGCAACTGTTACGAAACATAAGACTAGTTTAAGCTGTGGTACAGGTATGTCCGAATAGTACCTACATTTGAATTTTAAAAATAGTAAAAAAGTATACCACAAAATGTGAATTTTTCGGTTGATTTTGAAAAAAAAAGACTTCTTAACGTACCTTTTCCCTTAGATTATGAGCAATTGTTTATTGACACAGTCGTATTTATATAGCCACAAAAGCACCACCGTTTGGAGAAACATGACAGTGCAATAATTTTTGGAACTCAATATCTATGACAAATGATTATCGAGACATTTCTGCGAACACAGTAGCGGACGTTGGACGTTTCTTTTTGTGATTGAATATCAAAAAGGATTCGGCGGCCATTTTTGTTGCCAAGTTCATTATGAAAACTGAGCACTAAAATGTACGTAAGTAATACATAGAAAGATACCTGCACATAACTTCATGTGTCAACAAAACTCTGCACATTTCTGGATTCTTGTCTTGACCTTCATACACTATAGGCTGAAACAAAAATTTCAAATAAGTAGCATATATTATAAGATTTTTTGTAGACATATATATACGTGTGATATTATATATATTTCGGTATTTATTCTAAACGTATATTATGTGTTCTTCGCTAAGGAATTGAACAGACAAGGATAAACCTCAACGAATTGCAATATAAAGGTGAACCTAAGTACCTCAACTAATAGTGTTTTTATTATCTAACAATTCCTGAGGGTGGGCCGTGCAAAGGTGAAACACGCGTCGAAGTATCAGTTTATGCTAGTGGAAGATTGTAACTTTACCGGTTTTAAATACCTGCCACTTTTGGTTTGAACATCCTTATTAAAATAGTTCGTTTTCAATATACGGAAGAATAAAAATAAGAACAAATGCCTTTAGAGGTTGCTCGTGTTTCACAATTATGCCGAGATTCGCAACGTCTAATCACTTCATTTGTAAAGTGAAAACTTCTTTAAGCACTTTGGGCACTTAAGGTATGGGGAAAAAGCACCGAATTCGCGTAAAACAAACACATATATAAAAATGTGTGTGTGTATGTTTTCACTTCTGACGTACAGTTCTACGACTGACCGTGTTTATTTTTGGGTTTAGAGTTACCGATTCATTGGCAAATGTGTATGTTTGACAACACCGGACAAGTGCGAGCCTGACTCGCACACCGTGGGTTCCGTAAGTAAACAAACTTGTGTCTTTTTTGAAAGACAAACTTAACTTTGCGGTTGCGAGGTACAATAAAGTTAACAATCCAACCGCAAAATATAAGTTTGTAATTACAAAAACTATTTTTTTATGTGATAAAACAACAAATTAACGACTTTCGGATTTTTCCTTTACTTGTGCTGTCAGACCTTGCTTCTTACCAAATTTTATGATTCTAGGTCAATGGGAAGTACCCTAAAGTAACGGAAAGTAAATTTTAATTTACCTGCGAAATGTTCAAATTTGTTAAAATCTAAGGCTTATATAATGGCTGTATCTTTTGATTGCGTTGACTGACTTGATTTTTTTACAGCTTCAAGGGATCGCTGACATAAATATTGGATGTTAATTTCAATTTCATACCTTCAAGGGTTCTTGACAGATACAGAGACAGACAGATATAACAACAAATTAACGACTTTCGGAGTTTTCCTTTATTTGTGCTGTGAGACCTTGCTTCTTACCAAATTTTATAATTCCAGGTCAATGGGAAGTATCCTATAGGTTTTGATTTACCTGCGAAATGTTTAAATTTGGTCAAATATAAGGCTTAAATGGCCTTATCTTATAACTGCGTTGATTTATTTGGTATTAATTTCAACTTGATTCATCCCCCGGTTCCTGAGAAAAATGGTCTTGACAGACAGATGGACAGACAGACAAATAGACGGACAACAAAGTGATCCTATAAGGGTTCTATTTCTTCCTTTTGAGGAACGGAACGCTAAAAACCAAAAAAACACATTGACATTTATTATACCCCTTCTTTTTCTTCATTTATTATTTTGTTAACACACATATTATATTTTATAGGATAAAACACTAAGGGATTCCGAGAGTATAATCAACATTTGTTATAAACTAAGGTCAGAAGATAATACATTTAATTAAAAATCGTCCAACAGATAAGATAAGATGTCCCGTCTTCATTATGTTATTACTTTTTCGCTAATTTATGCACCCCGCGTGCATAATTATTGCATTTTATTATCTAAACCAAAAAATAATTTGCATAATTCCCGCATTGACTTCACGAACATTTAAAAAAACCGGACAAGTGCGAGTCTGACTCGCTCACCAAGGGTCTCAGCAAGGGTTTCGTACAAACTTGTATGCAGATAGTATGTTACATCTCAGAAATAAATTCTCGAAGATTTTTGCTTATTTTCCCGAATGACTAACTTAACTTTGCTGTTCTAAATATACTACTACATACTACCCATACATCGATATAAGTCACAGTAAATTTTCCAAGCGCAAAAAATTATATTCATAAATAATAATATAATAATAAATAAGTTTAATAACACAATAAAAAATTAAGTGATATGACAAAAAATTAACGACTTTTGGATTTTTTCATTTACTTGTGCCTGAAGTACCTTGCTTCTTGCCAAATTTTATGATTCTAGTTCAATGGGAAGTACCTTCTTATAGGTTTTGATTTAACTGTGAAGTGATAAATTTGGTTAAAATATAAGGCCTAAATGGCTGTATCATTGTGTTGACTTAGAAGGTTGATTTTTTACAGGTTCATGAACCGCAGATATAAGTATTTCATGTTAATTTCAACTTGATCATTATCTCGAGATAATGATCAAGTTGAAATTAACATCCCTTTTTCTCAGGAAAGCGTGGACGCTTTCCTGAGAAAAAGGGTCTTGAAAGGAAAGCTTGACAGACAAGCATGTCACAGATAGACAGACAAATAGGCAGACAGACAAACAACAAAGTGATCCTATAAGGATTCCTTTTCTCCTTTTCCGGTACGGAACCCTAAAAATCTATTTCCACATACTATTGTTCTTGGTGAGTACCTAGTATTGCTACATTAATAGTTATATATTCAGCTCCAGCTACACGGGGAGGGGGATATCGTGAGACTCAAAAAACTTACAGGGACCTTCGTGAGGGGGAAAGTCGTGCGTCTGTTAATTTGCACTTTAGTAAATAATAGCATAGTGGATAACTACCTTTTTTCAGTTCTATTATGCATTTGGAAATTACGTTTAAAATAAAAATAAACCTAAGTTTATATAACTTACATTAGTAACTTACGATGCAAAATATTCATATTATAACAAGGAAAGCCAAATTTCTTAAAATAAAAAAGCATGATTGAAACTAAAAAAAAATACAAGAAATAACTATCCAAAATCCCTTTTCCCACCAGTCATCGCTGACACGTGTGCGCTTGTTTATCTATTAATAACTAATAAGGGGTACCCTAAAATATAGGGAAGTATAGAACAATGCTAATTTTTATACACCAAAGTATTAGATATACGAACAAGGGATTTGTAATCAAAATTAGATCATCATTTTATAAGTAGTACTGTAAAATAATGATCTAACACATTAATACATAACATAAATGAAATTGAACTACTGACTATTGAAACCAATTTTACAGATATTTTTGTGTCAGGAGAAAATATCGGGTAAAGGAGCAGATAGTCAATAAGGTTAACCTCTTTTTTGAAGAGGTGATTTGCCAAAAAGGGTAAATTAGTAACCTCTTCCAGCAGACATCGGAGAGCGCTGAACAATGTCAGATCTCTATGAGTACTGGCATGAGGATGTCAAGTTGAATGATGACGAGTAGCCAGTATTTAGAGACACCGATAATAATCCTTACTATCAGCAGTAACTTGCGTATGTTTGCTACCTTAAGATTTACTTTGAAAGATGTTTTTAATATAAAATATATGTTTTCAATTAATTTTACAAATGTTTATGTTTCCAAAAATCTTTTTTATGACATGTGGCACAAAAATACGTAATGTATCCCTATCTTACAAAGCGTCGAATTTCATAACTACTGCTTACACAACAAAATAACCGACATTAGCCACTGATCCCCTAAAGCCGTAATAGATTTTTTCATCCCTGACAAAATATTTAATTGAATATGAAACAGGCTGGCATTATCGTCTTTTGTATCACGGATTTATAAGGACTCTGCATTGTAAATTGTAATAGGTATTCGAGGGTCATACGAAAGTATTTAAGCAGGCACCAGCGTTAGCTTTAGGGTAGAAACATTTTCTGTTTTTGGGCTTAAGTAGGTAAGGGTGGGATCAGGTGTGAACGTAAATCAAATAGGTTTTCTGCAACTTTGTTATACGATTGGTCAAATCGTTTGTTGAGAAGTATTATTGAGTTTAATGTTTTGAGGAAGAAAGGTAAAGTTTGATTTGATGAAGAGGGAACCTTTTAGCTGAAGGTAGTCTTCAGGTTAGACGGTACTACTAGCATAATGTTCTTTGTTTTTTGCTGGTGAGAAGGATTGTCCGACTTCCATGGGATACGGTTGGCATTGCACAAGTAACTGTTCATTTATTGACCCCTTGTTGTATGTATCTTTAATAGTAGTATATTTCACAACTACAAAACATATACCGTTTTAAACCTACTAGAGATCGCGTGGTGGTCGAATTTCGACCAAGTTTATTTCATTGGCCAATATTACTTGACCTGTCATTGTATAGACTTTTGTACCATGACAGGTCAAAATATATACTGGACACTCATAGCTGTATGTACCCGTTTTTGCATTTTTTTTTAACTTTGTAGCAAATATTGTTCAAAAATTTTAGCATTCGTCACTTCTTCTCTGTATAAACACTTATAGTGTGCGAAATTTCATACTCCTCCGTCCGCCCAATTTTCGTTAAAAGGGATCCAAAGTTTTCGCTTCACGTATTAATCTATAGATACAAGACGATCTTCTTTTGTCTTTTATACTCCATAAAAGTTTTGATTGTGATGATTCTTTTGCACTCATTCGCTTAACACATTAACAAATGATAATATTCTCCGTTTTCTTGACATTCAACTCTTTCAATACTAATGTATTCTCCAAATCCAAATATAAAATCTCATCTAATTAGTCTGACTATTGTATTAGAGTAACTTAATTCAAAGTCGATCAACAATATACATATGTGTACCTGCACAACTTATCTTTTTCACTACATTTTCAATACTTTAGTTCCGTCGTTGTAAAAGTAAAACAAATCTTTTAGATGTTCCACAGACATAAAGTATAAAGTTCGGTAAGTTGTGTAATTTTCATAGCCATACACAATGTTAAATAAAAAAGACTAGACGCTTATCATGTCTACAAACTCTCAAAGGGTTTTCAACAACACTTAACGTCCAAATCTCTGGAGTAAAGCAAAAAGGAGAATCTAGTGTGATAGTGCTAGCTAACATTTTTCAAGTTCACTCCGTGATCTGAGACAATTCCCTAGGATGCTTGGGGCTAACCACCGGGGTATACTCGTCGCATGGGATTCAATCTCTGGGGAATTCATGGGAATTTAAAAAAAAATGCCCATGGTTAGTGCTGCGGGAAGTTACGATTATCATTTAACGTAGTTAGTAATTAGTTTTTTTAGTTCATAACCCATAAAATATGACTTTAATTTTTGTATGTGTTTTTGTGTGTCAACTTTGTTAATTCATTGGAAATAAGGTGTTACGAAGTTCACATTACTCAAATTACTAGTGATATAATATATTTAAATTTATAATATAATAATATTATAAATTTAAACGATTAAGCTGTTTTTTACTCAATCAAGGCCTAACCACAATAATACGCAAATAAAATAGTATCCTCTATTAAAAATAAGCAAATGGCAACCAAGATGACAATGGATGTATTCGTTACATGCGTCTTCAACGTAATTTTTTGTGAAATCAATCCATTTATTTATTAGTATAATGTATGAATCTATCTACTATGATACCAGACAGCTCAGCAACGTTCAAATTTATGTTTAGTGTACAAACCTTTTTGTTTATGAGTTTTCGTCCCAAACAGTATTTGTAGAAGTAAGAACTTGTACAAATATTGTATGCCAATCTTAAGTTAGCTGTTTTTCATTGCAATAACGGTAAAACTATCAAGGCTTGAGTGATTAATTATAAAACTTTTAACGGAACGGAACCAACGATTAAGTTACCGAGGCTAAAAATAAACTCAAAATGTCACATAACATTATCTTAATAAGACTTGTACGAAATGAGTGACACGCAAAACAGTCGTTCACTAAAAATGGCGATGAAAAGATGGCGTTCAGATAATAGTGAGTAGCGGTCGATTTAATTGTATTAAAACGTTAGGCTGAGCACACGGCCAATCAGCTAATGTTGTACGGTGCATGCGAACACGACACGCAACTCTTGTTTTGGTGACTTAGAAAAATTATAAGGAAGTCTTCCGTGTCATAAAACGATTTATATGACAAAATTTACATAATTCTTATTTTTCAAATAAAGGGACCATTTACGTAGATTCCTAAGCTAGTTTAGGTACATATTTTAATTTTACATTTTTTTTTTGTATGTCTGGCCACTCAACATGGTAATTAGTTACCATGTTGAGTGGCCAGACATACAAAATCTTCTTTTTGGATCAAAAATGAGTTTACAATTTACATCGATTGTGTATTCCAAATGTTATCATGCCGGCCTTTTTTATGAATGATGAAATAATGTACATTTCGTGCAACTTTTGGGCTTCTTTAAATTTTTCTCTCACCTTTGACGAGTATCATTTGTACAAGACGGACGTAATGTTGTCAACATCACCATGAAAAGCAAGAAGAGGGTATGTCATTGTAGAAAGTTTGAAAAGACCATATTCTATTTTGCTTATCTTTTGATCAAAATCTATAATGTAGACATTATTTATTAAACTGGTGTGGAGTTTGTTTAAATCTACAAACTTAGTAGCTACATTGGTTTTAATAAGGGGATTATTTATGTTCCCATACTAAATCACTATCATATCAGTATCTGAAACATCAATCTGCCCACCCTCTGTTTGAATATAGTCTTAAGATACTGACTCATAGTTCGCCGAATGAGATTTTAGACAAATCCCATAGAACGGACCGTGGTATGAATAGAGAGGCGTGCGCGGTACACGTGGCTGTATGATTATGTTTACTTAACGATGTTCAAACAACATATTAATTTGGTTGCCTTTTGTCCAGAAAATGACTTCGGAAACCATTTGGTGAATTATTTGCAATCGATTTTGTGTGAGAAAATTACAGAAACATATAATTGTAAGTACTAATGAAGCAGCTTAATAAACTTTACAAATTAATAACAAAGTATATATTCTAAAACAGGTTAGGGTTGATTCGTGTATTTTCACATAATACTTTAATAATATTTTCAGTAAAATTATGGCTTTAAGACATGCCCCAATTTTTTCATATTTTATGAAAGTTATCTAACAATTTTAGTTATAATGAGAGGTGAATAACAGTAAGAACGCAGTACTAATTTTATTGATGAAATTATGTTCACATAAACTCTGCAGCAGTCAAAACAAAATATAAGCCAAGAATTAGGTAAGCTGACAAAACAACTATAGCTTTCAACAATTTCATAATATTTATAGTCTTCGAGGCAAACATTTTCGAGATAAAACAAGTACCACGTACGACTTTTTTGTTCAAAATTTTCTTTAACTCTTAGAAGAAAATCACTGGAGATGAAAAGAATACCAAGAATACGTGTTCTGTGCACTCCTTTCAACAAGAGGGTGACCGGTGCTAACATTGCAAAAGCGCCTGATGGCTGTCAGCAGTAACAGATTACAAGGATAAGTCAAATCTATTGCGAAAGAGACTCAAGGCCTCTGACCTGTGATCTGACGGTATTCGTGTGCCGTAAAGTTGGTATTCCAACAAAAAGGAGGTTATTGTTTAACAGCTTATACCACGTCATATTTCTGATGTTTCTTATGTGTATTATGTAAGAAATATATGCAGCTATATTAAGTGCACAAAGAATAATACTAATATCTTTCTTATTCTTTATTGTACACCAGGTATTAGATACAAAAAAAACTACAACCAGGTCTGTACAATTAGCGGTCTTATCGCACAAGGCAATCTCTTCCAGGCCACCATGGGATGGAGAGAATACGTCATAGAGAGTTGTGGGGCAGTGTCTGGTGCATAAAGATGACATAGGACAAAAAAAGATGTAATAGATACAAACGGATACATAAATACAGCATATGAACATTTTAAGCATAAGGTAAACGCATACCTTATACACAAAATAATTATAGTTTAAAAAACTAAAAAACGCGCTTTCATAGAAAATTCAACTAAAAAAAATGAAAAAATTAATCGAATTATTGCATTGTCATCGGTCTTTGCCACGAGTGCAAAATTTGAATAAAATCTGGCCGTTGAAAGTGGGTTAAAATCGCGCTCAAAGGAGTCGCTTACAAACATACAAACAAACATACAAGTGAAGCTAATATAAAGCGTGTAATAATAGTGGAGTGGACAGGGTTTCCTCGTGTAATGGAAGTAGGCAGTATTGGAAAGGGGCAATGATGTGGCTAGTTTTGTTGCAGACAGTGTGCTTTGACAAAAATTTTGAAAACAGGCAACGACTGTGCACATCTGATACAAACCGGCAAGGGACTCCAAAATCGAACAACTTGAATGGAAAATGATTTGTCCATAAAGTTAGTCGAATGTTGTTCAACCACAAATTGTCCGATAATCTCAAGGGTTTTGAATGTGTTGTTGTAAGCAAAACGTTATTTTAGATACGACAGAGTATATGGGTTAAACGGAATGTATAACACTCACCGTCATTAACGTATGCTCCGTCAGAAAAGAAAAAGGAAAAGAATGTGGGCATTCCGGCGATCCAGGCGTGTGAGTAACCACTTGAGCTTTGTGCGATACTCAGAAACATGATGAAGTTTATTCAGTTGGTCCTCGGTGAGATCTGGATAACTTAGCCTTTATCAAGAATGGGGAAGAGAAGGAATTGTGCAAGCGCTAATTTCGTGGCAATAGGAAGAAAATTTTTTAGCCTACATATGGACCCAGCTGAGGCAAATATTTTGCGACTAGTATCTTGTGGCTGAGGACCCCAGGACTATCATTTATCGATATATATACCTAAGTTAACTTTATCACTATATTCGAAACTTGTACCATCACAAGATACACGAGGGAGTAAAGACCAGTCCATTCTCGATATCTACCAATAACAATGGCCTGTGTCTTACCTGGGTTAACTTTTAGTCCGTAAGGTTATAATAAATATATATATAATAATACATAAATTGTATAAAAGTGCTGCTGCAGTGATGTTATAAATGTCTACATGAATTGTGTTGGCAAAAAAATCTAGGCAGGTTTTGCACTTATGCGTAAATCGTTTTATTTTTAGAATATTTATTGTACTGTGATTAAAGTTAAATATCTATATTCAGATTTTGTACTGTCAATTTTACTGTAGTCATAATGATAAACAAAAAGATTTCTACACTAAACATAAATTCGAACGTTGCAGAGCTGTCTAGTATCATGTAAAAGTACATACTTATATAGATAGATTACCATATTATACTAATAAATTTAAGAAAAATATGTTGAAGACGCATGTCACGAAAACATTCATTTTCATCTTGGTTGCCATGCTTGGTTTCATCTATTTGTGTATTATTTTCATCCGAATTCGTTCAGCGGTTAGGCCTTGATTGAGTAACAAACAATTTTACACACATTCAAATTTAAAATATATTATTATTAAAATATATCACTAGTATTTTATGTAATGGAAACTTAATAACATCTAATTTCTAGAGAATTGGCAAAGACAGTACAGACAGTAAATAAAATAATAGTATGTTAAATTTCTTTATTTAGTTTTTATATATAAGCGCGATTTAAATATACTATATATATTTAAATCGATTATTTCGCGATTTAAATATACTATATTTATATATATATATTGACTGCAGTAAAATGTAACATATATAATATGAACAAAATAAGTGTATAACTATAGAATGTGTTCATTATTTGGTAATTGAGCATTCATTGCAATTCGGCCAGACTTGTTCACTCAATTATGTATAGAACTGAACTTTTAGAATATATATTTTAGAATGTTTGTTTATCGTGTAGATGCTTTTCACAACTATAATTTTCAAAAGGATATTATCAGAAAATGTACAAATAAATTCCCACCTAAGTGTACAGTGAACAAATTTGAAAGTCCGTGTGCGTTGTCGCTCATGTAAATCACCCGCATTGCACGATGCGAGTACGTCTTGCATCTACCGTCTACTGCAGGCCACTTTTTATTTACTGTCCGACCATAAAACAACATTATCGTGCTTGCGGTTGTGATACAATATAATTTATATGTTGTATTATGTGTGTTGCTTTTAAATAATTTAGATTGATGCAACTAAATAAAAGTGAACTGAATGATTTTTAAGTAACATACAAATAACAGAAACACTTTCTGTGTGTTACAATGGAAAATATTAATCGTTGAAATCCTTTTATTAACGGACGTTTTTATCAATATTACGAAGTTGACAAAAATATTGAAATAATGGATTAAATTGCCATAGAAATCTAACTATTTTAATTATTACAACCTACAATTCGAAACAAAAATAGGTAAAACATTTTCCCACGACACTATTAAACTTTGTACAAATTTCTAATATTTAAAACTAAAAAAAAAATGTAGTCCATCGACATCTGATTAAGCGAGAGTGAGTGCTTTGACAATGTACTTAACTATTCCAAAAAAAGTATACATTCTATAGCAGTAGTGTGTATTGCTTGATTGTGCTACCTTCCTATTCTCCTACATATAGTAGGCACGAAATGTTTATAATGCTTCAACATTGTTCCAGCATCGAACAAAACACTGCACCCCGTATCAACCTGTACACACACATACGATTCCGTAATTCTTAGTTAACAACGTTCGGCCTAAGTTAATTATGTTCATGGCATAAATCTTTCGTAATTGGCCTCTTGTTACACAACACTAAGAGCTTGGGACGTGTTGAAATTATATATATGTGAGGTGGCGAAGTTTCATCATGTTTTCGTTACTGTTATTTGTACAGCGTATAATAGCTTTCAATTGTTACCATCTAGAACTTGATTCAAATTATTTAGATGTTGATTTGAAGTATCACTTGGCCAAATGGCAATAGTCTGTAATATAAACCTAATGGCAAATAATGCGGGCTTCTTCTTCAGTCAAGTGTTTGTACGAACCTAAGAAGGCTGTGTAGAGCCTGGATGTCAAAGGCCAATCATCTTTATTTTATGGGCGATTATAGATCGAAACAGGCAGATATGATTATGTTATCCATTGTTTTTCTTTAATAATTTTACATTTGATAAAGCAAACTATTGTTGCGGTGACTCTGTGTGTGTTGATCTATAACTTTTAATTATTATAATTATTGATTATTTCAACGATTTCGTATAATTGATGATCAATTTTATGAAATAAAGATATTGAATTTGAGTTTGAATTTGAAAAAAAATGAATTTCAAATAATCGTTCATGAATTGTTTGAAATCGATGTTTGATGAAATAATAAAACTAAAATACAAAATAAATCAAACGTCTTGTTTAGTAATATATTCCTGACTTCACAAAAAACCATTGTTGTAACCACAAATGCCTCATTTCGATAATCATATTTTAGGTACCTAACAGAAATTTAATGATACTTTGTCAAAACTAATGAAAATTTTCATTTCATTAGTATATCACTCAAAAATCTTATATTCATATTATAAACTTTTATCACAATTTAAGTCTGTGTATAAATTTTATATAAGCAAAAAATAATATCAAATTTACAAATATTAGTAGTGTCTGTCAAAAGGATTAACACTAAGCATCCTGTCAACCCTTCAGATGTCGATCAAATCTAAAATTTCACCCGTCACCCGTTCACACCGTTCGGATTCTAAACTTAAATAAAATTGTAACACTAGATAACGATAATGATTGTGCTCAAACGCAATGTAATTTAGTTGACCAAAGGGCGTGGGGATTACGGCCTAATCGGGCGACGTCGATGACAATCGCGCGCGTGGCGGCCACGTGGATCATCACGTGGGTGTCACGTGTAAGGTACGGGACGATTTTGGTACAGCTGTTATTGTATAGAAATTGGTGTGCTGCGATGTTGGGTGTAAGGTACTTACTTGTTTCGTCACTGAATCGATGAGTCGAACAAAAATGTCCTGTTCTTGTCTGATACCTGTAAAGAAATACATTTATTAGGCATGAAATAAATTTAAACAAGCACTTAATTTTTCATTTGTGCCACCTTAATGCCACTACCAAGGAGTTAAACAAGTAACCACTGACTGCCAGGATTTTCGGGGACTTTCCTATTTATAGCCGGACTCCTTGTAATACACCCACCTGTGACGAGCACAGGTTTGGATCAATTACATTTTTTTTATTTTATGGGGGCCAACGAGCAGACGGGTCACCTGATGGTAAGTGACTAACTTCACCCATGAACACCTGCAACTCATGAGTCACAAGTGCGTTGCCAGCCTTTGAGATGGGAGTACGCTCTTTTCTTGAAGGTTTAAAAGTCGTATCGGTCCTGAAATACCGTATTATAATTATATATTACTAGCAACCCGCCCCGGCTTCGCACGGGTACAAATTATACACCTAAACCTTCCTCATAAATCACTCTATCTATTAGTGAAAACCGCATGAAAATCCGTTCAGTAGTTTTTCAGTTTACCGCGAACAGACAGACAGATGCGGCGGGGAACTTTATTTTATAATATGTAGTGATAATCCATTGTGGTAATGACCGGTGGCGATTTCCAAACGTCAAAAGATGTTCATGGGATTGTTTTATTGTTCTGTCAGTGTTATGAATATTGGGAGTATTTTTATCTCTACTAGTATTATTTCTTAGTGTATTTAAAAAGTTAAACTTGGATAAAGCTTATTTCTAAAAATATAAATATTTATTTTTAAATCTTTTGTAGTATAAAAGTTTACTTTAGAACATAAATGAATACATAAATATAATCAACTTAACAGTACGTTCTTATATTACCTACAACATGTTGTGTTGCAAAGATGCTTCTAATTCTCGCTCCTATAAAACAGTAACATTTACACATCGTGGCAATAAAGATCGTAGCAAGCTTACTACGAGCGTAGCCCGGCTACGCCGGAACGTAGCAGACATTGCACAATTTGTTAACCTCCTAGAATTGCCTCTACGCTCGGTTCTCGCTTTTAGAGTTCCGTACCCAAATGTTTGAGTTAACGGTGGACATTATCGCTTTAGCTTTATGGCTTGTAATTATCAGTTCGAAGCTGTATCTAATGTTATTTGATTCCCTTTCATACTCTAAGATAGGTTGAGCTTTTCAAACGTATGTTATCTATATAGCCTTTTTTAAATTATAAGTGAAAAATATGTTGACAAATTTTTCAGTATCCGGACTTGAACAAATATGTATCTGCTAGAATGTAAATAAGTGGCTTTATATAATAGGTATTTTCTTGAAAATTATATTTACTATTTAAAAATATATATCGAATCCAGTTCTAATTTCATCGGACTCATAACTTCAAATTGGTTAAAAAACCTTCTCCTTTTATTAACTCTTTAAAACATTTGATTGAAGAAATGCGTTTAACACGTGTGTAATTCGGAGATGCCCGATTAGTTTCGTGGGGGGGGCTTACTAAGGGGTGATGTTAGGCACCACATTTTTAAAAATTATCATAATAACTGACACAGTTCCCTTTCAACTTAATAAAAGTACATAGAAAATTTAGAGACTTATTTGTTGAAACGCCTTGGGCTCACGCTCCACTTTAACATTAATGGTACAACATCCAACAACGTGGCCCAAGTACCTCAAAATAGTCATCATTTATAGTCCAAGTGCACACTATTCTGTGCCAATTTTCCATTATCCTTGGTCTAACGGTAAGATGGCAAATATTTACAATGCTGCCATCGTGTATACAGTCTGTTGTCGCCAACGTCTGTTGAATACGAGATTAACTTTTACATTTGATTTATATCTTATTCCAACCGAACAAAGGACATAATTGCTTAGAGGGACAACTGAAACACGTTTTCGAGAATACAGCGATTTTGCGCTTTCAGTTTTCGTTTACTGGATTTTGACCACGGCTTTACGCTGACCTATATGTTAATCTAAGATACGATTTAACTGTGTGATAAAGTTGATGTAAACTCGTTTACTTATTAGGGCCTGATTGAGTAAGAAACACCTTATTCCTTTACACGATGAGGCTAAATTTCAATTGATATCAAATCTATACTAACATTATAAAGCTGAAGAGTTTGTTTGTTTGGTTGAACGCGCTAATCTTAGGAACTCCTGGTTCGAATCGAAAAATTATTTTAGTAAGCCCATTTATCGAGGAAGGCTATAGGTTATATAACATCACGCTACGACCAATAGGAGCGGAGCATCAAAGAAAAATGTTGCAAAAAACGAGGAAAATTTACAAACGCAGACGAAATTGTGCGGGTCAGCTAGTGATATATATACAAATGACATATATGAATATCAATCAAGGTATACCGATGACATAATTCTGTCTTTTTTATACAACCTTGGTGGCAAACAAGCATACGGCCCGCCTCATGGTAAGCGGTTACCCTAACTTATAAACGCTTATAATCCTTCATTGCTCTCTGTCTGCTATCCTCTTACACTTTCTCATTTATAATATTACTAGATACCCGCCCCGGCTTCGCACGAGTAGAAATTATACACCTAAACCTTCCTCATGAATCACTCTGTCTATGAGTGAAAACCGCATGAAAATCCGTCTAGTCGTTTTTCCGTTTATCACGAACAGACAGATGCGGTGGGGGATTTTGTTTTATAATATGTAGTGATTACGAACAGGATATTAAAGAATGTCTACATGTGCTTCTTCGCTGTGATTTTCAAAAAAATATAAGGTATTCAAAAGCTCATCCTTTATCATAACAAGTACCCGACTTGTCTTAGGTCTTGAATAGCTATTGATGACAAAAGCTAGCATACGAGCATGACAATACCGGCAGGTCAGGGCAATATTTGCACAACTCCCAACCGACTGACAATGCTTTGCACATCCTATATTGTGTAGACACTATGAAGCTCTGTCTACTGTTATAGACCGAGTACCTACTATCTTTTAGTAAACTATTAAGACTTCTATGCAATTGTATGAAACAAAAATTGTATGTACACATCAGATGAGTTTCTGAGCATCAAAAACCTTGTGCAATAAAATGTCCTGTTTATTTTGAAAACATCATTGCGTACATTATCTATACTAATCTATATATTTATAAATTTCATCGCACGTTCTTTGTTCGTGATGAACTCCTAAACCAATGAACCAATTTTAATGAAATTTTGCCGAATGTGTGCAATTTGGTCCAACTTGAAAGTTATGATAATGTTTTTTTTATTGTAAATTGTATATCCAGAGTAACGCGTAGCCGGGTAGCTAGTAATAATATACTACTCTGTCAAGAAAGTACCGGGAAAAGGTTAATAAAACACAAAATGTTAACTATTCTTCCAAATTTATTGTATCGCCTTCAAAGTAGGCCCTTCGTTGGCATAAGTGTATTAACACTTACGCCAACGAATAATCCAGTTATCAAAACATTTTTTAAATACATTTTCTGGAATCGACTTCAGTTCTCGCCGCGAATTCTCTTTGATATCTTTTATCGACTGAAAACGGATAACTCGAAGGTAATTTGAGTTTTAGAAAGAGAGAAAAGTCGGCCGGTATCATATCCGGTGCATACAGTGGTTGTTCGATGGTATTAGTTGAGTTTTTGGTCAAAAATTCTTTCACAATGATGGCTTCTGCGATGGCGCGTTGTCGTGGTGTAATATCCAAAAATATTATTTACACAAATTGGGCCTTTTTCGACGAATTTGCTCTCTCAAACGCCGCATAACGCTCAAATAATGTTCTTTATTTACAGTCTGACCCTCTGGTAAGAATTCCGAGTGCACAACACCTCGATACTCAAAGAAAACGGTCAACATGACCTTGACCTTTGATCGACTTTGTCGTGGTTTTTTCGGTTTCGTTTCAGTTGGAAGTCGCCATTCCGAAGCTTGTTGACTAGTTTGCATGTCAAACTCGTAAACTCATATCTCATCACCAGTAACAATACGTTTTTTGAATGTAGGGTCGAAATTGACTCGTTCTAGCATATCATCAGCGACTTTTACGCCATTGAGTTTTTAAAGAAAATTCAGATCTTTCGGGACTAGTCTAGTAGTAGTAGACTAGTTTAAAATTGTACAAATCGATTCGTAAGACACAGAAAGTTCAGCGGCTATCTCTCTCAAAATTGAATGAGGATTTTCAGTCACAATTCCTTCACTTTAGCGATGTTAACTTCAATTGAAGACGTTGATGGCCGACCAGAGCGAGGCAAATCTTCCAACAAATCTCGACCGCTTTTGAATACACTATACCACTCATATGCACGAGTTTTTGATAAAGTCGATTCACCGTATGCTTTCTGTAACATTTTCAGCGCCTCTGAACATGAAATTCTATTTGTTATGCAAAATTTGAGACAAACTCTTTGTTCGATGTTTTTATCCATTATAAAAATCACATGAGCTTACAAAATCGAGTACTCAAAGCAAACTAAACGACAGATCTAGCTCAAACTTCGCGCCAATATAGAAAACAGTTGTGCCAACTTAACCACAAAAAATAATTATTTGAATTGAATTTCGAATTAGAATTAAACTATCAATTCCCGATACTTTCTTGACATATTTGAGAATTGGAATTGCTCCTACATAAGACGAAATTTCGGACCCAACTATACTAAAATGCAGAAGATTTTGTGAATTATACGTGAATATTGGCGATAGACACCATTAAAATAATATAATGTTTAGTAATTAAGACCGAAAAATATTAATAAAAGAGCGTAAAAGTAACTGAAAAATAAAAGAAAAATGCATTCGCCGATTTTTTTTTATGCTATAGGGGGCAAACGAGCAGACGGGTCACCTGATGGTAAATGACTACCGCCGTCCATGGGCACCTGCAACTCGAGAGTTACAAGTGCGTTGCCGCCCTTTAAGGTGGGAGTAGGAGAAGAAGGGAAGAAGGGGAGGGGGGGAGAGTGGGAAGAGGGGGGGGAGGGGAAGGACGGGAATAGGAGAGAGGGAAGGGTTAGAGCCTCAGGTAACCTCACTCACGCGGCGAAATGCTTGCATTGGCAAGCATTGGTTCACGGCCGGTTCTGTGAGGCCGTGGTAACGAGCAGAGTCGAGCCGCCCATACGTGCCGAAGCATGGCTCTCCCACATAAAACTCTCTTAATAATGATAAAACAGTAATGTTATTTAAGGGTTTGTTAGTTTGATACGCAATGCAAAAATTTATACGATAGGCACGAATAATTTAAATGCCCTAATTTGTTATTGCCAATTTAATTACTATTAAGAATATAAATAGAACAGAGAAGAGCAAATCATTATGGTAAAAACGATTTATCTAAATTTAACTAAATTGTCACTTACCATTTGCATAAAGTAATTGAAGCCTGTATTGAATGCCATTGTTCGTTTTCTGTCCTTCAACTTCCTGTAACAAAAATGCTTGGTTGAGGTACTTTTAAAGAATCAGAGAAACTGCAGCTAACATTTGTAATTATAGGTTATATTATAGGTTATAGTATTGACACTAGTTGAACCTATCTAAATAAAACAAGTTTAAATTATTAGAAAAGAGCTGATGATGATGATTTTCTTGAATTACAGCTAAGAACACTCTCGATTAAGTAACCTTTCGAACAAAAAAAAACTAAATCGAAATCGGTCCATCCGTTAAGGAAGTATGATGACCCCTCTTTTTTGCGTCGTGGGTTAAAAGAACTCGGCTATGTTCCCATTCTTAGAGTTCCCTGATGATATTTGAATAACATTAATTTTATTACTACCAGTGTTTGTTAAGTAATTGAATGATTTTATTGTATGTAAATTAAAAGAAAACATTTTTTTTTATTATGACATTGTGTATTAAATCGATAACTTAGCTGTCGGCATGTGTTTAAATATTAATTTCAGGCGCTACACTGTAACTTAAACTTTACAACTCACTAAACCAACAACAAAAAACAGACGCCCAAAATAAGTAGGTACTTACTGCCACAATACATTTAAAGTGCGGACCGCACGTCGAGTAAAAATGCGAGCATGAATGTTTACTATGTGAATAATTAACTGGGCGAAACAAACAAGACGTGTGAACGGGCCAGCGCCCTCTGGCGACAGTTGTTGTAACCCACATGCGAATGGAGAAATATTTTGTATTTCACTTGTTTAATACGACTATCTGAACTTTCTCAAATGAAATACAAGCAAGCGACAATAAGCTACAATCAATTTATATTAACAATGGCTTTGATTAGCACTCACGCTAGAATCTATGATTATTAGAAAGGGTCAAATTCAAGGCTTAGCATAATTTTACATGGTTAACAAAAAAACAAACAATTGGCCCAGAGTAATTTTTGTAGCTTTTTGTTATCCAGCTGGCCGCTTTTAACTAAATAAATGTGTTAAACCAACCCAATAAAACCTGAAAAATTATAGAATAAGAGACTACTGGCATCATGAAGAAAACTTCATGTGGAGTACAGATACTTGTAAAAAACTTAATTATAAAATTTGAAGTACACAAGTCAAGTATTATGATATGTATATATTTGTCGTATTCAAGCCGTTTCTGGAACATCAACGCCACGTGGTGGCGCTCGGTGGAGTTAACGACTCACCGTTGAACCGGTTCGCTATCTAGATGTGGCATTAGTCTGGTTGGAGAGGTCCGCGTGTGCGGACGCCATTGAAACCATCGCGCGTTCTATGCCTACCTACCTCCTTTGCGAACTGTATCTACTGCTTATCGAACTTAGTGAAAAATCGCTCGAAATTGTATAACCTCTCCATAACTTGGCTATATATTATTTAAATATCCGCTTCCGTGTTCAACAAAACATGAGACGGCGAAGGATCAAGCAGCAATCTGCCATATTTTACGACATATTTAATAAAAAAAAATATATATAAAAATTTCGTGTCGCGTTATTTATCCACGATGATTTCCTAGACCAATGAATCGATTTTAACGAAATATTGAACACTGTGTGTGCAGTTTGGTACAACTTGAGCTTGACTTTTAATATACAAAAAAATATTCCTTTTATATTTACTAGCGACGCAAAAGTCGTCGAAGGCAATACAGAATATAATGAATGTCAAACTTGTCCCTAAATGACATAGGTTCCAAAGACTTTAAATCCGTAAATCAGAAATTTTCTAGCAGTACGCATGCGTATTATGTAAATAAGCACTGTGCACACAATAGAAATCATGTCGGCTCCATCCTGATTGATGAGCCGTTTGAATCGCGATACGTATCTCGTCTCGAGGAATTCTTGATAAACTAACAATGTGTACGTATTGGAAGGGACTTAACTAAACTAAAAGTTATTTGGGGATCTGTTTGAAAATACACAGGTTCATTTGTCACGAGGCTGCTTGATTTTGTTTATATTTTATTATGGAGATCATAACTTTCGCTCAATCTCGCCCAATCCCAATTCAAATCTTTTTTTTTTTTAGAAATGGCTACTTGTAACGAATTCTATTAATTAATTTTAACATTTAAATCAAACATTCATTAAACTGATTTGATCTTGGAAAATGTTTGATCCGAATATTTTAGAAAAAAACAACATGAAAGTTAAGGCAAAATGGATAAAGCGTTGAGTTGCGTCCGAGTGGGTAGAGGTTTACCTATCTCCACAAAAATACTAGACAGATAGATAGATGGAAATAGAGTATACTTTATTGCACACCAAAAATAGGATACATACGAAATATACAATATTAAGTAGCAGTACAATGGGTGGTCTAATCGCAGCCTGCAATCTCTTACAGGACAAGCTTTGATGGACTATACTGTTTAGTAATAGGTAACTTGTGGTGCACATATTAGTCTTACTTACTAAAACAATAACATATATACATATATCCATTCATATAAATATATAACTATACACATAGGTATAGGTTTTTACAAAGATAGGTAGTGATCCTTGACGAGTTTTTGGAAAATAGTTAGTGACTGCCCGTCTGATAGCTTCTGGCAATGCATTCCATAGGCGTTGCAGCGTGCACTGTAAAAGATTTGTCAGAGAAAGTTGTGGAGTGGGGTGGAATTTCCAGCGTCAGGTTTTCCGATAATCTTAAGTATCTATTATGTATGTCGTGAAAGAATGCGAAACGTTTCTTGAGGTAGACAGGGGTAGTAGGGTTAAATAAGATAATACTGTAAAAAAAGGATATGAGTATTCCGGCAAATCGGTAGCCACTTGAGTTTGGTACGAAATTCGGAGATATGATCATATTTGCGAAAGCCAAAGATGAATCGTATACACAAATTCTGGAGTCTCTCAAATTTATCTAGTTGGTCCTCATTAATACTTGTATTTTTAAATAAATATCTTCCAGCTACCGGTAGTAAATTATTAAAAAAAAAAACAATCAAACAGCACTTATATACATGTACGTAATATAAATAATTCACATGATTTGCTGGAGGACCCTCAACATATCATTAATATCAAATTAAAGTATGTATGTACATAATTTCGTAAATCTAAAACTGACCTGATCTTTTTCGATGAAACCAATAAAGGCGGTTCGTTCTATCTCGACCGGTTGCCCGGAGCGGTCGTACAGTGCCACCACGAAGTGGAAGAAATTGCTCTTGCGTAGGTTGCTGGGCGGTTGCTTCTCGAAGTGAGCGCGGCCCACGCCTACGCTGCTATTGAAAAATATTGCTTTTGAAAATAAATTAAACATTGGTTTAGGAGTCATGAAATATAACAGGATGGACAAAAATATATATACGCAATACTATTAATAAACCCTAATCAGAAAATATATTTTACACAAGATAGCATTGTTTTAGATTTAGTGTAGAGAAAACATGTGAACCACATTTTTTGTGTCAAAAGTAATTTCTTTAGAACTGATCTGAAAGTTACAATATTTGTCTTCTATATCTACGTGTGGACTACCCCTAATCCTAAGACTACCTTTCAAGGTTAGGTGGACTGTAAGATATCTTTATAGATCTACTGTACACACGATACACCTCTCAAATCATTAACTGCTTCATTTGATCGTTAATAATAATAATAACTGTTGGTGGCACAGTGGTACAGTCCCTAAACCGTGCGGTGTAATCAAAACCAAGCAAAAACACGATCTATGAGTATCGATGAAGTCTTAAAATCGCCCGTCATCGATTATGTATTTGTATAAACCAAATCGGCCAAATAGGTGCTTAATACAAGTCAAACTTGGTCCCCAAAATTCTTGTACCAGAGATATTTTTATTTCGCCAATGTTATTAACATTTACCATGAAACGCTCCGAGTTGTTAACATCGACTAAACGAACACTAAGCCAATTTTTGAAAAATGTACTACTCATTGTTTTAATTACCTACTTTTGTGTAATTTAAAATATTATGTTTTACAACGTAAATTGGAATCTAAAAAATAATATATCTTGATGAGGCATTAACCTGAATGCAGTTTGTTGAGTAGCAAAACCAAATAAAAATATTTTTGGTATTTATTTTTTAAATCTTTAAGTAAAGCACGGCATTGTATTAAGAATATCGAATCACACTATGATTTATATAACTTAACCTGCGTTATTTAGCCGTATACCTATTGCAGCTTGTATAAAGAAGTAGATTACCGGTAACGGACTAACCGTTAAAATGCTGCAATGCAGCATAGTTTTAACGGGTGTACCATGCCTATCTGATAGAGTAAAAGCCAATACAGAAAAAGTGACGAGAACCTGGAGAAACTTATCGTGATTATGGTGGTAATACAGCAGATGGACAAACCAGTTATAGAAGTCGTCTGCCACCAAGTTCCACAACATTGTTAGAGGTGCGATGGATAGCCAATGGAAACAAATAAATCCACTCGAGAGAGAGAGAGATGAGAGTTATCTACCAATATCTATAACTGATACCGGCCCGCACCAAGCACGGGTCATCTGCTTCATTATGTGTATAAGCATTAGTCACGAATGCTATGGTCGTATTATGGTTTTTTAAACTACATGTTGTACTTAAAATAATGTTCTACGAATGGATTTATAGGTATCCGTTGCCAATTCCCAATGAAATCCCATCGTAACCAAAAATGTATGTAGAATGTCAAGATATTTAAAAATGTCGTCGTGAACGTACACAAAAAATCTGTCATCTTTATTCTCAAGCCATATATTGTAATATTTCTTTCACTAGCATTCTATTTTTAAAACTGTGATTTGTCAATTGGCGATTGGCGCGCTTTTGTTGTTGACCACAGTCCTAACAAAAACGAAAATAGACAATAGATCAGATTATAATCCTTTTAAATGATTTATGGTAGTTAGTGTGTTTGACAAAAAGTGTTTTTTCTGAAGGTACTGTTATTCTTTTTTCCCTGACGATAATTAGTAAAAAATATCTGATGTCTAACATATATGGACAAACAACTGGTTTATATTTTGTCGAACAATATATTAGCCAAAACTAATGTAGGTATGACTAAAACTAGAATTCCCGCAAGTTGGAATTACAGCTTCATTGATCGTAAGATTAACACTCGGAACAATTTCTAAAATTTCGATAACACAAATGAAGTGATGATGTATGAATGGCGCCACACACAGATATCGACATGTGTGGTTTAATAAATATATCGTCATAGCAACTTTTCAAATGTAGTTCCATGTAGTTCATCGAATCTTCCGCTTAATTTTTCATTGTATTTTAAAGGTAATCTAAACGTTTTTGTTTTGTGATGTAATGCGTTGTTAAAAATGGAATATATTTTTATTAATGCAGAAATTTATCGAAATTTTCTTCTCAGTGTTTTCGTCAATAATTATTTAATTAAAAACCATTATATATAGATAGATGCAAAACCAATAAAAGAGAAGTACTTAGTTACTTACTTCCCTACTGTTTAATTTTATAACTCAATAGAAAAACATTTGCGAATATCCTAACTTAATACGACCAACAGGAGCGGAATATCAATGAAAAATGTTGCAAAAAAATAACGGGGAACAAATTTACAAACGTAGACGAAGTTGCGTGGGTCAGCTAGTGCCGATATGCGGTTTGTTCCACGCGTTAACTACTCAACCGATCATAAATAAATTTTGCAGACACGTTGTCAAGGGTACAAAAAAAAAGGACAAAACGTACCTTTTGTTCAGAAAAAAAGTATTGTTCCCAAGGTATACCTAAATTAATTAAGAAAATCTACAATTACGAGAGCGAAGCCGTGAGAAAAAGCTAGTATGTAATAAAAAATAAAATAACAAATTCTGTTATAAACCACAAAAAATAACATGCAATTATATTCAGTTATCTCGCAAATATCGATACAGTTACGACACTAGAGCACATTACCCACCAGGACCGTATTACGCTATGGTCGCCCATTCATCTCTCCCCGCTGCAGAATTTGCGTAAACAAATTGGTTTCGCGATTGCCATTTTATACTCTCGCACGCGACACTCCATTGTTTTATTTATCGTTACCAGTTTCGGCGGCGCGTTCGCGATTAGGTTGTAGTGCTTTTTCCGCTTACAGATCGCTCGCATTTTGTCAATCTTTGGCGATTATTTTTTGATTTTTTTTAAAGAGTATTTATATGGGCGATCTGTCTAGTTTATTTCAATGTTGGATTTATTCGCTAACTAATGTATATTGGTAACACAGTTTTGTACATAAATTGATGCGTCAAATATATAGGTGTCTCCTCTCTCTCTCTCTATGTGTATTTCCATTAGAGAAGAAATCTGGGACATGGAAATGGATATAGGCTTTCTTTCATAACAAATAACATCAATGCTATTCTTGAAGTGATAATGGCTTATTATTTTTGTAAGACTTTCATTTACGGGATTGGAGATTCAGCTTCGGTCTAAGCTGTTTTTATAAAGGAATTTGTATTTCGACAGATAGACTCTATTGTCACTTTTAACTCTTAGCAATTTGATTTAGCAGCTCCAGTATCTTCTGCGCGATGTTTTGATTCAAGTTGGTATGCACGTAAATCTTTAGGGTGTACGTACTGGATTGGAAGTTCTTAGAATATTCTAAGAACACCTCAAACCAGTATATAGCTATGGTATCCTTTATGTCGCTACTTCAACTCTTATAAAAGAGGAATCTCTAATTTAGGACAGATAATCTTTACTCGCAGTGGCTGCTTATTTTGCGAAACTAATTATTTGCTAATTGGGAATTAGACTTCGGGAAAACTAAAAATTTACATTTTTAGTACACATTAAATTCTTTCCTCGACTCAACATTTTCAAATTATTTCCGGATATAGGTACTTTCATGAGATTCAAACTTTCATTTTTAGATGTTTCTCAAAAACACAACCGAAGAAGTTTTTGATTACACAAAAGACGTATTCGTTTTATAGAATATCCCTACCTATTGATAAGTAAACCTAATATATTTTATGAATAGAAGTTACTCTTCTCCGTATTTAGCATTTTGCTTAAAAAGTAAGTTAATGAACCATTTAGAATAATATATTTCTGTCCACATGTATTGTGGATGTCAAACTTTCTTTTGATATTGCAAAATTACTAACATATGTGAGTATTGATCCTATAACCTTAAAATGTAATTAGTTATGTTGTTGATATGCATTGTAATAAATAATAAATTAACTACTAATATTTGGGATACAAACGTGTAAACATTAATTATACATAATTAAATAAATTCCATTACCGAAAACAATTACAAGTCGCGTGTAGACATCACTACACAGATCATTACTCAGTAATGTAGGTAAAAACTGTAATTTATTAAAAAAAAGTGTCTACGGGGCGCGGTCTAATGATTTACTGGGCCTTACAAATGGGTCTGTCATCGCCGAGGGCCGATTATCTGTCAACATTTGTCATCTGTGGCTCGTTGATTGTACTCAATTACTGTAATTAGAGGTGTATTGAATTAATTGGTTGATAAGATTAGGCAATTTCCAGTCATTTTTACATGATTTAAAGTTGTAAATATATTTTTCTGGCTCTATTATGATATTTGCTGTCTTTATATATTTGTATAAATTATTCTGAGAGATTGAATACAAACACGAAAGTGTTAAAAATAAAATTACAACGCATAGTATCGGAATACAGAGACGTACTTTTACTCTGATACTACACTTTTTTTAATATTTTAATTGAATAGGCATGAATATTATAGTAAGCTCTAGAACTCAGATATACCTTACAGTTGACTTGAAACACGAAAAATATTTAACAAACAGGATTTATATGGTATTTCATCATTTCTATATTTGATCGGAAGAAGGAGGAAGTTCTCAGATTCTAGGAATATATTTTTTTAAAAGATATTTTGAATTAGGTATCTAATAAAACTTGCTTTGAATAATTTTTACTTATTTGAAAAGACTTCCTTTTTTGTTCTATTAAGCGGAAATGTAATTATTAGTTTTTTTACTAAGTAAACATTTCTTGTAGCAAACGCATAACAATGAGGAATTATTTAAGAATTATATATGGAGTATTATGAGAACTTCCTTATAATACTCTAAATAAATATAATACAATGCGTACCAAAATAAATATAAACTGAGAAGTAATTTTACAAAATCAATAAAAGTAAATAAAATTAATCTAACCATCCCACAAGTTCTGCACACTATAAACAAACAAAAACATCGACAATCGAAGTAAACATTTTAGCAGAAAACTCGGTTAAAACCCGACAGATGTCGGGAGGGTTGATGTTATACAAACACAATACGCACTAATTTGAGTACATCAAATATTCGTATTATACCACTACAGTACGCCAAATGTACTATTGTTGCATAAGTTTATTATTATTTATAAAAGATGTGATAAGTTTTGTTTGTAATGATGATGGGGGAAGGTGGACGTTTCAGATTATTTTAGAGTTTCTTTAAAACGGTAAACTCAGTGACCATCTTTGCTATATTACAGTCTTATAGACCGATAAAAAGGAAAATTATAAAATTCTTAATATTTTAGTAAGGTATTGGCATCGAGTTTAAGTTGTTAAATGGGTATATTAATGTTATAAACTAAGTTAATAAAATTGTATATGTATTGTGTGTGTGTGTATTGTATTACAAGCAATCTTTTAGATTTTTAAGACCAGCAACAACCTAACAAATCATTTTAAATTTCTTCTTTTAAACCATGGCAAAATAATAACATCTCTAGCAACTTGCTACTTCTCTGGCCTACTCATATAACCTATTTTTATCTCACCTCTCTTTCATTGTCAAAAATAAAGAAATTTATATTTTAATTAAATAAATACAAAACGTCCAGCAGTTTATTGGCAGAATCGTAACAGCTAATTTTGTATTAATTTAATTTTTTATTTTTATTTATTTATATATCACAATTACATCTATCTTAACAGAAACATGAACTTAATGCGATAGACAATCAAATTATATTATTATTAATATGCATTTAAATCATAAAGAATATAAATAAATTGATTTACTTAAATACCTAACAACTTAATAAATTACTATGGCCATTAAAGCTTCTGTTGAATTATAACATATTATCGAATATGCCACCCTTGTGAAGTCGTTCAACGTACAGTGAAACAAGGCAACATGCTCGGCTACCTCGTTTACCTAAGTGAAGACATAGGTACATACATGTATTTTGTGAATATAAATCGCGAATATAAGTTATTATGAAAAATTTAAATACATTTAATATATGTATTAAATTTAAGTTATCTTCTGCGCATGTATTATTATGTATAATATATTTGTATTCCTGATTCACCTTTTAATATTACACAAAAAAGTTGTGCCGGTTCTAACATCGCCATTTCCTTCGCCGTATCGCCAGCTATCGCCCGCACATAATTGACACAAAAAAATCAGTTTGTAAGACACTGAATCTTGTCTAATTAAACAGTGACTTTATTTTCAAGAACAGATAGGTATACGAAAATTTGTTATTCATAATCTCTCTAAAACTTTCCAGTAATGTATGGAGGTGTGTAGTCTGTGTAGTTTTTTAAAGTTGGTATTAAATTTAATATGACAAAAATATTTGCAAGAATATTCACATATACAGTTTTAGAAGATTTTATTTAACAGAACATAACTATCAAGAAAATAAATCAGTAGGTAACAACAATTTGATTCAGTACTTGAGCTGATATCATCCACTAAATTGTTGCAAAGCACCGTCCGATATCCACAATGAGTCCATTATGACGCGGTATCCAATCAAGGGTGTGCAAATTTCGCACGGCCCATAATGAACCATGCAGTAACCGTGCGGTAACAAGTGTGTTTTCATAAAAGCAAAAGGGCGGTATAAATCATTTCTTGGTGCGATGCGGTGGGGTGTGGGGAACAGGCACAGTTGCTTGCGATTGTACCTTGTTCGAAGATTATAATTATCATAGACTTGTAGATACGGTTCATCAAATTAACTTTTTTGGATGCATTGTTTAAATGTAAAGGATTTCTGTTTGAACTGCAATTCTGGATTTTTAATAAATTAAGAATTTTTTGATTTTCAGGTTTTATTTTTAGGGTTCTGAGACAACTGTCAAGTACAAGTTAACTAATATGAAACAGTATGGATTATTCTTTTTTATATTTAATATTTCTAAAAACTTGTATAGAAAATGTTTTTTTTTATATAATGATCATATTTTTTTTTTAATAATGAACAATACCCGTACAAGGAGACAAGTTCGGAATGGAAGAATCTTTATTGAAATGAATTCAGCTTAAGGTTGGAGTAAAAAAAAAATTGCGTTGTGTGTTCAGTAGCTTTTATATTTAGATTGAAGAATAATAAATATGAAAGGAATATTTAGATATAAAAAGAATATTCATATTCATATATTTGTTACATTTGTAAGAGCTTGGAAAAGCATAAATGATATTAGAAGCGTCCAAAGGATTTACGAACCAATACGGCTCTGGTACCGGGAACCGGAACACCAGGGAGGCTGAAAGTCACTCATGCAACATACATACTGTACTCAGTATAAAGAAATAAGAGAGAGAGAGTTCACATTCTCTACTAAAAGTTCCAGCATTGCGCTTTTCAAATAAAAACATATTGATTGACAAGCAACCCTCAGAAAGCTGCGTGAGGAACCGAACTTAATCCCATACAGTTATTTAATGTCAAATAGGGTCCATTCGTTTTGCTTTAGTCGATTTTGAAAGCGCAAATACAATTTTGGGTTCGCCTAATAAGTTTAGTGGATGCTCTTTTTGGTCACTAAATGGTTTAACTGCACATAAAATTAGGGTACTTTGTTTAGTCTGTCTGTCTGGTCTGAACAGTGGAATTATATTTGATTGTAACATGTTTAGATATATGGTATTCTTTAGATTAAAATACCGAAAAAAATATCTCAATTTTAGAAAAATACTTAAGTTTGTTAATTTTCAATTTAATTCCAAAGTAGTTTTTGGTAAAAAGTAATACTTCATGAGTCTCATATGAATACCGTCAGGAGCTAATTTAACTTTTATGTAAATTAGCAAATGGCATTTGAAGATTTGGTAAACAATTATTTGTCTTGTCAACTGATTTTGATTACTCTATAAAGAATCCGTTTTGGTTAATTAGCTTTAGCATGGTTTTGTTCTAAGAGAGGAAAGCTGATGAAAGTTTCTGGGCATGATTTAGAAACATTCAAAACAGTTATACTTTTTTTTAAAGATTCTTTTAAAAACTATTTAGATAATATTAATGTGACAGCGAGTTTTAGTTTTTTATTTATAAGATTGTTATTTCTTACAAAAAAGAATGACAAGAGTAGACATAAATGTAACTTTAAGTCGACTTTTAAACTAATGTTGTCGAACGAGAATCATATTAAACAAAATGTTTATTTAAAGGTACTTATGTACTAAAAAAAATAATACGTATAGTAATCTAGGTAAATTAAAACTGTTGTAGGTATTTTAATTAGAAATGTATAGTTATAAAACATGTTATAAAATTCAGCAACACCTAATAAAAAAACTGCTTTTAATCATAAAAGTATGTAGCCATATTGTTTATTTATATTAGTACACATTATATTCTTAAGACAAAAGTAACGCAAAATTTGGATTAGTTGAAAGTATCTAATAACATATTAACTTAACCAAATCCACTACACATATCTTTAATAAAACAAAGTTTGAACTGACACATGCTTAAATTCCCACTAACCCCGTATCCAATACCATCAACACAGATGGAAAATATTTTCCATAAAAAAATAGATATCGCTGGCGATAGTACACCAATGTACTCACACTAGTACATGTAATACTTGTCCTAATGTGATAACACACAACACCTTACACTCCTTACACTAAGTATCCAGTTCCCAAAACCTGTAAACTTTATATTAAAACAACTTACTTTGTATTATCAACTAGCGACGTGGGTGTCATCCAGGCCCTGGTGAGAGGTTCCTCCTTCAAGGACGTGACGGGTCCGCGGGGTTGAGCGTGCAGGCCACCCGCCGCCTCCTGGTGGTGCAGGCCAAACATCAGCCCACCTAAATATAGACATATTGTAAATATAACACTTTAAAATATATGTGAGTTTATTATGGGACACATTACACAAAGCTATGTAGACCCAAACTCAGCATAGCATAGCAGGTACTATGGGTTCTAGAACACGGAGTCACTTAGTTTTTTTTTTAAATACATACACGTTTTACATAGAAATACCCGGACCAGTTAAAATATATTTTTTAATAATAATAATAACTTGACACATCTCACATACGGCCGTCTGATCCCAAACTCGGCAGAGCCTGTACCATGGTAACCAGACTGCGGATAAACATACTTAAATCAGCCTGTAACCACGGCTAGTGCAACCTGGTCAAAACGTCAGGTACTTCAGGTATGTAATACCTATTTTGAGATCGCGTAATTCCCGTGTAAATAAATAATTTTACTTATATATTACTAAATACATATCTATCACTACATATTATAGAACAAAGTCCCCCGCCGCGTCTACTCGGATTTTCATTCGGTTTTCACCAGTAGACAGAGTGATTCATGATTAAGGTTTCAGGTGTATAATTTGTTAAGGTTTTGTGTAATGATTGTTGAAGATGTCTCTACCCGTGCGAAGCCGGGCAGGTTGCTAGTCATAGATGAATTACACCTAGACACAGAACAAATGATCGTGCTTATCACACCATTATTTGTCCTAGGTGGGAATCAAACCCACGACCTCTGGCTCAGCAGTCAGGATCACTAACCACTATCTACAGCAACAGGCCAGTCTGGCCATCATTGCAATTCATGCATACAATTATTTTCACTGAGCATAAATCGAAATAACGACATCTTACGTTGAAGTCGAATACTGCCGACTCTACCGCCGCGCCATATACGTCGTCAAAATATTCTATTTATTTAGTTTTTTAAATGTCTAAAATATTAAAAATATATTCGTATGTGTGACGAGGGAAAAACAGTGTTACCGAAACTGTTTATTAAAAATGTGAAAATATTTATTTTTTTGCCTTTTTGTCAAAGTGCAATAATTTTTAGTGATAAGTAAAAGGTTACAAATCTTATTATTTAAATGTTATTAAATCTTTTTAATAACAAATAATATTTTTATTTATTTTAAAAATATAGTATTCACAACCGAACACAGTACAAAAGTCAATCAAGTCATTACAGTACCCAATAGAGTTTATTAAAAAAAAGGCAAGCAACATAGTGATATTTTTACAGGTTGGATGGGTGGTCGATTGCAAAAACGTTACGCGCTTTTGGGGTCCTTAAAGTCAGCGGTCTCAGCTGCAACGGAATTGTACTACTGCTACTAATTAGGATTGCTAGAACTCCATTAGGGTTGGCAACGCTTTTGTAACACCACTATTAATAAGTTTATTACTACTTAACATCAAGCGGACCGTGATTTATTTGCCAATAGTTGTAGAAAACTATCTAAAATTCTTTGGATGAAATTTTATTAATTCTCAAAAAAGCCTTTCTTAGTGTTCTCTAACGTTGTTAGAAAAATTAAATGGTCATAGACCAGTCAATCAGTGTCAGTTAGTAAGTGTTCATTTTGATATTAAATAAATAAGATTCTAGAGTTTTTAATAAATCCTATAATAGTTATCGTAAATATGAACCATTGATGGATGCAAGTATTTTTGTCTTTTATTCAAATATTTATGTTTTTATGATTATTTTATTTGACAGCATTATTTAATTAGAAATATTCTTGTATTGTAATTAGTATAACCTTTGGAAATAAACTTTAAGGCCATGTGAAATTCGGGTCAAATTTGTTGGTTGTTACCGATCTTGGACCCAATTATTACTTTATGTACATATATAGGTAACTTTACTATTTTTTTCACAAAATCTATTTTATTTTTATTCTGTGTCTCATTGGATCAGTCTACCATATATTTTCTTTTCATACTACAGTACTCATAAAATTTTTACTGATTGAATATAATTAGCTAGCGACCTGGCCACGTGTTGCTGTGGCTGAGTAATTTGTAATAAAAAAAACGAAAATGTGCGAGTCTAACTCGCTCACCGTGGGGTCTTTAAGCAAACAAACTGGTATGTAGATAGTACGTCCGTTCGTCCATTTTGGGACCCAATTCACAAAGATTCGAACCGTCTTTATCGAAAGACAGACTTAAATTTACGGTTTTAAAAATACTCTCCCATTCATCGATGTACGACAAAATCAACTTTCAAACCGCAGAATATAAGTTTATAATCACAAAAACATTTTTATGTGATATAACAACAAATTAATGATTTTAGGATTTTTCCCTTTACTTGTACTGTCAGACCTTGCTTTTTACCAAATTTAATGATTCTAAGTCAATGGGAAGTACCCTATAGGTTTTGATTTACCTGCGAAATGTTCAAATTTGGTCAAATCTAAAACTTAAATGGCCATATCTTTTGATTGCGTTGACTTAGAAGCTTGATTTTTGTACAGCTTCAAGGGACCGCAGACATAAGTATTTAGTATTCATTTCAACTTGATGCGTCCACGAGTTCCTTAGAAAAAGGGTCTTGACAGACAAACAGACAGACAGATGGACAACAAAGTGATCCTATAAGGGTTCCGTTATTTGCTCTTAAGGAAATGAACCCTAAAACTATTGGGACAATCAAGTTGGACCAAACTGCACACAGTGTTCAAAATTTCACCAAATTTGCTTCATTAGTTTAGGAGATCATCGCGGACAAACAACGTGACTCGAAATTTTTATATATGAAGATGTTTACATAATATATCTTTTTTTTTTAATTTAAGGTTAAATGGGTTTTCTAGATTATTATTTAAATAACTTATTTAGGAAGCTTGTGAGGTTTGTAAGGATAAAAGCAAATGGCGGACTGTTGTCGCTGCCTACCCCAAAGGGAGAAAAGCGTGAGATTAAGTAGTAGTAAGTGAAGTAACAGACTTATTTTTATGATGTGACCAAACATTTTACATTAAAATTTGTTTTTCTTTTCAATATAAGTACTTGCGTAAGTGTTGTAACGTCTTCAAACAAATAATAAATAAATAAAGAATTTAGAGTCGAAATTTATAACTAACGTAGGTTTTTATTTAATGAAAATTATAAAATATATTGAAGTTACTGTATTTGTACTATTTACTATTATAATGTTTGGCCATTTTGTTTGAATTTTTTTCCTTTTTCAATGTGTCAATATTTGAATACTGCAACTACAAAAACAGGTATAACTTATAACGTAATATTTTCAGAATGTTTTAAATGCTTTGAACCAAGCTTTGGTTTTGCAAATTTCACTTTTACAGATTTACATTACAAAATACTGTGAAATATACCTATACTATGAAATTATTAATGTAAAATCATTTTTGGTAGCCAAATTTGTACGTAGGTATAATAAATGGATGTCAATTAAACTAGATGTAATGAAATAACTTCCCTCGTAAGACGCTACTGAATTTGTCGGAATATTAATTATTGCCGTAGCGACGTTCATTTGTTATGCTACGAGAAGCGTAGACGCTCTCCTACTTAATTATTATATCAACACTTCTACGATACACGCTTTCAGTTACATTTACTTTTTTAGTAAATAAGTTACTGATGTAGGATTAGGTTTCAAGTGCCATGTAAATACTTACATAATAAGAAATCTGCGTACTGTGATGAAAGTCGATTTGTTCTAGCAACAAAACATGGTTCATAATATGCAATTGTTATTTATTTTGCTATAAAAATAATAAAATAAATAAATCTAAATTTAAGGTGGAAACATTTTTCTTTAGTTCAACTAAGAATTAAATAAGTTTAATGATATTTTTGTGCTTATTTAAAGACATTTTTTTCTCTTCGAAAGTGGATACCAAGATAAAAAATAGCCTCAAAACTTTTTGAACATTTTGAACATACCTGAAGACCTCGGCGCTCCCGATGGATACAGCTTTCGTCCCCATCCCACGGGGTCGAGCTCGAGCGGCGGCCACGGCGAACCCGTGTACCCGCCCGCCGCGTTCAACTCGTCCGACCGAATCTCGAATCACGACACGCACCCGAATTACGCGCCCGAGAGCGCACGAACACCCCCGGAAAATCACGAAGTCTCGCGAAAATTGCTTGCTGAATTCAAAATATTTTTTGAATTTGCAGTTTCTTTTCAAAAACTTGTAATTCGGATTTTGAATTGCTGCTCCAAAGTTGTTTTTTTACTAAGTTTCTAATTTTTAAAGGGCATATTATTATATCGCTCGTAACACAAAAAATAAATAAGAAATCACAGATAAAAAATTAAAACAAAACACAAGACACGAAAACCTTACTTTTAATGTATGTTTAACAAACAAAACTGAAGTTGGCGGTAGTAGTAGAGCGTAACTATCAGTATTGTATAACTATCCGGTAGGCGGCTCTGTGTTATCGTATGTGCGTACTGGGAACGTATCCCGGTTGTGCGGGTGATCCCGCTGTGGATTTGCGGAACACTAACAAGCGTCGCGGGAGCGAGCCGCCGAGTGCCCGGGCTTCGCAGCGCCCCCGTCCGTCCCCGCGGACTGTGGGAGGCGCCCTGGGGACACGCCCTCGCCTCAAGAGCAGGACGGCTACAACAGCACAGGTGGCGCCACTTTTACGCAGTTCCATTTAATTTATTTGTATAACCGACAATGTAACTATAAATGAAATTTAAACGAAAAATCTTATTCGAATTTTGGTGTTTGAAAATAGAACAGAGGTGTGCGTATTTATCGACACGTATTATGATAATGGAGGGACGTTGCGAGGTTTCCCTCGGAGACCGTAATACGCTCGCGCGAGTAAGAGATAGCGGGATAGATGAGACGCACAACATCTCGCTGGACCAGCCGAGCTCAGCTCTGGGACGGCCCACGGCACAAGTATTACTTATTAAACCCAAGTTAGATTGACGATGATGAAATTTCAGTGGGAATTGACTTTAACTGGTAGCGAGATGAGGTTTTGTTGCCTCATTAATTATATGCAAAGTGTGTCATATGAGTTCAACGTGAACAAATCACTACACGCTAATGTAAGCATTAAACTTATTTTGGTCGATTGACACTAATAAATGGTTGAAAACTTGAGCAATTATTTTAAATTATTTATTTCCCACATAATATACATCAACTAGATCTCTGTTGTTTAAATTACAATATATATCGTTTGTTGAATACTACAAGTAACGTTCTGAAGATCGCTACTGAAATAACCTCGACTTGTGTTATTATGATGAATATAATACCCAAAACTTTATTCAGAGGATCTGTTCTGTCAATAGGGGATGTATTTTGTATCAATTTTTCTTGAACACCTTATCTATAAAACTCTAAGTTAGCAAACAACAACACTAACACGTAAAGATCGCCTTAGAACTATTTGGTAGTAGATCTACTTAGGAATCACCAAGGCTGTGTGTGTATGCAATTAGGCTGTGTGTGTATAACTGACAGCCCCTAAATTTTAACACGCTTTTATTAGTTTCTCTTGTACCTACTTAACTAAATAAATAACTATGAAAAAAATCTTGGAAATCAATTTTAAACTAGGTTAAGGTGGTGTAAGAGTGTGCGGTTACTAAGAGTCCGCACCTAATATTTCTAGAGTCTTATGTCACTTTTGCAGATAACTTCAGATGTATTTTGAATCTACTATCAGCCGGTACACGTTGTCAAAAACTTTTTGAAATACTTGTAAAAACGTGATTGCTAGGTCAGTCAACAGCTTTTCACGTATTTTAATGTTATATTCATGTGTTTTACGAAGTCTGCTGTTTGAAAATCGTACAATGAACAGTATTAATCACTTTTTATTCACATTACTTGTCTCAACGACTAATCGTGTCCACCGAAAAAATAACGATGTTCGGCAATAGATTTTGGTAGTCCTGCAATATTTTGTAAAACGATCAATAACATGTATAAGAGTGCGCAGGGATAGTACCTACGCGTAAGAGTGCGCGCGTACTCTTACACGACATCTAATTTCTTTATCGCGTTTTATGAAAATAGCTTACAAACATAAATAGATAATCAACGATATTACTCATTTGCAAAATGTCTAGAAGGAAACGAAAGGCTGAACGATAGATTTCGGCTCACCTGAGGTTTTCGGAGAAGTCTGATATCATAAGTATTTCGTCATATAAAGCCGAGATCGAAAAATATACACAGACACTGAAAAACAGGGCAAAATTAAAGATTGACACAAATAAATCACAATCTTCTAAAAACAATCGAAAGGCAAAGAAGGAACAGAAGAGTTTAAAAGGAGACCAGAATGCCAATATGTATAATGTGGGGATGCGGCGGCTGTCAAGAGGTTTACAGAGAGTAATTGTAAAAGTCTGGATTAAGTGTTTAGAATGCAAGGAATGGTGGCACGAAAAGTGCACTAGCAGTGCACATCAAGGCCAAGGATTCTACCGACGTGACTTATGAGCTCATAATTAAAATGCGCACTCTTATCCACCTCGGTGCGCACTCTTGCACAACCTGCTGTGTAAGAGTGCGCGTTAATCTTTCTTTCTTAATACGTGAATTATGCCAAAGGATAGTAATTATATTGTATTAAAAAAGTGTGTACCCTTGCACCACCTTAGCCTACTTCGAATTGTCTTATCGAAATGAATCTTATGTACCTACATGTAATTCGGATGACAATACTATAATTTGGCATCTTGGAGCTGATCTGGTGATAGAGCCAGGAGGTGGATGCTCGAACTCTTCAGTGGCTACTAGTGTGTAGGTAAATCCCTCAAGTTTGGGCTCATGTGATTCGTTTTGACGAGTCTAACAGATTGGGCTTAGTAGGTAACGATGGACTGATGATGGAGTCAGGAACTGGATACTGGAACTCTTTTTTACTTTTTAATTTGTTTCGATAATAAAGTGTGCTTTTTTTTTAGTTTTTCTTAACCATAATTTTTTCAGAAGTAACTTAGTAGGTACTAAGTTGTCATACGAGCACACCGACCACTTTACACGCTAGCGATGTATTGTTTTAAATGATTTCTAGTTTTTTGTTTTCATCGTCATCATCATCGCAATAAAATGAAGTCTGCTTCTAAACATAATCCCCTCGAATCGAAATGTCTCAATAGATGTTAGTTAGAAGCGACAAATTTATGTACAAAATATCGATCGCCATAAAATTTCAATTTGTGAATGGTGTAGGTTTACACTTAAAACGTTAACTTTAACCACGAATGCATATAGGTCACACGTACGACCATGGGCATACAAATTCGGCGGAAGGGTATTTGGGTAGTAAATCAAAATTTTACTTAAAATTACGTACGTCAGGGTATATAGATACATGTTGCGGTAACTCAGGTGCGGTGTGTTGATCTATAATTTTTAAACTTTACTTTAAAAGCAGACGTTTTCAAACAATTTTTAAAGAATTTTATGAAATAAAGATATTTGACTTTGACTATATTTCAAAGGAAGAACTCCATGTTACATTTGGTAAGTGGTGCCATCGTTTTGATATTCATCCGTACCTACCACATAAAATATTTTCAGATGTCGTTTCTGCTTCGTATATGAATATTTTGTAATTATCTACGTTTTATTGTTCCCCCGTATGATCTATTCTCCTTCAAATCACGGTACACACTAGTAACATCTTAATACGGGCTCCAATTACGAGTTGCTAATCTATTGGACAATAACCAATGACATGCCTATAAAAACATCTTGGACAATATCACTAAATTTTTTAGCTGAGCCCTGTTTAAGGAATTTGTTAATATTATTGTAAAAGTATACTTTTTATGTATAGAGAGCAAACCAGCAGACGGGTCACCTGAAGGTAAGTGACTACCGACGCCCATGGACACCCGCCACTCAAGAGTCACAATTGCGTTGCCGGCCTTTGAGATGGGAGTACGCTCTTTTCTTGAAGGTTTGAAGGACGTATCGGTCCAGAAATACCGCAGGCGACCATGTGTTCCACAGATTAGTTGTGCGAGGCAAAAAGTTTCTGGCGAACCGCACAGTAATGGATATAGTTACCCAGGTGATGGGGATGATAGTTTTGTTGCGTTGAACGATAGCGAAACGCTGCGGCCGGAATAAGTCCAACCAATTCTTCAGAGCACTCCTCATAATACAGGCGATAAAGAATGCAGAGTAAAGCTACATCTCTACGCAACACCAAGGGGTCAAGCCGATCTGAAATATCCTGGTAACCGACGATTCGAGTCGCTCTCCGTTGAATGCCATCCAGAGGGAGTAACTGGTACTGGGGTGCTCCTGCATAGGAGATGAGAACAGTATTCCATATGCGCCCGAACCTGCGCCTTATAAAGTTGTAGGTGGTGGGCTGGGGTGAAATATTGTCTCGATCTGTTCAGCACACAAATCTTCTTCGAGGCTAATTTGGCCTTACCCTGTAAGTGACCGCGAAACTAGATTTCGCTCGATATATCGACAGCAAGAATTCCGATGCTGGCTGTGGCAGTTAGGGAAGTGCTCTCAAAGCGAGGTGATACGACAAACGGTATCTTTTTTGAGAACGAGCAAACCTGTGTCTTCGTTTGGTTAAATTGGACTAGATTAAGTCGAACCCAATCTGAAACTAAGGAAGCTTCGATTTAATTATGTTTTTCCGTTATCCGAATATCTAAAGCTTGCATTTATTTTGATTTACTTAAATTGTTTTATGGCACTTCTGCGTGATATAAAATAGAAAACTGGTTAGACTGTCCATTGAATTATATATGAAAATATGTTGTCATCATATTATATTTACAGTCTATTAGCCTTCCTTAAAGAGTTTGAAGATCCTGCTTACTACAGGGTACATGTATCTCACATCATATGTATGAAACTCGTACCAGAAGGCTTGTATTTCTTATCAGCCTGATCATTAACAAGGACTATTCAGTTGACAACGACAACTTCTATTAGCATAACAAACAATCTTGTATTAACGATACTGAGTAACCTTTTAAAGTTAATTTTGTGATTGATTTAATAATAAATAATAATAATAACTTCACACATCTCATACACGGCCGTCTGATTCCAAGCTAGGCAGAGCCTGTACTATGGTACTGATAAACATACTTATACATTTCTAAATACATACATATTATAGATAAATTACACCCAGATACAAAACAAATAATCATGCTCATCACACAATAATTTGTCCTGGGTGGGAATCGAACCCACGACCTGTGGCTCAGCAGTCAGGGTCGCTAACCACTGCAGTGCTGCAGTGGTATAAACGAGTTAGTTATTTTCTCAGTCAGTATTACATAGGCTTAGTGGTCGTTTCGCACGAATCGTGCGAATTAACCATTTTTTTATGTTGCACAGATGGAATTTACATGCGTGCGAATTGACCCCTTTAGAAAAAGTATGTAGCGAGTAGCACATTAAATTTTTTTATTAGGATCATATTAAAAATAAGTCGTGCACACACTATTATCAAGATAGAAAAAATATTTCTCGCAATTTTAATAACATCAAAAAGTTATAAATTAAAAGTGTTAAAGGAAGTATTTTATTTCGTTTAGTGCGATTGAGCTTACCATATTTAATTCTGTAAATTATTACTTATTCTTGTTGAACAGGGTAATAAATACTATATTTCTTTAGTTCACAAGTTCACTTTTCTTCCCAGTAATCATACACACACTTTTCAATCAGACATGTTGAAAACCACTGGCCAAAGAGAGGTCAATTTCAAGACTATTGCGGCAGAGATAAATAATTTAGCCCTATGTTTTAGTCTATAAGAAGCTCTAATAGTATTACCATGTCCGTTCGTCTCTCCTACAGCCCGCGGCTTAGCTCAGAGACTCTTAGCCCTAGAAAGCTGTAATTTGGCATGGGTAAACCTCGCCTAAACGTGAATTGGGGATGAATATTTTTTACACGTTCATAAAAATCATTTTTTGATTCAGGGATTCGTTTGCGAAATATTAGCATAGCTTTATCGTGCTAAGTTTTATTAGAGTCAAGTGATGTCGGTAACGTTAGGGGTTACTTAGGCTGTTCGGGGAGTTAAAGGGGCTCGAATAGCTTTTATTCCAACCAACGCAGAATACGCGCTTTGTCGTGGAGTTACGTAAAACAGCCCGTGTAAACCTAACCTAGAGTCAAGTGCCAATCTGCCAGATAAATGGTTGGTTTCGGATATGTGAAACAATTCACGAATGTCATACCTATACCAGAAAGTTAAAAGGAAAACTATCAAAGCTAGGTAGACTTAACAAGTTAAGGAGTAATAGTCGTTTCTTTAAAACTAAACAACTTTGTGCACGTATGTACCGGTTTCTTTTTTCTTAATCCTTTTTTTTTTAAACGCGTGAATCGCCACCTATTGTGAAGGAGTCAATTCACATGCAAATAAATTCCATCTGTCCGAAATGACACCTCAAAAATATATTATTTATAAAAGGGGTTGATTCGCACGATTCTTTTATACCTACATATTCGTGCAAAACGATCACTAAGCCGGCATGCATGTCATCCAGTATAGCGTCCTGCGAGTTTGAGGAGACTTGATGCTATTATAATAATATAATTTTTCAGCCTTATAATATATTTTAACTAGGATAACATGCAAAAAATGCATTTAATTTCGATTTACCACATTTAAAGATAACAAATCAATATAGAACTGGTCTGAACCATGACATCGAGATTTAATTGTTTTTAACATTACATGGACTGTTCTAGAAACAGTTAAAACTAGAAATAATATTAGACACAACAATATTGGATATCCGTTGTTTGTTTGTATCTGTCTTGGTAATATAGCATTCTTTGAGCCTCGATTCTTGGGGGACCCTCCTTGATCGTCTTAAAATAACACCGCAAACAAGAGTTTTTTAAGTGGATTTACAAAAATGATCAAAAATGCTGTCTAAAAATAACGTAGGAATAAAAACTTAAGAAGACGGCACTCGTAATACACATACAATGAGAGAGCATGTACTGCACGAATAGCGCAATGGTTCAAGGGGTCACGTCGCCACTAGACAGCGCCGAATGTTGTGGGTTCGATTTCCACACGGGACAAAAGTTTGTGTACTCCACAAATAGTTGGCCCCGGGCCAACTATTTGTGGAGCATCTGGGTGTTTTTTAATGTTTGTAAAGTCCCCCGCGATACAGGTATCATTCCTAGTGCCAGAGTTGTTTTTTTTTAATAAAATTAGTCAGCTCTGAAGACCTCTCACTGTGAGAATCACGGCTCAAGAAGTAACAGTTTTATCATCTGTTTATCTTTTAGCAACCCCCGACTCAAAAATCCCTATCAAGGGTTAGAAAAGAACTAATGATCTTCTAACGGCTCAACTTTCTTGAATTATACGTCACCTTTCAAACAAAAAAACTAAATCAAAATCAGTCTACTAGTTTAGGAGTTATGATGTCACAGACAGCTTAGACACATAGATACACAGGTACAAAGAAACAGACGTTAAATTTATAACACCCTCCTTTTTGCGTCGGGGATTAACAGAATGGTATCTATAACTGGTCCAATAAAAAGGGGTTGATTACAATTGTGCGCTTATGAACATGTCGTATCTACTCGTCTTACTTCTGTTCAGCGCAACTTGATAACCAAGTTGAAACTGCTGCGAAATGGGGACAGTCGCATCACCCCGTCATAAACGCAATGTTTCTTTATTACAGTGTTGGATTACAGCCCTAATATGAAATATTAAAAAAAGATTAACCCATTTAGCGTTACACTACGGCTGCAAGGCGATACGTGTGCACGTGTGGAGAAATGGCTAAAATTAGAAAATTTGTATGTTATTGAACATAAATAAATCATCAGTATAACATACCTACATTTCGTTAGTAATCCATAGATATAGAATAACTAATAATATCCAAGTAAGTCCAACAACAAGGTACAAACAAGTCGGTGTCTCCGGGGCCTGAGTGCTTTGGGAGGTCTCAGAGGGACCGCCCTTTTACCACGCCCATCGTAGACCACGCCTACCTAATGCCTAGAGAATTCTCTATAATGTAAAATATCCTTACTTGTTTTAGCTTAAGATGTATGATGAATTATGGGTATAGCGCCTTTAGTTGGGAGACTCAGTACTTTATTACTGAATGTAAAGTCACATACCTGCATGGTATATTAGTTATGTATAATATTACTTGAATAATCTTGAAAAGGGGAACCTTGAAGTAGGTTGAATAGGTGACGTTTTAGTGAAATGTAAACATTTAACTATGACGTCATACGGGCACTTTTTGACTTGGTAGTCATTGCAGATGACGAAGACAAGAGTCAAATGATAACTGCTAATGATGAGAAAGCCGACTGCTTTACATATGGATTAACAAAAGGTATAATGATATACATAATAAAAAACCCTTTTGTTTATCGCAGTTTTGGATTTACAAAAAAATAATTACGAACTAGCAAGTGTCCTTGGAATTTCTTGCCTGTTCTTCTCCATACGATCTACGAACATGTAACTAGCTTCACGATTGACTTATTCTAACAAATCAAATGGTTTTGATTTGCAAACCTCGAATAAATGAAACTACTTAAATAAAGTTTACTCTTGCATTATGTTTCATAAACGGTAGATACGTGACAGGATAACATGCAATTACGCTATCTCTTAATGATTTCTTTGTTAGTTCTCTGCCACTTGAGCTCGTAAGTTCATCAAGTAAAGAATAAATTTGACAATGCACTAAGCATGAACAAAAACAATGCAACACACTAACAAAACAATGAAAAAATATACTTCTGTCGTCTATAACGAAGTTTATAATTTCTTGACTCGTATTATATTTATACTAATATTATAAAGCTGAAGAGTTTGTTTCTTTGTTTGGTTGAAAGCGCTAATCTCAGGAACTACTTTTTCGAATTGAAAAATTCTTTTAGGGTTGGATAGCCCATTTATCGAGAAAGGCTATATAATATCACGCTATGATCAATAGGAGCGGAGCAGTGACCATAAACGCATGTGAAACTGCCGGGACGGCTAGTAATATTATATTTGACAGAACTAAAATCATTTGAATTTGAACTGTACCTAATACAATTTAGTGTAGGTCTACTGGTGTTAATTGTTTTTAATATTTTGCAGCTGAGAGTTAAACACTAATGGGTTTTTTATTCTATTCTATATACGCGATGAAAAAGTGGTGATGCATTATGATTAGGTTGAGTTGTTTAGTGTGTTCTAGAGTAACGGAAACTACATGGCTCGGTATGTCGGAATTTAATCGACTACAACAATATTATGTTTCATCCAGACAAAACCTGGGAAGGAAACCCCTGCCTGTTAAACATCAGGTAGCTACACCATAGAGTGCTGGCCTCGTCTTCTTTGGTTAACCCTCAGGACCGCGCCTGTGGGCATGGGAGATCTTGTGGAATGCGAGGGCGCATTTCCTTTCCATCATGTCTTTGGTGTATTTCCCTGCTGACCCTATTCGGGGCAAAGTTATAAAAGTTTTCATGTGGAGGTACCTATATCTTTATCAACGTTCGACTTTCACAATATTACAAGTCATGTAATTAAAAATTAAATTTAAAATAGCACGAATAGCTTCGTCCAGTTTTCAATTAAATATTTGTTTAATGTGTTATCTGAGTGATGACGATGATGATATATTGTTGAGAGTTGAGAGTTGAAATTATTCGTAAAAAATTACGAATCATTTTGACGAAATGTTTTCATAGATTGTAATTGATCATTAAAATATAGATCGTAGGTTTGGCCAACGTTAGCTCGAATAGGAAAACGTTGATGAAAAAAGCCTTTATCTTTTAGAATTACCAAATATTGAGGTTTCTGGTATAGACATTTGAAATCGTATTGCGTTTTCTAATCCATAGAACACCAACAAATCACATTTAGCATATTAATTCTATTTCCTGAACGTCCTTTTGTAGAACAATAGGATTTAGATCCAGGGTTCATAATCAGTTTACTATTGTGCGCTACTAACTGGAGTATCCTACGGGGAAATCTGTATTTGCATCCAACAGTTCATATCGTGAATATTAAATTGATAATTTAAAGGATGGCCAAACTTCGAAGGTTATTTACGAACATACTTCATTGATCACTCATAACCAAATTGGTTTTAAGTCATATGTACTTTTTTGTGTGTTACCGTTGTTAAGTGCAACCGACTGGTTTTATGAACATTTAAAACATGGTAAGAACCTGAACGTGTGGTGTTACAAAACATGTTTAGACTATACTTTAGCTATAAATGATTCCCGTAGCTAGGTCAGGCCACTAACCATACTTTAATTTTAACACTATCGTGTTAGTTATTGTTCTCGGACAATTAATGTGTAATTAACTCGAAAAATAAATTAGCAAGTGATATATATTTTTGTCTTGGAGATCACAATACAATTAGTGCTGTGGGTTTTGCGACTATATGCAATAATTTAATTTAGTTGGTCGCAGGTTTAGTACTGGCATCGTGTGAGTGAAAGTATCTGTCATTTAATATTTGGCACAGTCATAAAAAATCCTAAGAAAATATTTTCTGCGAAGTTCGATAAGGCACGAAAATATATTAGAGAGGTACAATTAAACTGTATGTTTGTTTAAAATGTCTATAATCCTATCTTTCTAACTAATATTATAAATGTGAAAGTAAGTTTGTTTTCGTTTTCAGGGGTATAGAAAAAGACTTATCCTTTCATTCTTAAAAAAAAAAAAGCAAAGCCTCGAGCAAAAGCTTATGAGGCAGAAGCTTGTTTGAAACCCAAAATTTCAATGATTTAAGTGGTCTCCACGCCACACTACTCCGCGCCGAGTAATTGTGGGTTCAAATCCCACACGGGACAAAAAATTGTGTGATCCATAAATAGTTGTTCTGAATCTGGGTGTAACGTTTGTGAAGACCCCTGCGACACTGGTGATCGAAATTTGACCATTTTTATTTTTATTTATTTATTTTTAAAAGACAACTCCCGCATTAGGAATTACTCCTGTGTCGCGGGGGACTTTACAAACATAGAAACAACGGACACAAAGAACACCCAGACTCAGGTGGGAATTGAACCCACGACCTATAAGCATAGCGGTCAGGGTCACTAACCACTAGACCATAATAATTTATTGTCTAACTTTTTTGGTTTATTTAATTGACCAGTATAACTTTAACTGTCAACCATGACAGCTTAACATTGTATACTGGACGCGTGGAGCTTGACGTAGCCATTTTCACGTAATTTTTAAATTTGTACAACATATTGTTTAAAAATTCAGCTTTAGGCAATTCTTCTAGACATAAACTTCAAAGTATTCCAAATTTCACGTTCCTACGATCGTGAAATTTTCATAAAAATGCGTACAAAAATTGTCTTAACATGTTAATATATAGACATAGCTTTTTTAATTTGTGACACATATTGTATAAAAATTTTAGCTTTCTGCACTTCTAATATACGTGAACTTTACATACCATTCCAAATTGTACGGGTAGGTACAGGAAATTCTCTTTACGTAGTAATATATGTATAGGTTAACAACATGAAACCTACCTATGCATGTCCATTCGATAAATGTATTTTAAGAAAAATTTTCCATTTTATTTCACCGTATTAAAATAACAAACTGAGCATTTTATGGTACCTCGACACTACGTAAAATTATGTAAATAGGTACATAAAATTCAAAGTAGTAGTCACGTAGATATACTTGAAAGCAAGCTGACATAGCTTCCTCCTTCATTTTAATTCGAAACCTTAAGTCAGCTTTAAATTACACTTTTTGCCGGCCTTATAACCCCCCCGACGCGAGTCCCGGATTAGGGGCTACCAACGCGTACTTTTTCTGCCAGTGTCAAGAAACATCGTCCTGCCTTTAGATGCCCCCCGGGGGGTGCTTTCAGACCCTTAACGTTTACGACTACCCGATTGCTTTTCTATGAAGGGTCTCTAGGAAATGTCCGCGACAAAAACCGACAGATGCGTACAACGGATGTTGATACCAATTGATTAGTTTGCAAACAGTGTGAATTTTTCATGTTTCGTGGTGTGTCAAGAGCTTTTTTTGGTAGTTCACACTTCATAAGTGGTCAGGGGGCAAAAAATAGTGACGATGTAGGAAGTGGATTAACATCCGTTATTTTACCATCAAAATGTGTTAACGTTAAGTGAAGATGTCACTTTAACTGGCTTATAATGAATGAGCGATCCCTTTTTGGACATCTTAAGGATTAAAACGTAAAATAGTAACATATGTAAGTATTTAAAGTGTGCTAATAATTTAAAAATATCTACCTGTTTCAAGCTTCGTTATACGTATAATAATCCAATTATATTATTCAATAAATTTTAAATTAAATATTTAATCACCCCTTCATGTGCCTGCAATTGTTTATTACATTCACGACTTAACATACATACATAGAGTTCTCACTTTAAACAATATTGTTTAACAAATGTGTCTACTGTAAAATATCATATCATTATTAGCCAACCAACTATTACAATAAAAACCAAACAACAAAAAAAATGGCAACACGCTGTGTTAACAAATTCCACAAACATTTTGACAATACACAGTTGTTAGTCTCTGAATGCGTCTTCAGTGACGTCTTTGACAAAACAAATAAGCCATAAAAGGGTATTAATGTACCCTACGTCCACAGTAAAAGGGTTAGCCGTCTGTTACACCGATACTTCTGTTTTGAATTTAGACTTCACCGTGTTTTTTCAACAGTTACTTGAAAGTTGTATCATGCTGCGTGAATTTTGCGAAAACACGACAACTTGTCGGTTTAGACAAAGCTGAGATATTCATAATCTATGTGCATTTAAATGTTATTTATTAAAGGTAAAATTATAAAAATAAACGTCTGGCAATTCAAAGGTATGTAGGTAATACCTATTAGGTACGTGATCGCGTTAGTTCCCGAAAACATAACATATAAAATAAATAACGACTTGAATACTGAATCGAATAAAGTTATTATGAATAAAAGTAATTAGTAAAATTATGACTATGCATGTCAGTGTAACTATGGCAGCCCCATTCTCGCCACATACGCAACCAAACCCTCAACATTGAAAACATTGAAATCCCATGCAAAACCACTTAAATGGAACAATAAAAATATCTAATTTTGTGTAAAACCTAGACGAATTTTTTTTTACTAGCACATGTACGAAGCAAAAAGTAGAAAAGTTTTACAGTCAGTTGAGTAGACACGTGCAAAAAGACAAACTACTAAGAATAGACGTCAGGAAAGAGCCGTAATGGAAACTATGAAACATGTCAAAAGCTGACGCTGAAAATGAAGTTAAAAAAAATGTTTTGGTGTTTGCACTCTCTGCAACTGTTCCAAATTTAATCATTTACTTGATCTTTTTATTTGAAAGAAATATTTTACATATTAAATTAGTAAAAAGAAAATAATATGGTACTTTTTTGTCTGAGACTTTTGCATGCATAAAAGTTTAAAAGTCACACGCCGCATGGCCGACAAACATTTATTCTAATTTTGCTTTACGGTCATGAATCGCTACTCTGGTGATGCCATTCAATACTTTATATTATTTGGTCACATATCGTATTTTATCTTGTTTTTGACGTTTAGATTAATATATTTCCTACCTCTTTTTGAATATAGACGTGAGTGTGTGTATAATTAATGTACGTATGTAAATATAGGGCACCATAGGTCCTAAACCCGTTTAAAAAAACTAGTTTTTTTTTGTTTAGAAGATGACTTAATCAAGAGTGTTCTTTCAAGAAAATCTTTTCTAATCGGTAAAGCGATTTTTGAGAAGGGGGTATTTAAATTTGTAATTGTATACATACTTGTTTTGACATGAATGACTTAAGTAAATTTATATGTAATGCCTGTCGTCGCCACATCAAAAACTCTTATTTATTTTATTAAAATTAGGGACAAACTATAATAGATGATAACACGGTTCACTATTTAATAAGAATAAGTTAATAGACATTATTTTGACTGGTTATAGTTCAGAACATGGTCTTGAGTGCGAACAGTAGTACGAACAACTTGGCAGTTACTGTTGGTTAGTGATTGTCATATTTTATATCAGTGGTTGTGAGATTGTTTCTAACATGCCTCATAATATAAACATTAAAAGTACAAAATCAAACCAAATCAGCACATTCACAAACATGGACTAAACAAATAAACTTGACTGAAATGTTCTTACCAAAAAAACCCAGTGTTTCCATTTCCTTTCACGAAAAATGCATGTTCGGTCTATCCCCCATTGCCTTAATGGTTCCAGTATAATTTCCGTGGCATTTCCGAGGTACATTTTCCCACACAACCGTGTTATCATATTTGAGGGCGGTGGCGTCATGATAAAACACAGTAACTCGTCATAATGTGTTTAGCGTTTGCTGCTCTGTTCATCTGACAAAGAATAAAATGGCTTATATGCGCAGACAGGTCTTTGCGGGGACTAAACTAACAAAAATAGTTAAATTAGTACCCACGGCTGTTATATACGAGTATTGAAGCAAAAATAAGCGCAGTAAGTACTATTGCTTAAATTAAAATATATCCAGCTAATTTCATGTACAGAATGTTATTGAAAGGTGTCATCAAATTTTAAAAATTGTTGTGTAACCTTGAAAAAATAGATTTGAATGTTTTTAATACATTTTGTTTTCTTTTGAAAATGCTTTTCCTGGTGCACATTTCTAATTATTAGTAGAAACTGAAAATTCATAATATATTATGAATTTTCAGTTTCTACGGTTTTTATGCGGACATTTTCAGAAAAATCCGGACATTCCATCAACATCTTTGGTATTAAATAGCAATTATTTCATTCATGTCAGCCTCCTCTTTCCCATTAGCTTTTTCAGTCAACTTTAAAATTAAATTTATGAGTTTTAAAATAAGATTTCTGTATTAAAAAATCACTTACTTTCCTAAAATTGTTAGCACTTTACGTTATTATGACCCTAAAATATTACCACACCAACAAAAAAACTGTTTAAACTAGAGATATGTCGTGTTGACCAAAGTAATTATTACATGGTTAATAAATTATTGATATTTTTGCAAGCCGATATATCCGGTTTCACTTCTACATTGTTCCATGATAAATTCACTTTCACTTCTAACTTCAATCACTTAAACAAATTTGGCAAATTATTAAGCTCATACAATTTTTTTCTGCAATATAAAAATAATAGTTTTAAACTTTCGCGATTAGATGTATAACTCGGGAATTAATCGCGATGATATTTAAAAGGTATTATAGCTTTTAAATATTATCGCGATAATATTTAATATTTAAAAGGTATTGTACCTTTTGAATAATAATAGTTTAATGCAATCGAAGATTTCTACTTTGATTGAACTGCCTAACTTGGGAAGAATCACGATTCTACAAAAGATCGTGGTTATATAAACCTGCTAGGGGACTGTTAGACTACCAGTGTGTTGATTCTATACTGTTCGAGGAAGTCACTAGTGCTTCATTTAGCAGGATTCTGAAGAGAAGAAAAGCTTAACAATTTTTCAGCATTGCCAATTTTACTATCTTCCCATTCTTGTGTCACCGCTGGTATTATAAGTTTTTATAGACCAATACCATTGAGTAATCGGTTGCCATTGATGGACTGATGAAAAAGATGGTCATTCGGTTTTTACTAAAATATATATATTTTATTGTTGTTGTCTGTTCGATGTCAAATAATGTCCTGTCTGCAGCCGCCTTGCTCTCTGCATTCATATTTCGGGAAGCTTTACTTATTCAATATTTTCAAATTGGCTGCACACCGTTCTTGTAATGGAGCTGAAAAAATGCGGAAACCGAAGCAAATGGATTTGAAGGTTGATTATTTATTTAGCGTCGTGAAATATTATCCTCAAATTCATTTTGAATATTTTGTCAAAGTAAATTTAGATGACGTGCTTAGGCTAATAAAATAAAATTTCACTGATGAGAAATGAGTCATAACTTGCCTAATTACTTCTACTTTTCCTATTCACATCAGTAAATAGGAAAGTTATGACTAGGTATATTTCTTATTAATATATATGTACATTGATAGACAAAACTACAGTTATGTGTAGGAAACGACAAGTACTTTATTTGTAGGTATTGTGTAAATATATGGGTAAATTTAAAAGAAAGAAAAGAACATTTATTTATTTTTCGATTCTCTACTAGAGTATGTATAACTTTATATTTGTATGTATATTATTATTATGTATGTATAACCAGGTTCGGAATCTTTCGAAAATAAAATCGGCGTAATAAACGAGCAAACAAGAACAAAACTGCTTGTCTAGTTACAATTACAAGAAGGATGAAATATGTGAAGTAAAGATTCTTTAGAAGGATTTCTTTCTTTGGCAAATTGCTAAGATTCACATTATATGATATGGCTCAAAAAGTACAGACGGAACAAACAAACCATTTTCCAAGTTTTCAAAGAAGCGGTTCACCGCGATTACCAATTTGAAATATGTTAACGGAGTTTTTTTATTTTGGAAAAGGTTTAGGTTTGAGAAACACTCCTCCCCCTCGACTGTAGGCCCCTGTGGTTTGCTTTTACTCAGTTATAACAAAACCACTTTAATGCCAACAAGTAAAAAGGAAAAAGTAGTACGATTTTCCTGGAAGCTGTAAAAATATAAAAGAAAATTCGATATGAAGCCAAAAAATAACACCTGTTCACCTATATTTCTACAATCACTAACTCGCTAATCACACCTGATGATAAATACTAATAGTTATAAAAATACATATACGTACAGGTTGCTTACAATATTTTCTGCATAAGTAAACATGAACTTTAAAACAAAGTTTAATGTAAAACAAAAATGTTATGTTCAAAATATCGCGCCCTTTAATAAATTGATGCACTAGTGCCTAACAAAGTAACAAGTGGATACAATTCGCCATATGACCAGCGTGTCAGGGCTACCATTTATCATCTGAGATGTGACAACTGAATTTATTTTGTAAAAAAACAAACAATAGGACGCGTTAGGGCTCCTCTAGCGCCCCTCGATAAATGTTCGGACTAGTAGCTTTTTCATAGACTACTTAAGATTTAGATAGGACGTCATGGATGTGGGTTTTTTAACCTAATACTAAATTAAGGACAGATATCTCTAATTTTTAAACATAAGAAACTTTGTAAAAATTGGCGCTGATGAATATTTAAAATAAAGATAACACATGAAAATTAATTTTAATTTTAGATTTCGTCAAAAGTCAATAAACTTAGCTCAAGTCAATAAGAATTATAAACACAAGATAACTTTCAAACTGGAAAAAACACTAAAATGATTTCAATCATGACGTAATATTTTACATCCGAGCCTAGTTTCTTCTATAAGCACCGGCATATTCTGTTTTATTCAGTATAAAAAGGGAAATGCATGGGTATTAATTTTTTAAATTTGAAGCCAACTAACCGCTGCCAAAAAACGCCACTTTTATATTGTAGTAGGTACTAGAACGTCGCTTCCCTCGCCACAGTAGATATAGTAATTCTGCTCATAAGTAGGACTATCAGAGACCCTAGTAAAAGGATAAGATTAGCATTTGAATCACCCCTCTGGCATTGTGATTATCTTTAGAGACCTAAAACTGTTTGCCATCAGGCAAGCTACGTAACCAACTGACTGGCCTGTTGGTGTAGTGGTTAGTGACCCTGACCGCTATGCTTATAGGTCGTGGGTTCGTTTCCCACCTGAGTCTGGGTGTTCTTTGTGTCCGTTGTTTCTATGTTTGTAAAGTCCCCCGCCAAGCAGGAGTAATTCCTAATGCGGGAGTTGTCTTTTTTAAAAAAGAAAGAAAGAAGGAACTTAGTATATTAGGGCCCTATAAACTTCATCATAATTTACAATTTAAAGGATAGCCTTATCTATTCTTTCCATTGCCTACATTTAACATAGGCATCAAAACCTAAGGGTAGTTGGTGCTTCCCTGATTTAGGGTGCAACACAATAGAAAGATAGCAATTTGATATTCCGGCCACATTTTTAATAAGCACGCGTTTGCTAACAGTAATGGGCCAAGTGGGCCCACTATTTAATAGCTTTTTGTTGTGCCATTAGACACTTGAGTGGCCTTCTAGTGTGGTCAGTTTTTTACTGTTTGTTCCATGAATTAGGGCCATTTTGACCTTAAGATTTGGCTGACCGTTTTGTGGAAGTGATATGAAATAGCATATAACACATTTAAAGAAAAGTAAATGCATATTATTTCAAAAAATGTTTATTACATTATTTGTTTATTATATTTAAATTTGATATGGAAGCGTCTAATTATTAGTAGCATGCTAAATAGCTATGCATGTGCTGAACCATTTTTTCCGCAACATCCCGACGTCAACAGTTCATCACGTAGGACTCGGACGAAAAGTACAGCCGGATCCAAGTCTCAGACTCGACTATCCTTCGTCTTGCGTATGTCCTCTTTGTTCTAAATCGACTATCTCAAGCGCGTCTTATAAAATTTTGAGACACGATGGACAAGCGACGGCGACGGTATAAGGTGATCACTTAAGCCATCCAGCACGCACTCCGAAGAACTCTCTTACTCGTAATCAATTATCACAATTCATTCTCGAGCCAGAAACAGAATATAACTTTCACTTATAATAATACTAGCAACCCGTCCTTGCTTCGCACGGGTGGCAGAGACATCTTCAACAATCATCAACATATCTCAATCAATCTACACAAAATCTTAACAAATTATACACATAAACCTTGATCATGAATCACTCTGTCTATTAGTGGAAACCGCATGAAAATCAGATCAGTAGTTTTTTTAGTTTATCGCCAACAGACAACCAGACAGACAGACAGACAGACGCGGCGGGGGACTTTGTTTTATAATATGTAGTGATATACAATAACTAGCTACCGGACACGCATTGCTGTGGCTAAGTAATTAGTAATAAAAAAAATATAACTATAAATTGAGATAAAACTATCCTATCTCTCAAGTTGGATTAAACTGCACACAGTGTGCAAAATTTCATTAAAGTTCATTAGTTTAGGAGTTCATCGCGGACAAACAACGTAACACTAAATTTTTATATATGGAGATTGATTTAGTCGTTTGTTTCTAGTAATTTTTACGGGTTACAAAGTTCCTTACGAAGTCGCTCTACTGACATTTTTGTACTACTGACACAGAAACTCCAAGTAGAAAAGATATTAATTTTGCACTTAAATTTACAATAGTGCTAGAATGGGTAGTTTGCTTGTTGGTAGCTTAAAAAATATCGCATATGCACTGCATTATGATTCATTACGATGTTTTCATTGAGCTGCCCCCGAGTAACGAAGTATTGTGACCCATCTGTTCACGTTGTATGCCACAGCTTTTTGTGATCTTCACAAGTGGGCAAAAATGTATCAGTTGTAATATGCCCCATGCTTTTTTAAGGTCTTGTTGTTGCTTTTTATTAGTTTTGCATACGTTTATGTTAAGGTCGCTGAATAAAGAAATTTTGTAATGAATATACAAAAAAAATATATCTATGTATGTTTAAGTTCTAGAACATAAGTAGTACAAGCTTCGCTGTTTGCTGTGTCCCAAGATAAAATATTACTGTTATTAAAATTATATGAAAATAACGAGATAACGTTCGTCTAATAATTTTTATAATAGTATATTCCCACGAAACGGGACTGACTATGTGATCCCTCCACATAGAGAACCGAGGCCGGTAGCTCATCTCCAAACACTTGAAGCTTACAGCTTGCCAAAAACGGTGAGCCCGCGGCCAGAGTAAGTTAGACATTAACAGATCTTGGTGCAACAGTAAGTTGTGGCGCCGTTAAATTTATTCAACAATGTTTGTAGTCTGCAAAAGAGACAAAAAAAAAATAGTCATATAGTAAATCAGACAGTCTATAATTCATGACTGTCTGATTAACTACTTCACTAATTTTTAGATATTTTTACTTAGATGATACTTTCTAGACGATCTCCCTTTCAAAGTTGCTTTTTTTATGGTATAGGGGCAAACAAGCAGACACCTGTAACTCAAGAGTCACAAGTGCGTTGCCGCCCTTTAAGCTGGGAGTAGGAGAAGAGAGGGAGGGGGGAAGAGTGGGAAGAAGGGAGAGGAGGGAAGGACGGAAATAGGGGAGAGGGAAGGGTTAGGGCCTCCGGTAACCTCACTCACGCGGCGAAATGCAATGCAAGCATTGCTTCACTGCCGGTTTTCTGTGAGGCCGTTGTTTCAAGCGGAGTCGAGCCGGCCCATACGTGTCGAAGCATGGCTCTCCCACGTACTGTACTATTACATTAATCGTCGTTGTAAACAATTATATTATAAAGACTATGCCTTTATTTTGTAAACATAGCAATAACTTGTGTACAAAAGCAAAAGGATATTTATATTTTACTTTTATTGGTTTTACAAAGCGTAAGGAAACGTATATATAATTTATTGTTTTTCGAAAACCATAAATATTAGATAAGTAACACCCACATCAGTACTCGTTTGCCCCCTATTCCATAAGAAATAGTCATATTCATGACTCTGAGCGTTAATCAAACATGCTAACATTGCAGGCGCATGATCTACCTTCAGGCCTCATCAATCGTCACTTCGTCTTTGAAATGGCTCTAAATTCTAAACCATACATATCTAAACTATACAATATTCCGATAAGATTTCTTTTAAGGTTTGATTGTAAAACCGTATACACAGAGGCGTTTATAAGAAAGAGGAAATCTGTGAAGCAAGTTTAAATTCTAAACTCAGACAATACAACTTAGTACAAACTCAGGTGAACTTAACCAGATTGGCGGATGACTTAATTAGTATTCCGGTAGTACATGTTCTAACTTGTTAAACTTAACAGACCTAATTAGTGCCGTCTTGTTCTGTGCCTGTTTAGACATGTCTAGTTTATAGATAGATGCGCTGAAGATGTTGGTATTCATGCTAGACATATTGATTGATACAATTAGTACGTATGTTAATTTAGTTTCATGTAATGAAATTAGTTTTTTTTAATTAGGATATTATATCACTTATGGGATCACTTTGTTGAAATTTATTCAAAATACTTACGTCTGCGGTCCCTTGAAGCTGTAAAAAGTCAAGCTTCTAAGTCTTAGATTTGACCAAATTTGAACATTTTGCAGGTAAATCAAAACCTATAGAGTACTTCCCATTGACCTAGAATCATGAATGAATGATTGATCAGGAAGGTTTAGGTGTTTAATTTGTTAAGTTTTTGTCCAAATTGATTGAAATATGTTAATGATTGTTGAAGATATCTCTGCTACCCGTGCGAAGCCGGGACGGGTTGCTAGTATCGTATAAATTTTTTTTTTTTATGATTACAAACTCATATTTTGCGGTTTGAAACTTGACTTTGTCGTACACCGATATATGGGAAAGTATTTTTTTAGAACCGTAAAATTAAGTTTGTCTTTCCGTAAATATGGGCAAACACCTTCGAGTATTTATTCCCGAGATGGACGTACTATCTACATACATTATTTTCTTTATGTTATTTTGAAATGGTTGCATACACAGGTTTGGCAACAGTTATGCAAGTATAGTGGGATAAGCTAAAAATGATGGGTAGAAGTTTAAAATAAAAATAAATATGTGTGTGTGTGTGTGTTGCGCTATACTGTCAGTAAACCTGGTGAAAAATAACCTTCATTATATTAGAATAATATCTTCCAGGAGCTTCCAAAAGCATTATAGATAGAAATAATGTATTTGATATTTACCATTTCAACCGATTACTGCGCTAGGTATTATTTTAATTTATTATTCTAAAGGTAGACTCACAAAATCGAATGTAACGTAATGTATAAAACAGATACCATGTGTTTTATGTATGGAATAACAACCACGAAAACGCGCACTTCCAACCCAAATTGCCCTATCAATTAGGCCATTTCACGTCCAATTAAGTCATGCTCAACTTGTGCGCAGTTATTTGATATGCGTAGTAATATCCGGCCGATGGGCGTCATGCATCGACTTGAGGCCGCTCTAATTAAATACAAATCTCAAGACAATACTCGAGGAACTGATTTCACAAATGTAGAACCACACGTGGTGAAAATTTGAGAATTTAATCAGTTATTCTCAAAGTACGCATTTGGGCAATTAGGTGTGATTGCCAAATTGCTTTAGAAAAGGTTGGCTGGAAACCGAATAATTAGGATTTTCTGCTTAGATTGTACTACAGAGCATGTAATGAATTTTATACTTTGCTAAGCTAAGCTTTGGCCCGATTTGAACTCTTTGGCTTTTAGGGAAATATTTTATTTACTTAACATTGTTTCTAAGTTCTGGTTTATGCAAAACGATTAAAAATGTTATTTTTACTGTGATGTTATCATGTTAATTTATTTTATAAGAAAGAGAAATAGCCTAATATTTCGATAAACCGACAAACACTGGGGGAGAAATCTTCTTGCGATCATAAATTGTAAAGCGCGTAATGGAATGTATACCATGCGAATGCCAACGACCGCTTGATAGAGCCCTCCATCAGGCAAAACATGATGTATTTAGTGTGATACACCGTTCCGAAATACACTGAGACCACTGTAAAGTATGACGTCAATTCAGTAAACTGCGAAGCCATTCCTTTATAGTTAGCTAAACTGGTAACTATTTATAACGGAACGCAGTCCAGTATACTGTCTGTTATCAATTCCAAATCGCTTAATAAAAGTGACAGTGTTAATAAAATTTACCTCGAAAGCTCCAGTGCACCCAGTACAAAAATGGCGACGTTTATGACGTCATGTATTTCCCTATGATACTGCGGCAGTATACTGTCAGTCTATAACGGAACTAATTTCTCCCCAGTAGGAGCACTGAACAGTGCTCTCAGTGTATAACGAAACATACCCTTAAAACTATGTTTCGAACAAATAAAGAATTTGAATTTGGAATGAGAACCCGTTCAAAGTGGCAGGGAGCCTCAGGCAGCGATTGCATGAAGTCGTTGTAAAACCTCTCCTAGTCATTTAGGAGTGACCAACATATGTTCAACAGTTGATGTTTGGTGGTTGAAATAATGTTGACCATGAAACAGTTTATTTGTAGACAATAAATTTCAGCATGCAGAGTTAAACTATATTTCTCTGAAACTTGACTTTTTACTAACAACTCAGGTATATCTAGAAAATAAAAAAGGTTGCGAATCATTTGTCTAGGAATCCGAATTAACCAATAAACTAGGATATTTACAAAGGAGATAACCCGTAGTGTACTGTGATATTTCTACTCGTGAGGCAGATATCTGTGAAATTTGATTAGGAAATTCACATTCTTTACACTTCAAATCTCATTTTCAAATATGATAGTATAGCAGTGACCCGCGGTTTCACCCGCGTAAGTCCCGATCCCGTAGGAATATCGGGATAAAAGTAGCCTATGCGTTAATCCAGGTCTCCAGCTATCTACATACCAAGTTCCATCGCAATCGGTTCAGTGGTTTTTGCGTGAAAGAGTAACAAACATCCATCCATCCAAACTTTCACATTTATAATATTAGTGAGATTATTCAATATGACTATAAATCCAAAATTTACCACCTGTGACAGCACAGCAAATCCATCTCAAGTCTAAACTAGCGGAAGTTATAATTTATGAACGGACTTCCGGCAGGCGCCTTGCGACCTCCTTCAGTACAGGTAATGAAACTCCTTATATATAATGCACCAAGTCTGAAATCGCCTTAAAACTCAAGCAACAGGAGGAAGTTTCCCAGACTCGTTGATTTAAGCGTAAGTTTATAGTTTGTGTAAAATGTTATTATGTTCGAAAGTGTATGTATGTTTCCTAGATTTCTATACCCCGTAATTACACGTTTTATCTATGTATTTAATGAACGTTTTGAATAACTGATTTTTTTTGCCCCTGAGTATGATGATACTATTATAATGACCAGCGATCATGACAATAATCATCATCATCATTATTGCAGCCAAAAGACATCCAGCACTGAAGTAAGGCTTGTACCAAAGATTTGACACTGACGCTGATCCACCGCTTTCATTGAACAACTCTGCTACCTTTTTTGAAGTGAAAACTTCTTTAGGCACGTTGTGCACTTTTGCTATTGGAAAAAGCACTGAACTCGCATCATCATGCTAATAATACATATATAGATCCACTAGACGGTGCTAATCTAAACATTGAGTTTTGTCAGCTCTTTATTAATTAATCTTTAAAAATATAATTAGTTCAATAAAGTACTTATTGTGTGCGCAATTCATATGTTAAAATAAACAAAAACATAATTGTACTTAAGGTAAAAATTTATAACGCCTATAGAGTGCTCAATAGCGAAATCCATTATTCAAATTCAAATTCCGAACGTACGTCTGTTTGATGGATGTCACTAGTAGATGGCATCACTTTCTTCAAAAGTGAACACTTCTGATCGGCAACTCACATTACTTTTTAACAATTTTTGAAGTGAAAACTTTTTTAGGCACGTTGGGCACTTTTGGTATGGGGAAACGCACTGAACTCGCGTGACCATGACGCTCAGATGACAGACGTGTCTTCTTCTTCTTCTTAAATATATAAATTATTTTATTATGGGCTCTATCCCGCGCAAGAATCAGCGCAGGAATTCCGCCAATGTCAAGTGTTTTATAATGAGGATCATTCACATAACAAAATATTAGATTTCTAAATATAAGACCGTATGCGCTATAACATTTTGATCATTTCGTTTTTTAAATGATTCAAATCCAACAACAAATGACAAAGTTATTAAAGTTTTCAGTTCGGCTATTTCGAAACGCTTGCTCGGAGCTGCGCTTGGTATGATGACGTCACACGTTGCGAATCGCGCCCTCCACTCGTGCAAAATCGCTAGTTTGGTCAGTTTGGTTCAGATTATTCACCATTTCGCTTATGTCGTGGTATGTTAATTATTTAGTTTTTACTACAATTTGATGTTATATTATTAGGATAACAGTATTTATATTGATAGTGAGTATCTATTGATATCTAAATAGATACGAGTAGGTAGCTACCTATTATGGAGGTCGGTTTTGTAGGGATAAAATGAAAAGTTAAGTAACTCTATACCTACCTACTCCTACTAAGTACCTAAAATATGTATCTAACTACCTCCTTACCCAATTTAACTGCGTGTTCTGAGGATAAGATTTTTCTGGAATATTTAAATCATTCAAATATTATCTCTAACAAGTGCAAAGCACAAACCGAACACCATGTTTTTCGCAGGAAAAAGAAAATGCTTGTTTTGCGTAGCGAGCCCTCAGTTTGAACAAGATAAATCTTTAGTTATACACGAAGTTGACTATGACGAAAACTATTGTTAGACCATTTCATCCGAATGAGAGAGGATACAAATAAAACAATACTCAACAGTCAGTAACGGGCGCTTTCACACATAATCACAGATCGCGTTTATCACATGACAAAATCACCTGCCCGCTCAGGGCATTTTTTTATGGTATAGGGAGCAAACGAGCAGACGGGTCACCTAATGGTAAATGACTACCACCGCCCATGGGCACCTGTAACTCAAGAGTCGTAAGTGCATTGCCGCCCTTTAAGGTGGGAGTAGGGGGAGAGGGGGGACGAGTGGGAAGAGGGGAAGGACGGGAATAGGGAAGAGGGAAGGGTTAAGGCCTCCGGTAACCTCACTCACGCGGCAAATAGCAATGCAAACATTGCTTCACTGCCGGTTTTCTCTGGTCGAAAAATCCTCTCTGTAACATCGCGGTGGTGGTCTGAGTACAGCCTTGGGCTCGAATATCCTTGTTTTCGATTGTTTATTTGAGTAGGTAGGCATTAGGCATGAATGAACGAACATCAAAGCTATCCCCGGAAATTCAAACGTTATTAAGAAATGATAGAAACGATGCACAATACGTAGGTATATTATACTCTTTACGGTCAGTGGATCTATTCGTGAATTTTAGCTGTTTGACATGCGCAGTGCAGCTTTTTCATACTAAATTGTCTACTGCGCATCGAAATTGCTAACTTTATGAATGATTAGCACTAGATACGTTGACCATATTGTACCTACTGATATTAGGTACATACTCTGGCTAGGATACTGTAGGTACCTACTTACGTGAAAATGATCTTCGCAACAGTACCTATAAACCACTTCGGCATGACAGAGGAGTTTTGTCACAGTCAAAAAAAGCTTATTAGGTGCATTAACACTTGTATTTTTGCATTTTGGGACAATGCAATACTTATCTGACGGCATTATCACTTTAAAAATAATCTGAAAAATCAGCAATCATCAGGTCGTTGCACTAACTGCGCTAGACTAAAAGCTTACCAAGCTGGCGACGCGAAGGCGACCCGCCACTTTTGCCGATACGCGATGAATGACATCACAGCGTTCACGATCTTTTTCGCGAGAGTTTTTTAAGTTGGTGCACAAAAATCTCTGTATCTTGGTCATTTTTGATCCGATTAAAAAAATTTAAACACAGTATTTATTATTTTTTTTATAGCTATAAATCTGCATACTTAACAAAAAACGTGACTGATCCTCATTATACAAGTTAAATAACAAAAACGTTAAATAATGGACGTCTATTCGTCCATCTTGAAAAAATTCAATGGCTCCATCGTGACAGATGTGTCAGTTATATTATTTTATTTTATTATGGACTCTATCCCGTGCAAGAATCAGCGCAGGAATTCCGCCAATGTCAAGTGTTTAAAATTATACAAATTAAATAACAAAAACGTGAAAAAATCGATGTGTCAGTTATGTTATCACTTCTGACGTGCAGTTTTTTTTTAACTTTGACTAGTCGTTTAACTTTAAGTCGTTAGACTATCTACTAACATGCAAGACATAAAAAAATTACATAAGCACAGCAAAAAGAAATGATAGGTTTCGGCGTATGGAAAAAAGTAATTGCAGCCGATGGAAATTATTGAGAAAAATCAAAAGTTCAGTTACCAAATCTCGAAATTTTCGTAGTGACATACGTATTAAACTAAATAAACCTTTTTTGAAGCCCAAACGGGTCATCACCTCGCTAGGGCAGTCGGTGAAGTGGTATATCAGAATCGTACCGAGAATATACCTACGGGAAAAGCTAAACAAAACTTAAATTTTACCTAGGATATAGTGAAATAATATTTTCAAACAATATTTTATTTTAGCGAATACCTACGTATTTTGTGTCTAGTATTTCAAATACTATTTCCAAAAACATCTTGTATTTGATATTTTAAATACAAGATACTTTCTATCGAGGCCTCATCTAGGTTTATAGTATGTCATAAAAAATAGAGTTTGCGGTCTCATATCAATTTTGCTTCTCAGAACATCGAATTTCTTATCTCAGTACCTACCAATCAATAAAACAGATTTAAAAATACCACCACCATATGACGCTAGACGCTAAATTCACCAACACAGGCTCAATTAAAAAATAAATCAAATATACATACATTGTTAAGCAATAAGGAAATAACTACAAAAATCCAATTTTCAGCCCCAAAACATGATTTAAACACAAGATTCCTGCAATATTTTTCTTCTAGCTGCATATAAAAATAATAAATCTACACACACAGTAATTAGTTTTTCGCCTTTTCTGGTAAAACTTTTTTTTAAGTTTTTTTTTGTGTTACACCTGTTTTGATCGTGTGCGATATAGGTCATTGATATAGGTACGCAAAATTCAAAAGAGGAACCAAACAAGTACTGTCGTATTAATAGCGCCACCTTGCAGTAAAAGGACAAAGTTTTGGTACACTAACTTGCAACATGACTGTGCTTCAAATAACTTTTTACCTACGCTTACCATGGCCAGCAACATATGTTTTGGCAGTGTACCACTAGATGGCGCATTCATAAAAATGTTGTTTCTCTTATCAGCAGAACGTCAACTATGATATTAATACGTATACGTGATTCTTCTTTCTTGTTTTTTATTTATTCCATTTCCATTTTACTAATGGTCGCCAAGTTATTTTGCCTAGTTATTTAATTCGACCGTAAATCAGTTATTTTTTCTTAGAACTACAATGTTAGTTTGGAAACCTATGTGAAAATTAAATCCGCACACATTCACGTGATTTATTTTATAAAAATTAATTTATCACACACATAATAAAACATTTTGAGTAATAATAATATAGATATACATGACTATTAGGTGTAGACTTATTACAAGAATGTTATAATTCTTTGTCACAGAACTACGAATACTTCTCTGAAAAGGTACTTTTTTACCGGTAGTGTAGTGTGAAAGAAATGTATAGATCCCGGGATTCTGGCCACATTCAGCACCAAAAGATACTATACCAGTTAAAATACCTTTGCATACCAACGGGCCGCCCGAGTCACCCTGGAAAATAAACAACTTTTCAGTGTGTAATTTCTCAACTCTTTAGTGACTCTGTAATACAGAAACGAAGAACAATACTTTATGAAAGACGCAGATTGCGTTGTTAAGATGCTCAAAAAGGAAAGGAAGTAAATATCAGTAAACGGGACTGGCCTGCCTCACTCAATCTGCTAATCCGGCACCAGGTCGTCACCGACGCGACGTGACTACCGACGCACGTATTCCCCGCCCATTGTGACGAAAGAATAGAGGAAAAGAGTAAAGACGAGTATCACACGCTATATAAACATGCGATTTCAATGTCGATCTAAGTGGACTATACTTAACGGTAAGACTCGAAATAAATACCTGGCAACTGTCCTTCCCGTAGGACCCAGCACAGATTTGTGTTCTATCTGACAAATATAAGCCGCTATAAATTTTCTTGCACGCGCTGAAAGGTATAATTGGGACGCACACCAATTGAAGCATTGACGATGTCTTGTTCTGAAATATCAAAAAAGGTAAAGCGTGTACAATCCTTATATTTGTAAATGTTCATAAACATCACTATGTTGCTTATAGTTTTTTTATTATGTCCGATGCAAGTGCATGCAATCAAAGTGTCAATATCACACTAACTTAGCATATATAGTCACAACTGGCGGTATAAATGCTACTTTCACACTTCTAGCAGGATATGAAATTAGCGGCCATTAGTGTGATATTTCAGTAAAGGCCATTTACAAACATGCTGCCTGGCACGTGTAGATTATTGTCTAAGAGCTCGCTACCAAAATCAGAAATGATAAGGTGTAGTGAATTTTTTTATCCAAAAACCCTCCTTACTGTATGACAAACCCATAACGCTCACAGTCAGAAGTCGCTCCCGGGGTCGGAAACGTGAAGGTGAAACACGTAAATTTTTAATCAAAAATAAAATCTTTGAGTGTAGTCCTGAAATTTTGTATAGTTATAGTTTTTAATTGTAGAAATCACATATATTGCCAGAAGTCTAGATCGAGTATTAAACGTTTCTAGAAGTAAATAATGCTAAAAAAAATTATTGTTCAAATTTTAATGACAAGGTGCAGTTCTGGCGATTTCATTTCCACATTATTTATTACTTAAAAAACCTAGATAACAAGTTTGTAAAATATAAAGATATCGTCATAAATTGGTAAACCAAAAAGCAATTATTTAAAATTTAAGGTGCAATTCTGCTAATGTCCTTTTTTTTATTTATACAGGCAGAAGGCTAAGTAAAAAACATTTTTCTCAAACGGCAAAATATTTTCTATATTTATTTTACTATGTTAAATAGTGTGCAACAATTAATTTCATGTAACAATGCCTGTTACCAACTGAATTTACAAGTAAATAAATAGTCCGAGAAATAAAATATCAGCCACATAAACGAGATTACATCGAAAAATAAATTAAATCTGTCAACAGTACTCGATTCGAAATGTTTTTAAGGAATGATAAAAAAAGATGTTGATGAGCCGTTTCAAAAAAAGGCATTCAGAAATTTTAATGCATAAAGTTTGCCTCCTTGTAAATCGGAATCGGCGAGAGACATCGCAAATATCTGGACCAACGAAAATTTACAATTTCCAACGGATCTTGAACCTACCTGTTGAGGCTGGATAGAACAACAAGCCATGTACGATTTTAAATGGTTTAATTCGACATTCAAAGATGTTATATTCCACAACAAAGAATCACCAGGTAAAGTATTCAACTATTACTTAATGCCTAACTCTATCTATAAAACAGTTATGTTATAAATTTAAATTTGTGTTTCAGATAATGAATCGGATATTGATTATGCCAGCAATGAGGATATTGATGATGAGTCAAATTGTGAATGTTCATTTTTAAGTAGTACATAAAAACTAAGTTGTGGTCGGCTTTCAGTCCGATACGGCCGATCTTTGATATTTTCACCATCACATCACATCAGATCTTCACAACCCAAGTACTAGGCAATATCGAAGTTCTGTAGTTAGATCAGGTTGTTGGAATTTTTAAGACTCCAAATACCCATAACGAATGCCACAGATGTTCGTATGGACCGACGGCTTAACGTGCTCTCTGAGGCATGGAGGGGTCTCAATGTGTTAAGAATGGTCACACATAGTACTTAACCTTGTAATGCGCTAACCTACCACTTAGCCACGAGCCCCTATATTTTTTATAAAACTGACCTCTTCCGTCAGTCCAAATCCAGAAGTTACGCAGAGGGTCTCCTGTTGTATCTTCATTGCTTGAGTTATCATCCGTATAGGATAGATCTTATCCGAAAATTTAATTTTGTGCTCTAGCTGCAACAATAAAAGAAATATAATAAAGCAAAGGGGTACTTGGAGTACAAAACCCTTGTACTAAGACTACAATGCCCATTACAAGTCTATTAGGAACTATACTGTTCTACATGATATTGTCGAAAGTTTACGCGAATGTTACACATTGAAATAAAACTATTTTTCACGGATTCTATCGCGATTTATTTGGTGTTATTTTACTATCTATACTGATCCCGACGTTTCAGTTGCTTTTCAGCAGCCATGGTCACGGGTAGACTGAACGTCGGGATCAGTATAGATAGTAAAATAACACCAAATAAATCGCGATAGAATCCGTGAAAAATAGTTTTATTTCAATCAATTTTTTCCCGCATTAGGAATTACTCCTGTGTCGCGGGGGACTTTACAAACATAGAAACAACGGACACAAAGAACACCCAGACTCAGGTGGGAATCAAACCCACGACCTATAAGCATAGCGGTCAGGGTTATTAACCACTAGACCAACAGGCCAGTCATCTATTAGGAACTCCCGAAATATTCCAAGTGGTACATAGTTCGGCATATTGATTTTTCTGTTTAGATGACCCTCAATACAGTCGGTGTATGTGGAATTTTCAGGCGTTATCAGAAAATTTCAAAAAAGCTTATTGTCATGACAGTTCGTGTCATTTGTTTTCTAAATAATAAAAAATCATTTTACCACCAACACAGCTATGTCGTTAATTAGCGTATTTTTGCAGTATTTCGCATGGTTATACCAATCTGCGATTTTTATCCAAGTTGCAGTAAAATTTATTCGTCGTACTAAAAAGCGCCTGTCATCCGCATCGTGGAGAATACTTAAAGTGGGTTGACCAGCGCCGGCTACAACTCTCATTGCCTGAAGCTGTTGTCTGCTCCTAGTAAAGGAAGGAAAGAATAAAAATAATGTTCTCTGCTGGAAAGAAATTTTAGTAATTTAGTCCTAAAAATTGTCGATAATATAGAGATGCAAAGGTTTATATTGTTATATAATTGAGAAAACAACCTTTCGGGTATCGTAGCCCTAGCAGAGCTACTATCCCCAAATATATGTAATAAATGTCTGCATCATTTTAACAGTTTATAAAATAACTCATTGGTTTTCGTATGGTCTTTCGAATACCTTTGATCATACCTCGTACTCGCTACTACGTCTATAGCGATCACCCATATTTCCTTCAAAATGCTACATCATTTAAGGCGCTATAATATCTATGGTTGAAGGATATCCTTAACCCACATTCACACAACCACTTTTTTTATAGGACCCACATTAATAATTTAAATAAAACGCAGGGGTGACCTCTTTCCTGGTAATTTTTATAGTTTAATAATATAACACTGATTAATATTTGAGATACTAACTTAGATGGAAAGCAATGGGCCGCTGATATCACGTGTTTTTTAGTAACAATTGCTCCCCCACATATAGTTTTCCATGACCTTTCAAAACTAAATTTTCTGCTTATGACCACCTGGAATAAAAACTTCCTGAAATAAAAATGCTTTCATTCTTAGAAATTTCCTATTATTTTTTACAGAGTTTATAAACAAGCATGCCGGTTAAATAACATAAAACTGATCAAATAAGTTAGACATGCAATTCTAAGAATCCTGCTATACGCGGTATCTGATGATCATGACTTTGAACCGTATTATCAGCGGCCCATACGAAAGCTAGTGTTTATTTAAAAAAGGGTCACTCGACGTATGTAAAAGTAATAGGTAGTAAGGACCTCGTAAAGTTTAAATGAAACTCTTCAAAGAACCGGAAATGGAAGTACAGTTCCTAAAAAAAAAAACATTTGATTGGACGACCCATAACGAATTGAATTAAAAACGAAATAATTAGAGTACCTGGTATGGAACGTCGTCTTGAGAAGCTACCATCCCTCCGTATATTCTTAAACGACATATATTAGGCATACCGGTATATTTTTTATTTTCCTTTACCACATCCTACAAATAATACACAATTTACTTAGTTTCATGGTGAAAGCGTTCATGATTAAAATATTAATCCGGTTGTTTGCATTCCAAATTTTTGGAATGTGTATCTGATATCAGTTCCCTACAGCAGCTGGTTTTCTAAAACAGTGTCCTTAAATAATATAGACAGATAATTAGAATAGACTTTAAAATAGAAATTACCCGAAAATCAAATGGCTTATTATTTTTATTTGAACTTTTAGCGTCACTCACTGATATCTGGAATAATGTACTATGCAAGAACAAAACAGCAGTTACAGTTTTTATAAGCGCTAATGATGTTACCATTGGAGTTTTGTTAAGAATTATAGTAACTATAGAGTTATATCTGCTTGTTACACATTTTAATACTCCTCTCATCTCATGTTGATTTCTATTGTGTTTAAAAATGCATTGTTAAAAAAAAACGACCGGTTATTATACCTTAAGCATAACGGAACTTCACTGAGTTTTGATTAATGTCAATATAGATGATATAGATTGATATAGATAACAAATATTTAACCAACAGCAAAACCATCTATAAAATAATTATCATAGATGGCCGTGGAGTGCAAATCTACAGTCTCTATTGACTAAAAATGATATGGGGCACGACATCCCTAATAAGAGTGTTACTCAGTTGCAGAACAACAGCAATAAAAATTGCAGGAAATTATCAATATACTTAGGTACTCGTATTTGATCATGTTTAGATGTACCAACCTAGTATTTGTGTTGTACTCCTAATTAATGGTAAAAATACTAACTTTAGTTTTGTAATCGTAAAAATACTAATTGAGATATGGGAAATATTTAAAATATAAAAAAATAATAAAAATAGGAAAAAAAGGGTTGTTTGTACAAAATTTTCACATTTTGTTTAATAAAAAATAAATAGTTTCAAGCGAGCGCATAGTGAAATTATCATTTCTTATGACTTTTGGAACCGAATTCAACAAAAATCTATCAGTTTCAGACTTACCCAAAAGAAAGTGATATTTAACAGATGGGCCACATGGGCTAAATAGTATTTTATAAAAAAGAAGATTAAATATGTTTTATTTCAAATATGACTTTGGATCAAATGAATACTGTCTCACTTTAAGAAAGTTCTATAGAATTAACGAAAAAAAAATATCGACGGATCCTAAAAACTACTTTTTGCATCAAAAGCCCTGTTGCAATAACCTATATTTTATATCCCGTTCAATTTATTATAAAATATCAATTAGTTTCAAAGATAATGACTTGTAAACTTATATAAACTATCTAATGTTGAGCAAAGCAATTCTATCAACACTTAGTGAATCACTTGCATCAGTGTAGGTGGTTGCAATCCTTGCTATACGCAAGCGAAAGTGACCGTCACTCTTAAAAGGGTGCGGCGACGTTGCAGTGCGCACGAATTAAAATGAAAAATATTCGCATACCTATTAATCTGGTTTTACTTTGTTTTTAGTACCAGAATCTCATGGCACGAAAAAAAATGTAATTGATTGAAATGGTTAATATCAACTGTCATCTATCATGTCAGTCGGTAAATTGAAGTGAGTGATGTTGATACTTTGTGTTTTTATTCATTCTTTATCTGCCCCTGTACAGAGAATGATGGTGTATTTTCTGCTACGAGCAATAAGCTCTTTGATTTTCTGTGACCTATAAAAAGAGGAGAGGGTAAAAGAAGAAATTCAACTTGGACAGTTTCGATTAAGATTGACCAGGAATAAATAAAATTATTCTATAGAGTCTTATTGTATACTGTATTATTATAATAGGGCGCTCTAGAGTCTAGGGCGCTATATATATAAGTTTTGTCGCACTTTGTAATTTTTTTTTTCGAAGCAGTCTCCACTGGCAGTAATACAGTAATACAGCATTGCTCCAGTATCTCACTGGAACACAGCCGCATGTCTCCACAAAGTCTCTAATAAGCTCCTCATGGCTAAAAAACTTGCGTCCCTTCAGTTTTTTAAATACGTGAATAGTGCAAAGTTACATAGCGCTAAATCTGGACTGTGTGCAGGGTGCAAACAGCCACTTTTTACTCTGGGATTTAGTAGAAACGTCGGAATAATGCAGCCAGGTTTCATCACATGTCAAAATCAAGTTCACGTAGTTAGATCAGCCGTCTTCAAATTTTTTTAACATATCACGAGACCAAGTCGCACGCTGCTCGCTCAGCGCTTGGTCATCAAGTGCGGTACCCAGACTAAACAAACTTTCCTTACTTTCAAATGGTTGTGAAGAATCTGATGAACAGTTGGTGCACTTAACTTGAGGGTTTTGTCAATCTCTCAATATGTCACACGTCGGTATTCCTCCAATAATTTTCGTACAGTCTCAATGTGCTTATCGATAGTCACTTCTATCGGCCTGTCGGATCTTGCATTATACTCCAAGTTAAAATTATCGCAATTTGAATTGAATGTACCTATTACCATTCTCTGTTCCTTAGAGTGGGACAACTTTGCCTCGGTGCACTACTATTTCCTTGAAACATTTTTGTTTAGGTAAGCTACGCTTAAAGTTTTACAAATCAATTACACGAATGTCATAACGAGAGATGCCCTCCATTTTCATTTAGAAAATTGATTTTAAAATCAAACAAACAATTCATTGTCTCCAAATAAGTTTTTTGTTTTAAACATTACTTAGGGTTTATCGATATGACTTCAAATCACAACATTATAATGTCTAGTTTCTAACTGCATTCAAAATTGCTCAAATCCGAGGAGGATTTGAGGATTTGAGCTGCTCTCCTAAAAAGTGTAATGATTCTATTTTTCAGATTATCGTCCCATATCTATTCTTCCTTTTTTGTCTAAAGTCCTGGAGTAGAGATTACGGCGTAACCCGTAAATCAATAAAAAATTTAGGTAATTTTCGTTGTAGCATGAATTTCATAATAAATACGCAGCAACAGCCAGCTATTTGAAAACTTGGGGATCTATATGGACAGATATTTGTCCTGTGGCCCCCAAATAAATGAGGTGCGTCGTAAATTATTTGGGACAGCGGGGTCTCTACGAAGGCTTCGGAACTTCTTCCTACCAATACTAGAATTGCCGACTCGAAAACATCTGCATAGTACACCGAAATGTTCATATTATCTCTCTTTCGTACAATACTCTGTGCCATCTACACACTCCCTCTTATCTCAAGAACGTTCTGAATTCTTTCACCATACAATGCCTGGACATACCACACAGTTTATAGACAAGGCAAGGTGCAGGCAGTTAGACCGTGGAATAACTTCTGGCAATTAGACCAGCCAAATACTTGAACATATTTAAAAATCAAGTCAAAAACTATTACTTGTCATTATGAATATTGATGATAGTATTTGATACGTAGTATTAAGTTCTTAATCCTTAAATTCTTTTACTAGTACACCATACAAACACACACCGTACAAAGGTTGTCTGGAAGAAATCGCCGTGTGTGTGTATTTAACCATGTCTGTACTATTCAATACTGTAATGGTATACAAGAAAGGGAAATAAAGAAATAAATTGCATATTTTTAGTTTACAATTTTTAAATAAAAGTTAATCATACAGAACAATAAGATTATACAGAACGTTTAACTTTAAGAAATACCACAAGCGTTTATATAAAATAACAGAAGCGTTATTTCGATAGCGTCAATGTTTATTTTAACAGATGAACTTTTGACTAAAGGTATTCTGTTGCCTTTAGTATACCCTGATAATAGCGTGTACACTCCTGGAGCTTCACCACATTTAGCACCATAAGACACCAGGCCGACTAAAAGTCCTTTACATGACATCGGACCACCGGAGTCACCCTGGAATAATTAATAGTTATTTATTATACATCCTGTTAATATTAGACTGAACCTCTTGAGTTTTTACACAGCGAAATGATATACAATTGAAACATCTATCAACGATATCTCGAGACATCATTCATGATCATTTTTCTTCAGCTCATACAAAATAGCTGAAGTATGAAATAAAATGTGCATTTTTAAGGTTATCACTTTTGAATGTCATAAATTACAATTTACATTTAATGCCTGGTTCACAAAACAATTACATCATTTCAAGAATTTTCATGTTGTTTTTCTTTTTCTTGTTGTAAAATTTAATTTATTGTCTGGCTGACTATGAACTAGACTATGTTTTGACTTTAATAGTCAAAACAGTTTTTTTTGTCTTTTTTTTCCTTACTGGGCAGCAATTTTAAGTATTGTTAGCCTGCACGTTTGCGACCAAAGAGTCCAGTACAGAAGGATTGAGTGATAAGGAAATCCTTCAAAATAAAAAAATAAATCAGGAAAGTAACTACACAGGAGCTCATACCTGACAACTGTCTTTTCCTCTGGAACCAGCACAAATTTGAGTGTAACTAGAACGTAGTAGTAAAGGATAAAAATGCTTGCACTTGCCAAAAATAACAAGAGGTACACATACATACCGAAGTGAAGGAGACGGTTTAGTCTGAAATACCAGAAATCGATTAGTAGTAAACTACACAACGAAAATGTTGTGTCATAAGACTAAGTATATTAATCATGGATGGATGAATCTGAATGTTGCATCGCACAGGGAAAGGATAAGTGACACCTGCATGTAGATGAAATGTGAATATTGAAATGGATATATGACTAAGAAGGACAAGGTGAGGAATGAATTTATTAGAGGGAGTCTGAATCTAGGACCAATGGATGAAAAGTTGATGACCAACAGACTAGCGTAGTAAAGACATGTGATCCAGAAGGATGGGCAAAATGTGGTGAAGAGAGTTTTATGTTTGGAAGTACATGGGAACAAGAGTAGAGAACGACCAAAGAAAACTGCGTGCAAGAGCATATGACAAGAAGGGGAGTAAACAGTGAATTGATGTATGGTAATAGTAGAATGGAAGAAGAAAGTATATCGCGCCGACTCCATATAAGTTTGGAAAAGGACATGAAGGTGATGTTGATAAAGTATTTAAATCATGAATAATTAACAATACCCCTTCCATTAGACCATATCCTGAAGTAGTACAAGGAGTGTCGGGTAGTAATTTGGTATGATACTGAACCATCCGTATAGGTTTAATTCTGTCCGAAAATTCTAACGGCTCGTCTAGCTGTAATACAAAGTAAAAACAATGTGATCCCATGTTCTAAACAAATACTTTACAGTTAATTTGTTTGTTATGTTTGTTTTTATGTCACAGAATACAATAATTATGCTGATACAGTAGGTAGTTGTGGTATACTAGTAGTATCCAGAAGTGTCACCGCAACAGCTCTTAATATTTGAGTTCTAAGAAATATACTATAATTAGATGTCGTTTACCGTCGTTAACTCCTTACCGCTTACGGTGGGGGATGTGTGCTTGCTTTCCAACATAGTTTATAAAATTTAATGGCCAATTGTTAGTTAATACATTCAGAGTATATCAATTATTAACTTAAAGAAATTCATAAATTATAGGTAAGACTAGCTTGCGTAAAGTTTGAATTTACGAGAGCAAAAACTAAAAAACTCCTATTAGGCAGTTTGAACGATTATTCGTAAATTGTTACTCCAAAACTACAAAACACTCTTACTACTAATACAGCAAAATCATTGCGAACGCTCGTTCTACTGTAATGTTCATGTGTATAGCACTCAGCGATTTCTCTCCAAGTTTCTTTAGTTTGAAGTTCTGCTAGTAATGTCCTCCGAGTGTTTTTATTCCCAAACAGATTTATATTAGAACTAATCGTTCCAGCTACCACTCTCGTCGTGTTAAAAAAGTTTGAACCCCTGAAAAAGAAATAACCATTTATTCGTTATTTGGATCATTAACACGGAATGGTAGATCAACTTAAGAAACTAAGATATATTTTTAGTATTGTAATGTCCTATTTGTGTGTATTACATAACTTTGATATCTTTATAATTTCTTCAAACTGGGCATGTTGTTGTGTGTGTGTTGATACTGATCTCAAATGTTACATTGTAAGTAAATTATTAATTGTGATGTTCAAAAAATCAAAACCACATTTTTTTACTTTAATAACTATTATAAACTTAATAAAATTGATTAAAAAAGGCTTTGATTCACGTGAGTGCAGCAAACAGCAATCAGATCCATTACGTCATTAACCGATAAACAAGCTGATAGCTGACAGTTGGTATCATAATGTTACAATAATAATAGCAGAAAAAAAAAACACTTCATAAGAAAAACTACGAATCACTTGTGAAATGGCACATATCATCACTTACTGAAGCTCTAGTAAATTATAAAATCATTCTGAATGAATAATATACGAAGATCTTGTATACAGAATAAGTCACCTGATCTTAAAAATTGTGATGTCTCTGATAATAAAAAATTTTCTTGCCACTTACAAAGAAGCCTCGAAAGAGTCATCGTTAACGTTAATGAAAATGGATATTTGAGTGGTAATGCCGACAATAAAGAAGATTTAGTACTATAAACCAAACAACAATTATAATTTTTTTTTCTTAATATTACAAAAAAAAACTTTTTTAATTATGATTTGTAATTTCCTTTATCTCATGACTATTAAATATACACCTGCCACACACAGTTCTGCATCACCCAAAGGTTGACTGGAAGAAAATGCCTATGGCATTAAGTCCGCCTTTTGCAATGTATTTGCAGGAAGTATTAATAATATAATAATAATAATTATCACGTTTTTATCAGGCCCTAAATGGGCCTGATATAGACTTAAAAGCGTCCATATCTTGGCTACGGTTCGGTGGTCTCTTCGGAGAAACCGAGGGTTTTGTCTTTGCAATTATGGACTAAGTTGTTATGACAAACAACTTTCGGAAATATATCCTGAAAGATGGTACGATGGACATCTGTCGGGCATGCCACCGTCCTGGTGAATCTATCAGGCATATTATTTCTGGTTGTTCTCGTCTTGCCAACGGGGAATATTTGCACAGACACAACCAAGTGGCCAGGATTGTGCATCAACAACTTGCCCTTAGATACAATCTTGTGCATTCAGAGGTGCCATATTACAAGTATTTGCCCGACCCAGTTCTCGAAAATGGTCGTGCCACATTGTATTGGGATATCGATCTATCATCACTGACAGAACTATTGTTGCCAATAAACCTAACATAGTGGTGATAGATCGATCAGAGCGCCGCGCAATGATTATCGATATCGCTGTTCCTCATGACGACAACCTCGTGAAAGTTGAAAAAGAAAAACAAATCAAATATTTGGATTTGTCTCACGAGATTGTTGATATGTGGAATGTCGATTCGGCGATCATTGTTCCGATCGTCATATCTGCTCATGGATTGATAGCCAAAAGCCTCGATCAACACCTTAAGAGGCTCGCGTTAGACGGCTGGATCAAAGGACTGATGCAGAAGGCAGTTCTCCTCGACACGGCCCGTATAGTGAGGAGGTTCCTGTCTTTGGAGCCCTAACCACCGGTATCTTGGTCCCTGTACCCGATGTCGGTGGTACACTATTTTTTTTATTTTTAAATATATATTTTTTGTGTACATATTTAAAAATATAATTTAAATGGTAAAAGATGAATAAAGAGAATAATAATTTTAAAGTATTTTAAATAACTTTAATTTTTGTTTTTTTTTTAATTTTTCAGCAATTTCAACCTTTTGGCTGATGATAATCTAATAATTGATTTAGAAGTTGGAAAGAATATCACATCAGTTCTTTACCATCGTTTAAAAGTTAAAATCATAATGCTACATTTTCATAATAAATTAGTTTGGTCAAAAAAAAAATGCAAGCACAAAGTCGGATGTACACATGCTGTACCCAGTTTTCAAAAACTATAATATTATTACAAACATAAATGAACAAATTACGGATGGAAGATGATGGATGATATTCCTACCATGGGGGTCATTGGTCAATCATTCTTGTGTACGTCCTGTTTTTATGTGCATTAATAATGTGATAACTATGTGCATGTTTAAAGAAAACTAATAAATTTACTATTGTTATTATATATTTTGGGCGCCATACCTAGAAAATTATTATTGAAGACGTTCTTTTTAAGTGGTTAACATCTTATTTTATTATTTTAACGAGGGTTTGAGGGTATTTGAAATAAATGAAAGTTATTCTTGAGTTAGGGATAGTCTATTTTTGAGATATTGCAATATTTTTAAAAATGATGTGTTAGATAAAAAAAATATTGTATACGTGAATATGACCGCTTTTGGCACAGTGATTGACTAAAAGCAAAACACAATTGATCAATGTGTCGATATATTTTATGTCGCATAAAAGAACTGTCAAGCTGCAGTCATTTGACAACTTCATTATTTTTAATCGACTTGAAAAAAAGGGACAGGTTTTCAGTTCGTCTCCATCTTCGTATACATATATTATCTCATTACTCGAAGATGGTTGCTGCAATATGAAACCGGTGAACCGGGTACCGGAACCAATCAGTAAGTATTTCACAAGTGGCGATACGATTACTTTAATGCTGTTGCTAAACAATTTATGCTCATGAGAATGCATTTAGTGAAGTTGAGCTGAAAGTGAAGTACTAGGAGATCTTCTCAACAATTAATGTTCCTGCATCGGGATGCTATATTTTGTAAAAGGTGATGAGCAATTGATATTAAGCTATTGCACCAGATAAATTAAAACCAAACCACTCAAAATCGAAAAATGAAAGATTTTGTTCGTCCATTGTGAACCGATTTCAATCATTATTTTTGTGAATACTCAAGGATGGTTTCATTCAAATTTGAAGAAAATATTTCCCTTTTCGGTGAAGAAATTGAATTGAAGAAAGTTTATCACAGTTTATCACGATATAATTATGTTATTGTTGTATTTTTCTGCGAACACTTTTATAATAGTTTCATAATTATGTATATGTTAATTATGGATTGAATTACATAAATGTCTTCTGTGACTGTACTTGTTAAATAAAAACTATTTTTATGTTAAATAAAAATTACTGGGAGCCTCACAAAAATTCTAAGGTTACAAACCATAGAATTTTTAGCTCATATTTTTAGAAGTAGACATTTTTGTAGAAAGAGGTTGAACTGAAATTTGGTATTGTTTTCTAATTGTTAAGAATTTACAGTTTCACTTATCTTGTGATAACTTTTACTCTTGTGTCGCGGGGACTTTACAAACATACAAACAACGGACACAAAGAACACCTAATATAATGGGATATTTTAATGGGATACCATTAATATGATTATTTTAATCGATTATTTTCTATCGAAACTTGCCAATCTATTATTAAACTTTTCGCTCCCATTTAGTATGTGTATACTTCACGGAGTTTTCCATGATCTCCTTGAACAAAGTAAAATCATGAAAGAAGTTGAAGTTTTCTTAAATTCTTTAACTGTGAAGATTAAATTATTTAATGGCTGTAAACGAGCTTATCTAATTAGCAATATCTAGTTATTAGTATAAACTATAAACTAATTATAAATATAAACTAGATGTTTATGTTGCTGATAAAAATGCTTGAAAAATTATTAGAAGAAAATAAAATGTTCGTAATGGTCTTTAGATACTGCTTCTCCTTTTTAATTTTTACTTATGTACTTACTAGTTTTAGTTTTCTTCTGACATATATTCTTTACGTAGAATTTTTTATAAATGTTATTAGGTACTGATATTATGACATGATATAAATTTTAATGTTTCATTTTGAAAATATGGAATTGTACACGTGCAAACTGTGTAGTCAATATTATTAAGTTATATTTTTTAAATGTGTGAGATAGGTCAAGTTATTATTATAGGCAATAGCCTGACAGTTCTGAGTATATCGTGCTTGCCTAGACGTCCTGCTAATGGTGCCGTGTATCAGGTCGTACAGCTCCCTTCTATATGGTTAAATGGGTCCCTTCAATGGGTGCTGTAAGTTTGGCCAGTTTAAGTAATAGTAGCCCTGCTACTATTACTTAAACTGACTAGAGTATTCATTAGCGGGAGTGTTTATATGTTTTAACATTATATTATCTTACATATATTTTTCATATCTCCATAGCAATATAGCAATAAAACCATAAAATTGTAAAAAAAAAACATGTTGAAAAAGGGTGTCAAGTGACCTTCTAGAGACTAATTCTGACTCACTCCCACTCTTGACAATTCAAAAATACCTATAATTGGTTTTATGGAAATAAAATATTTTGATTTGATTTTGATGTGACTATAATTATGTAAGGTTTGCCATAACATTAAAAATATTTTGATTTTGTTTTGATGTTTTATTTATTATATAGGTATCCCCACTACCTTTGTATGTGATTATATCCTTGCCATGCCATTATATCCCTTTTGTAGCAAACCTTTTTTATTAATTCAAAATAGTTTTAAATATCACAGTTTTAATGAGGTTAGTTAAGAAGTCCTCAAAACCGATTTACTTGCATAAAATGTTTAATGATAGTACTCGACGGCGGACTTTTGTCTGTACTTACACTTTGCGTACGCGCGTGAGCTTACTTTACGTACTTAATCAACATTAAACCTGATAATTAACGCTAAAAAATATGAAAAAAACAGGATAAAAATTATTTCAATCATTATTCTATTGTACTTTCTTCACTTCCATCATTAAAAAAATACAAACACAAAAATAACTCATAGCAACAAAACATACAAAATACTACCAATCCATTATATCACTATATAAATATTGGCGATTTTTATATCGATATTGCGGTGACGTCAATGTCTCGACACTAAAAGTCAGTCACACGTCTGTAAAACTCGCACACAGAAACATTTCAATTTCGGTCTCGCGAAAATGAAGAAACTGTTCGTCTACTACGATAGTATACTAAGTTTATGATTATAATACGCTATGGAGCACCGTCAGTTTATCGGTTAGTGACGTAATCAAACTCTTGTGGCATATGCGAATGTTTTAAATGTTTAAAATAACTTTATTTTTTCGATTTTTTCTTAGCAATGAAGTTTCTTTTATTATTTTTTGAAGTGGAAACTTCTTTAGGCAAGTTGGGTACTTTTGGGTATTCGGAAAAAGCACTGAACTCGCGTGACCGTCACGCTCAGATACATATATACAGATGTGTGTGTGTATATGTAAATTATGTTTTCACTTCTGACGTGCAGACCTACGATTGACAATTTTTTTTTTGTGATAAAATAAGAACCAACCTAGCTATAAAATTAAAACAGTTCCGAAAATTTGTCAACATTCCTATTTTTCGGTAATATGATTGTCTATAAAATTGTGTTTAGTTATGTATAAAACCACAGTTGCCAAAGAGGTAGGCAGTTTGTTTGCCTAAAGAGGTAAGAATATCAGTAATTTTAGCAGTCTATATGTGGGAGAGCCATGCTTTGGCACGTATGGGCCGGCTCGACTCCGCTCGTCCTCTTCCTACTCGTTCCCCCTTCCCCCTCTTCTCCTACTCCCACCTTAAAGGGCGGCAACGCACTTGTGACTCTCGAGTTGCAGGTGCCCATGGGCGGCGGTAGTCATTTACCATCAGGTGACCCGTCTGCTCGTTTGCCCCCTATACCATAAAAAAAAAGAAATTATTATATATCCTGTCTTTTTAGATACGTGAAATACTAACACATTCTCAAAGCAGTGTGCGGCCGTAACAACATGTTTCTCAGTTACAATTGCTCCCCCGCAAAAAACCGCCCAAACTCGGCCCTTTTTCTTTCTTATGGCTACCTGGAATCATAAAGTCAATTTCAAGTATTTATATTTTGATAATAATAGCATACAGCTGAATCGTTTATTTTCTTTATTTGAATCGTAGATTCTATCTGAAGTCTGACAGGTCAAAATATATATTGGACCCCTAAGCTTTATTAATAAATATATTAATTAAATATTAATTGTTAACTTTATCGCACTTTTAACATTTATAGTATTTCTACATAACATAAGTTTTCCAAGTTTCATATTCCTGTCTGCACGTTTCCTTAAAAAATGCGTACAAAGAATTCTCCTCGCGTACTAGCTTATAGATTGATTTTCGACTTTGATCTCCCCAATACCAATCAAATACATATTTTAAAAAATGCATCGAAAATTCTTTCAGCTGTGATATTTTTTTTTAAATAAAGAATACTAGCACTGTGGGTTGCAATACTAGTATTCTTGTAAACCCCTCCAGCTAAGCTTAACGCTTGTGTTAGGAGTGGGTTCACGCCGGTAGTGCACTGGATGGGATTCGAACCCGCAACCACTTGATCGCAAGCCGAAGCAAGATCGCACGCCTTAGCCATTACGCTACCGCCGCTTAACTTAAACTTATTCAAAAATACTGACATAAATAACATGTATCATTGTTTTAAAAAGTAAAACTTGCGTTTTCACCTTTTATATGAAGAAAGAGTAGTGGGTGATGATTATACCTGATACGGAATATCCCCTGGATTAGCTGTTACTCCACCGTATACTCTTAAATGGCATCTATCCGGTAGAGGAGCATATTTTTTATTCATCCTTATTACATCCTATGTACAGACATCTGTGTTAATAATATGAAATATAACATTTTAAAGGAAGCGAAATATGGAGTTTAGAGGTTCAAGGAAAGTTTGTTTGGCTGTCTTTGGAATTTTGAAAGAGTATGTTCCTGCATTAGGTATATTTAAGGCTTCAATGGAACGTTGTACTATCAGCAGGTTAACTACTCACGTTTCTTGAGCTGCCAGGGCAGATACTTCATCTAAACTTCTTTAAATTTTAAGTAAGTTCCTAACGCGCGAAATACACGATTAATGTTGCAAGGGTCTCAAATTTCACGATTGCCATTTGATGGGCGCACGCTTCGACATTGTAAAAAACACAAAACTTTATTTCTTTTAGTTATTTAAGTAGGTTGTCTAGCTGTGCTGAATACATCAACAGATGCTGCATTTTCTCAGTTATGTTCTTGAGTATAACTTAATCTACCTGTTTTGTATAATGATTCCGCTTTGAAGTTTATACCCATTTGTTTAGTTTTTCAGGATAGCTCTCCGAATAGACTGAATAGACTAGTATAAAACAAATATTATGTGTTTTTTATTTAGGAAAAACAAACAGTTATACACTAATCTTACGTTAAGTAAGTGGTTTATTTTTAAGCAAATAAACGCCTTTTAATTTTCTCATTAATTGTATAAACTTAAAAGTTAACAGATGGCAACCATTACACTTAGACTAGAAATACCCAGGAGTATAGTCACTTGAACGTAAATTGAAAATGTAAGATGCAGAGTTTGAGTTAACTGAAGCACTGAAAGCTCTTTAAACAACTGAACCTAACCACTGAACTAGTGGGAATAAATGTTCCATAGTAGGTAGTGTAGGAACCTTAATTTTTTATACTTTTGTTGAAGCTATTGAGTGTGAGAGATTGAAAAGAGAGATACTGTTTGGTATTTTTTCCTTTTATATAGAAGTGCAGGTGAATAGAGGAATTAAAGTGATAAATAAAATATATGAAAATTACCCGAAAATCAAATTCTGGAATCAAAAAACATTTCACAGTATATATAATCAAAATAACCATCATAGTTCCATTCTGTGTTAATAATTTTATCACTGACATTTTGGTTTCGGATGTAGTTATTCAGAATATTATCTGTATGTTTCACATTTTGAAATTACCACTGTATTTTTTAGGTTGTTTTTACAAATTCCTATTGTACATCAAAACCGTCAAAACCTATCAATATATATATTATTTTATTATGGACTCTATCCCGCGCAAGAATCAGCGCAGGAATTCCGCCAATGTCAAGTGTTTTATAATTATACAAGTTAAATAACAAAAACGTAAAAAAATGTACGTCTATTCATCCATCTTGAAAAAAACGACCTCCCAAAACCTATCAAAACAAGGGATGTAAATTTTTGACATTGAGGAAATTGACATGAAGGCGTTTTTACTGTCTTTGACTCAGCAAAATTCGCGGCAAAAAGACTTTGGCAAAAACATTAACTTTTCAGAGACGTAACCAAGAAGTTTATATGTGTATTTATGTATGACTTATGGTGGAAATATACTATTCAAACGCGATGCGACACAACGCGTAGACACTACAGGAGCACCATGCACATTACTAGCACGCAACGCCACACCACACTTAAAGCAGTATGAAACTACAGCCTGTAATGACTTATATCTCATTCGTAGTAATGCCACACTTTTCAAAAACAAACTTAAGGAATAGCAGAAGTAGAAGAGACAGATAAAAAATATTTTTATTTTTATTATAGGTACTAATAAAAATAAAAATATTTTTTTTTTATAAAAGCAATTGGGGCCAACCGACCAGTATTTTGTATATTTTTATTATAGGGGACAAACGAGCAGCCGGATCACCTGATGGTGACTACCGTCGCCTATGGACACCTGGAGCTCAAGAGTCACAAGTGCGTTGCCGGCCTTGTGTATCGGGCGGTGTGTTTACCCTGACCATTGGATCTGGTTAGATTGAACCGTGTGGCGTTGGCGCGTATCGTGTCGCGTTGGATGTTCATAGTGTGAATAAAACGATTTGATTCAACACGCGTCGTGTTTCGTCGGGTCGGATGGCGTTTTAATAGTATGTTTCCACCTTTAAAGTTGTCTATAATATACATGCGTTGGGGTCCACATAGGTTTGTATACTTTCGTTCAATCTTATAATTCTGATAATCTACTACTATAGCATTTAAATACATTAGCTTTAATCTCGAACCCCGTCCTGTTTCAATTTATTTTCTACGTTGCCACTGGCAAACAAGCATACGGCCCGCCTGATGGTAAGCCGAACAGAGTAGGAATTCTTTACTTTGTCTCCAGTGGTAAACGAAGGATAATTTTCAATGCTACTTGTTACTGATAACAATAATACTTTCACAAGATACTGATTACACATCTTTTATTATTATAAAATATTTATAGCAGAGAACAATACTTATACGAACATTTCACTTCAAAACATAACAAGTTATAATAAAATATACAAGACCATATAAGTGATACATTGTACAAATATTATTGTAATGACGTCAATATTCACTTTAACAGATACACTTTTGAGAAAGGGTACTGTAGTGCCGGTTGTGTAACCTGATATTAGTGTATAAACTCCTGGCGCTTCACCACATCTAGCACCGAAAGACACCAAGCCGACCAAAAGCCCTTTGCACGCCATCGGACCACCAGAGTCACCCTGAAATATCAAACAGCTGTTAAACTATTTTTGACCGAGTCGCATATCACCTGACAGGCTGAAATTTTAAATAAGATGTTAAGTACATTATGGTTTTTTTTTCAGTCCCTTGATAATATCTGTTGATTTAACGTATTTCTTTCCACTAGTTTAAACTTCTACTTTGACCAGTCAATATGTTAATGCTACCTCACGCGTTACCGACTTTGTAAAATCGTTGATGCCCTTTTTTGACATCCTATTGTAAACTACTGTAGTCTCCAGTGTAAGCAATGTCAGAGTTGTCATAAAGCTAGAAAAAATGTTACCGTTATTTACCTTATATCATGTTTGCTTCAATAAAACTTACTATAAACTAGTAGTGTAATCTGGTTAGTCGGTTAGCACCTTTACCAACGAATGCATCAAAGATTTTTCCTGTTTAATCGGTTTCGATGTTGTTGTGTGGTATCTACTTAATAACAGGGCGATTTAAGACATATTTGCCGCATTTATTATATCTAAAAAGATCTACTAGCCACATGCTACTTTACTTCAAACTTACGGAGCTGGAGAAGTAAGAATATTCGCACCTACCTGACAACTATCTTTTCCATATGATCCAGCACAAATTTGATTATAACTTGAATACAATACGGACGCATAAAGTTTCTTGCACAGGTAGAAAGGAACAACGGGCACACACACATATCGAAGAATAGGAGATGGTTTACTCTGAAATTTAAATACAATAACTTGATGAATACAAGAATAATAAGTGCATAGGTGCGATGAAAGCTAAATTAGAAACTTAACGAGTAGGAAAACAATGAAGAAAAGCAAAACAAATATTCAATATTTTTTTCACGGCTACAACTAGCCGTGGAAAACTAGCTGGATAATCCCATGGTTAGTATATCCGAGATGATAATGATGTTATATTAATCGTAAACAATTATTTATACCCATTCCATTAGACCATAGCCTGAAGTAGTACAGGTAGTTTCGGCTTCTATCGGTGTTTCTTCCTTAATCATGCGTATGGGTTTGATCGTTTCCGAAAATTCTAAAGGTAAATCTAGCTGTAAGGTAAATTTAAAAAAAATATAATCGTAACATGACCTGTAGGAGAGATATATATATCTTACTCGGTTACAATGCTTGATGGTAACATATTGTCAAAATTTAAATTGTATATAAAGAGTAATTAGTAGAATAACACAAGGAATAAGGTTAACGCGATAATTGACTGACAAGACAGTGCCACCTAACGAAAGTGTAGAAACCCTGCTTACAGCAGGAACATAACAGATTTTTTGGCTATTATTGTCAGCAATGTACAGGTGAATTGAGAGGATTCCACTGCTGCCTAAACCTTGGAATTTCCTTATGTTATGGATATTGTTTTGATGAATAAACTTGAAGACGGAGAACTTTTCACTTGAGAAGTCCTTTAAAGGCATTTATTTGCCCACATCCTTTTTTTACGTAAGACACTGGCTGATTATTCGTTTTCACTTCACCTAAAAAGTGGAAATTATTACGCATAATTTTTTTTTGAAATGTGTTCTAATGCACATCAAAGCAAGTAGGCCTTAGTAATGCGCGTTGCTTTTTGTTTTCTTTTATTTTGTGAAATAGTTATTGTGATTGGTGATAAAAATATTACCAGAATAACACCCAAATCGTGGCGAACCGTTACAGGATTGTACTGGGCATGTTTATAATATTCAGCAATGTGTCTCCATGTTTCTTTAGCTTCAAATTCTTGGAGTAACGCTCTCCTTGACTCTATATTTCCAAACAGGTATATACTGGAGCGGATTGTTCCAGCAATTACTCTAAATGAGCTCAAACGTGACTTCCTGAAAAATAATGATTTGTTTAGAGTATTGAGTAATAGCACGTTATTTCAATGCTCCTGTTTTTAGTCATTTCAAATTTAAAATAACATACGAATGTTTGTAGAGATGACAATTAAAAAACATATGAAATATTACTATTTATACTCTGTCCATAATTTTATTCTCTTTTTGACAGTTTGATAACTAGTCTACGCGGCGATAACGAATATGCATCGATTTTATTTAAGAGGAAGGTTCAATATGTTTGAAAAAAGTAAAATGTTTATTTAGCTATAAATACTGAATATTACCCACGTTTAATATGATAAACATATAAATTGATTATTAATTTTACAAAGGACTCAAGTGATGAGTCTTTTATTATTTAATTTTGTTCATTAGTCTAAGTTTAAAATTGAATGTCAATCATTTTGAAGGTAATTTTGTTGACAATAGGGTAGATGACTGTCAAGTCAAATCAGTACCTTTTTAGTAAACGTCAAAACGTTAGCGTCCGTACATTTTTACGTACGTTAATTTAACAATTATAATCTAAATTAAAAAGGTTTAAATGAAACTGAACGACAATTTTCATAGTATTTTAAGTAATTTTATTGCGACACTTGGTAAAATAATTTATCTTGAGCATAGGCATCTACACCATTGCTTGAGAACGTAACTATGCCAGAGTTTGTAAAATTACACTTTAAAACTCGCTGTTAGAAAAATACATACCTAGATTATCTATGTTCATTTGATTGAGTATAATCAAATGAAAATAGATAATCTATGTTTTTAATATTTATTTAAAAACATAATTATCTATTTTCATTTGATTGAGTATAATGACTTGTCTCGTGAATGTGCCGTTAGAATATCTTTCTTCTTAAAAAGGAATCCTTATTTAAATTAAAGGGGTCGGGGACGAGGTACGGTTCACCTTCGTTCTATGTATATTGTTCTTACGTTGACGTTTATTTTTCAAACAAACAAGAAAGAGCGGTAGCTTTCCCCTCTTTTCCAATTGCTATTATACAATGAACTGCGGCCATGTACCGCGCAATTGTTATTAATCCAATTCCCGACGTCGTTACATGATCAAAAGCCCACAAAAATATGTTAAAAAGAAAAAAGAATGCAAAGGATCTTGACCAAAAGTGGTCTAGCAATGTTTCATGTTGCAAAATCAAAATAATTTAAAAAAAAAACATATATTTTACAAACATTTCACTTCAGGAATTTTATTTTAGTATCCGTAATATTTCCGTATAAAGTCATGATATTGACGTTTCTCTTAATTTGTACGAGCTACGTTAGCTACGTTATCTTTAAACAAAAGCATCACAAAAATGATATCAAATTCATAATATCATAAAATAGCTAAACAACTAGTAAAATTATTACGTTTTACAGTGTATTTAATTAATATTTTATGGTTCTGTTATAATAATCATTATTTTTGTGTTTCGTCTCACGCAACTGTCAAGCCAGATGACAGACGAGTTGGCAGTCATTACTGTTTATGTGTCGATTGACAATAGTCACTGTGATAATCTCTCCACTTAAATAGTTATAGTCCATTGAAATGTTACATTTTTTAGGCCTTACCTTGCGTTTTTTAGAGGACGCAATTTTATTTTTTTGATGTGTAGGGGGGGTCAGTGTACAGCTAAAACCAAGTTTGTGGGGTCGCCACCCTTGTCCCATGGCCGCCATCTTGAAAATAGGGGTTGAAATGGTTTTTACGATATATCTCTTAAACTATTTATCTGATAAAAAAAAATTTGTGACATTTTTTGTTGCAAATTGAATTCTCTACAACTTTGGTCCAATATCTTTTTGTCGTAGAACTATAAATAAAAAAGTTATAAGCGAAAATGTTCAGAAGTTCGAGAAAAAAAATTATATTTTTCGATACTTTTTTTTTATCATTTTACGAAAAAATTATATCAGACCATTTTTGTAGATCGTTTTTTAAGGAACAACTTTATTGAGCAACATTTTTTCATTAAGTCAATAGCTAAGGTTCTACAGCGCTCCGAAGTGAGTATTATTTTTCAGTACTCTTAACTATACATATATTATACGTGTGTACTAATAATGTGTCATCAGTTATTGTATTTTTTAATTTTTTATTATAATTTTTTTATTTATTAATTTTGCAATATTATTAATAATTAATTATTGACTCTTTTCCACTCAATTACAGAATTTTACAATTATTGATTTTTAAAATAATTTTAAATCTGAATGGCCATCAGATTTAAAATTATTTTAAAAATCAATAATTGTACCGAGAATACTGTCCAGGTAGAAAATACCCAAGTGACCATGAGGGAACAAAAGAACATCTGCCTGCTGTTCTTATTATTATTTCTAACCTCTCTTATTCTAAGAATAGCTGATAATATTGTGTTGAAGTTGTCGTTCAACTTTTATCTTTTAGTTGTGCTACATATTTCTCTACGTGCGGATGTATTTTATTCTGTTTTTAATTGTGAAGACGATTTAATTTCTGAACACTTTCGCTTATAACTTTTTTATTTATAGTTCTACGACAAAATGATACTGGACCAAATTTGTGGAGAATTTAATTTGCATCAAAAAATGTTAACTAATTTTTTTTATCAGATAAATATTTTAAGAGATGTATCGTAAAAACCATTTCAACCCCTATTTTCAAGATGGCGGCCGTGGGACAAGGGTGGTGACCCCACAAACTTGGTTTTAGCTTTACACTGACCCTCCCTACACATCAAAAAAATTAAATTGCGTCCTCTAAAAAACGCAACCCCAAATGTAACTTTTCAATGGACTAGTAATACTACTTACGGAACTCCGTTTGAGTAGCTGGTGACTTGTTTTGTTTTTAACTAGTATTGTTTTTTTTGTACATGAATGATCTGTGGTTATTTTATAAATTGCGGGTAGGTTAAACATAATTTGTAGGTCCTTGTTTGTAGGAATTTCTTAAAAACACGGGTATTTGTGGGAAAATTAACACTTTTATTTGAATATATATAAAGCGTAGTCTATAATTGTCGTGGCCACATCAAAAACTCTTATTTATTTTATTAAAATTAGGGACAAACTATAATAGATGATAACACAGTTCACTATTTAATAAGAATAAGTTAATAGAAATTATTTTGACTGGTTATACCGGTAACGCAATGGTATTGGTCAATTGACAAATATTAATGAATAGTGGGGTTATAAAAAGGGTAGGAATAAGTTCAGAACATTGTCTTGAGTGCGAAGAGTAGTTAACGAACAACTTAGCAGTTACTGTAGTTAGTGATTTTCATATTTTATATCAGTACTTGTGAGGTACATGTTTCTTACATAATAAATAAAGATTTATTGTCCAACAGCTTAAGACGGAATTAAATACATACATGGTCATTGTCCTTTATCTTTGGATATAACTGGTAATTATTATCAGTTTTATTTTTCTAAGAAGAAGTGTAGAAAATGAATTGACTAAAAGTAAAGTATGTCTGTTCGCTCTCAAAACGAAGCCAAATACACTGTCACTCTGCTGTTCTATTATGATATTTTTAATTACTTAGGTATAATTAATTGACACCAAGCTCCAAAGTATACATCATTTACTACAAAGAAATCTCGAAAGCCTATGTGAGTGTGACTCGTGTCCCCTTTCTCCACCAAAGTGATGACCTATTTTGGGGGTATTAGTTTTGCAAAGTAGGAATATGTAAAGTACTGACGGTATTTCGAGGCAGTGAGCGGCTGTTACAACATATTTTTCAGTTACGATTGCTCCCCCACAAAAAGCAGCCCATATCTGACCTTGGAATTTTTCTCTTCTTAACGCTACCTGAAATAAAAGTCGTCGTTATTTTTCTTTAAATCAGTTTTTTTAATATTATTTTGATGACTTTTAAAGTTTTTATTTATTTTCTTAACAGTGATGTCCCAATCATTAATTTTGACAAAGTACTACGGTAGATTTGGAGTAAAGATTAAAAAACCTTTGATCAATATTACTAAATTAGTATACATATATATGAGTACGTAAATGATCTATACCTGGTACGGTACATCAGCTCGGCTAGCTGTTACTCCACCGTATATCCTTAGCTGACATATATTCGTTAATGAAGGATATCTTTCATTCTGTTTTACTATATCCTAAGTACAAATAATGCAAATTACTAAGTCTGTAACTGATCAAGAGGATTACGTGCATAAAATCGAAAGTGCAATTTTTTCAAGTCGCATGATAGCACTTGTCATGTAATGGGTTGCCTTCTCTAGAGGAGAGGAGGATTCGCTCTTTCCTAGTTAGATCAGGGTCAGATATCCAGGGATTAGATAACGATGGCCAAGATCTGTCTAGGTTTGGTGGCTAATTCGCATCAAGTGTATATCGGCTTTCCCAGCAATAAGCCTGATGTTGAATTTTGTGAAACTGAAACAAACTGAAATCTTGCACCGGTTCCTTGGGGCTACAGAACTTTACCCGACATTACTTACAGGTCAGAAAATACGGTGTGAGGGGCTACAACTAAACAGACAAAAATGGTGGCCAGGATCTGAGGACTAAAGTTCTGAAGTACCGATGCGGTACTTCAAAGTTGAAGAATCTTTTACTGGGAGGCCGCTTAGCCTCCACGGTAAAATATTGACATAGGGTTAGATATTTAAGGTCTGATGATGGAGGCACTATGAGGTTTTAGTAACTTCGGTTTAGATGTGGTCACTTCGTCATGCCCTCATTGATGTAACTCTCGTAGGTTTCAAGACAAAAAACTCACTCTTCAAATTGTGTTAGCATATATTAATAAAGTGTTTACCCGAAAATCGAACGTATTATTATTATACTTAGGGGTTCTCCTTGTACCCACAAATGTCGTATTACATACAGCCAAGATAGCGATCACCGTTTTTAGTTGTGTTAATAATGTTATCATTGGAATTTCGATAATGGTGATTTTTATTGAACTTATATTATGGGTATTGGATCTTATTCATTTTTATTGCATTTTACGGGTTGAGTATAAAAATACCTTTGTGTAATGTTTAATACTTTAACACTATTTATTTTCTATACTATGTATATAATTTTGAGGCTTTTTGTCATATTCTTAAATTATGACATTGTAATTTTTCTGTCTTTGAGGAAGCAAAAACATCATAGAATTGACTAGTGTTTGTATACTCTATGGCAATGACCAAGAAGAGTAGGTCAAAAACTTTTTAGAATAGTCTATGTCACGGTTCAATTTTTTCAATAAAATTAGTATACTAGCGTAAAGTATAGGTACTAAGCGTATGGTTTGTTCTATAATAATATTTACGTCATTTAATCCATAACCTTAGTATACTTGCGTAGTATACTGATATATGATTTAACCACTCATGTACGAATGTGGATTTTTTTCTAACGATAAAAATAGCATCTCCCGTACCTCTATCTTGATGATGGTGACGGTAGTGTGGCATAAATTTTATCTACTATATTTATAAAGACTAGTCGTTGTCGCCTCGAAGCGAGAGGGAGAAGAGAGCTACCTTTACCTTATAGATCGATGTTAAATACCCGATCCGTAAAGATTCCCAACAAATTTTGGGTACTAGTGATAAAGTAATAAAGAAATTAATAAGGCCTTTATTACTTCATAACTGTAATACATAAAATATAAATATGCTTGCAATTATCTATGTTAAGTTTTCATTTCGTTATGAATCCCTTCTTGGGTAAAGGCCTCCTCCAACTTTTTCGATCTCCCCCTTCTCTCGTCCATCCATTTACACATACCTGAACTAGGGCGATTATTCGCATCCGCATCTGCAATTGCGGAGCATCTGCACCGATTTGAACAACTGCATCCGCATCCACATCCGCATCTGCATCAATCGATGCGGATATTCATGCGGATGCAGATGTACCACAAGTCGCGACAAAAAAGAAAATAGGTGGAGCCGGCGACGTCCGCGAGCCCTATGCACGTGTGTATTGACAAATAGTAACGAAGATTTTGTTCGGTGACAAGATTCGACGCGTTTGTTATTGTGTATGTATCATTTGTTTCTCGTAAATCAATCGTAACGTGTTTAGCTAGTTGCGCTTATCATATTTGTTGTCGTTTCGAGTTTGTTTTCTTTGAAATTGTAAGTAAACACTGATCATTTGAAAGTAAATCGAAAAACATTGTAATGTCACCAACGCAAAGTGACTTTTGGAATTATTTTAAACCAAATACTAAGGGCCCAGGTGTCTGTGGGATCGTTAGCGTGAGCGCAGTGGCGGGCAGATGCTGGTTTTTATAAAATATCCTAAGATCCGCATCCGCATCCTCATCCGCGGATGCTAGCCGTCAAATATCCGCATCCGCATCCTCGGATGTGAAAAAATATGCATCCGCAACATTCCTGACCTGAACGATATGATCGATCCAGCGTTTTAAAGGTCTACCAACATTCCTCTTTCCGTCTGGGTCTGTCCATTTTGTAGTTTGTATGGTCCATCTTTTATCGCTTAAACGTGACACATGTCCTGCCCATTGCCACTTCATTCTTAAGGCATGTTTTAGCGCATCTGTGATTTTCGTTTTGCTACGTATTATGTCACCTCTAACTTCGTGAACTTTTCTTATTTTTAGAATGCTTCTCTCCATTACCTTCTGACATGTGTTTATTCTAGTTTTGTTAGTAGTGTTTGTATACTCTTTGGTTTTGATTTTATTATTGTAGATCCATGTTTGACAGCCATATGTCCAACAAGGTAGTAGACAAGTGTCCATTATAGTTTTTTTCATATTAAGATTGTAGTCACCTTTTAATACTTCTTTATGTGCCCAGATTTTTTTCTATGTTATATTTATGCCTCTTTCTACCTCCACTTCATTATGAAACTTGTTAAATGATACTTGCTTACCTAGATAGATATAGCTGTTGATATATTCTATTTCTGTATCACGTGCCGCGTATCTATGCCACCGTTCCCGTGAGTGAGCGCCGGGCGAACAAAAGTGTTTGCGATGGGCTCCATCCGCAAATTTCCGCATGGTCCTCTACATCCTGTGCCCATTTACTGATTAGATAAGCCTTTTCAACTTCGTTAAACGTTGGCAAGAGGGTGCACCACCGCACTTACCATTAGTGCCTTCGACCATCTTTTTGGGTTTATGTCGTTTAAACTTGTAGTAAACGTGTATTCATTTGTGTCATCGTAGTAGCAGGACGAGGTTCCAAATGCAGGAGAGAGCGGTAATAAAACTACTTGACTCGTGTACTCGACACGTTTATCTTGATTTTTTTTTTAATTTTCACAGCACAAATCAATCTCGCGACACGAGCATGCACACTCCACACACCATATTCCCGGCCATCACCTATTCTTCTCTCTCACACATCTGTCTCACTCACATCTTCCTTCCCGCTCACACGCATTCTGTCTCATTCACTCATTCATCTCATAGTCTGACACAATCATATCTACATGTACCTATGTACTTTATACATCCCACATTTTTTTTAAATTAATTAGTGTATTTCAAATCCAGAGTTTAACAATAGTTGGTGGGTGCGTTAAAGTTGAGTTGAAAGTTCAACTAATACTAGCTGGCGGGTGACACATACTGAAGTTGAAAGTTCAACTGACACTAGCTGTAGTATACTCATATACTAGCTGCAGTATACTCTTATAATATACAAGCTGTAGAATAATCTCAACTTCAACACGTGTGACACATGCGCTGAAGTGGAGTTGAGTTCAACTAAAACAGCTGTTGTGTAATACTCGCGTTGACTTTGAGTTGAGAGTTCAACTAATACTAGCTGGAGTGGGACACAAGTGTTGACGTTCAACACGCGGTATATAAGGGGATTCATCTAAAACAAGAATTGTTGAAATCCTTTTACAATAGGCGAAGATATCACGGAGAACATTTAAAAAGATTTTTTTTTTTAATTATCATTTTTATATCTCACTTTCGAGTGGCAGTCCACAATGTTTGTAAGTTATAATAACAAAATGTCATCTACTCTTCACGTTTCACAAAACTTTGCTTTTCTCGATGCATGGACGTTAATAATTGTTGAGAATAATAAATAGACAAATAATTGTGTGATGAGCATGATCTGTGTGTGATGTCTGGGTGTAATTTATCTATAATATGTATCTATAATATGTATGTATTTAGAAATATATAATTATGTATATCATCAATCTGATTACCATAGGCTCTGCCTAATTTGAGATCAGACGGGCGTGTGTGACATGACGTAGCAAATTATAATTATTATTTTTTTATCCTGTTACTTTACCATATGCATTGTGACGAGTATAAATTGCTTAGAACCATATTAAAGTAATCGAATCGCAACAAGTGATATGCTTATTATTGAGTAGTTACGGTGACCATTTGTTTTCTTCAACATCAGTTCCACTTCACTAAAAGGTGTTCCGAAAGTAAATGCATGAGTTACTATAAATAATATCTACCCAAATCACTATTTTATAGGTGTCCGTATAATATTTTAGGAGTTCACATTCTCCAGGATCCCAACATCAGATTCTGGCCTGGTGAAAATTGGACCAACTGGAAAGTATACCATTTCAACCAAAAATAAATTTTTAAATCCATCTTTGAGTAATCTGGTAACATACAAAAAAAGATTCCGACGAACTGAGAACCTCCTTTTTTTAAGTTGGTTAAAAATACTTTAATAAATCAATACTTTATTTAAACTGAATAGTCATAATATGAATGTAGTTTTAATATAATACATATAAATATATGTTAGTACTAATAAGATTTCTTCTAGTAAATTAGAACTAATTGTATTAGAACTGCATGTTCTAAATGGTACTTGCTTATGGGTGGTGTAACCCGTTATACGCGTATATACTCCAGGAGATTTACCACATGCGCGACCATAAGATACTATGCCAAACAAATATCCCAGACATGCCATTGGTCCTCCGGAATCACCCTGAAATAAAAAATATTTTTATAGAATCATATTCTAATTCCAGTTATAATATTGACAAATATTGTAACTGACAACAGCAAATCGACAAAATTTGCTCTAAATTAGACAGCTATGTTTACGTCTTGAATAGAACAAGGCAAGTAGCTACAAAAAACGCTACTCTCTGGGCATACCACGGTTACGTCTCCGCAGTCCTGCGCTACGGAATAGTCATATGGGGTAACTCTGTGGATTTAATAAGAGCATTTAGGGCACAAAAGAAATGTGTGAAGGCAATAAGTGGTTCTGAATACTCAGATAGTTGCGTTCCACCGTTTAAGGAAAACAGAATTCTACCACTGCCTTGTCTGTTGTACATTTATGAGATTTGTATATTTGTTCATAAAAATCCACGATTGTTTGAGAAAAATATAGCAATAACTAATAGAAATAGTAGATTCCATAATAAATTATATATGCCATACCAACGCACTAAAATGTATGCCCGAAATTCGTACTGCATGTCCATTAGAATTTATAATAAATTACCCATCTGCTTTAAAGACCTCAATTTAAATTTGTTTAAACATAAATTATTTGATTTATTACTAATTAAATGTTATTATTCAACAGACGAATTTCTTATTAAATTATTATGATCTGTGTGTCTGTCTGTGTGTCAGCCTGTGTATCAGCCTGTCTGTCTGTTTATCTGTCTGTCAAAACTCTTTTCCTCAGGAACACGTGGAGGTATTAAGTTTAAACTTGCGAATGAATATATTTTTAAATATATAATCTTTATCATTAAAAATTAACATCAAATACTTATGTCTTGTAAACAATCAAGCTTCTAAGTCAACGCAATTAAAAGAAATGGTCATTCAAGCCTCTTATCTTTTAACCAATTTTAGCACTTCTAGTAGATCAAACACACACACTTTAGTAAATCAAAATCTATACTTCTCTTTGAACTAGAATTATGAAAATTGGTAAGAATAAAAGTCTCACAGCACAAGTAAATACGTAAACGTGACGTAAATAGGTCTGTCTTCGGAAAAACGGGCAATAATCTTCGAGAATTGATTCCCGAGATAGACGAGCTATCTACATACATACGAGCTATCTACGTACGTACGAGAAGCTGTAACGGCCTGGTTACCCGATACGAGCGATTACGGATGATTTATTGATTTTTTAAACTGTCTTGTTTCCTGTTACTTGTTTCAACCTGTAGCATATTTGATTTTTTTCAATAACACTCAGTAGTCGTACTTCTTCACTCCTTCAATAACCCACATAAGTGCTTGAAACCACCTTAAGAAATTACACAATAAGAATGACGTCGTCTTTTTAGTCAAAAATTAATATTATTGTAAATAACTAAGCACACACTTTATGCTCTGGCCATATTTTACATTTTATAATACAGAGTTTGCCGTCTCGTTTCAGCCGTGTAAACTGTTATATATTTACACAGAATTTTTGATATTTCAGAATTCTGCAAAGAAAAATAAAATAGGTGTTAGATGCAATAAATGCACCTTGTTCATACGTCATTTTCAACTGTCATATTACTGCTATTTACTTTTATACAATCTACTTCCATTACAGCTATTTGCTTTCGTCGTATTAGCACGACGGAAAGTAAAGACGATGATTATTTTACAGCAAAATAATAATTTGATAATAATTTTAAGTCGCGATGAATGAAGTTTGTTTGGCCGTGCACACTGTCACAATCATTTTTTTACATTTTGAAATAATAAAAATCTTTAACTTTTTTATTTTTGTCGGCTACCCTATTCATGAGATACCGCGGAAGGTCAGCAGAGGTTTAGTTGGCTCATTCCAGTTTCTCTTTATTCAGTGCCAAAACTGGACCTTCTTAGATATATAAATATATATAAGCTGCTAATTGTAATTTGCAAAGAACCCTAAAAGAAAAGTCCTAAACCTCTAGATGTCCCTAAGGAAAACCATGTTTTTGAAAAAATACATTAAAAAACAATTGCATTTTAATATATTGGATGAAAGCCCGAAAGCGACTTCACGGTTGACAATCTGAGGCCTTAACATTTAGGCTTCTTAACGTACGTAGAATAAAGCACCAGAAGTAAATACCTGGCAACTATCTTTCCCATTACGGCCGGCACACACTTGCGTAAGTCTTGACAATCTATTATATGTGTTCAGGCAGGCTTGAAAAGACAGTGTTGGCACGCACACCATTCGAAGGTAACGAGGCATTATTTTCTAAAACAATAAAAAGATTTCTTGAGTTTATCAATTAATTAGATATACTAAAAAATAAAAAAATAAACTTTGTATTTAATGACAATGACACAGACACGATTGTTAAAAACATACAATTAATGTAAAAGGATTTGAATCAAATGTGTATTACTGTAAAAGCATAACCTAAGGTAAATGTTAAGACTCCAAAGTAAATACTAATGCACATTTATTTCGTGATAAAAAACAAGCTTTCCCTGGAATAATCGTTTTTTTCGAAGTTTTACAAACATGCACTCAGTAAATCTAAGATTTTACTGCAATGATACTCACATTTTATTTTATACTATCAAAGCATATTATTGTTGATTTTTTTCGACATCTTCAATAATCATCGTCATATTTCAGCCATTTCACCCAAGATCTTCCTCATGAATCATTCAGTCTATTGGTGAAAACCGTAAGAAAATCTGTTCGGTAGTGATTGAGTTTATCGCGAACAGACAGACAGACGCGGCGGGAGACTTTGTTTTATTATATGTAATATGATACATTTATTAACACTCAGTTGAAGTTGGGCTGTATCGTAGTTAGACTGAAAGTCGACCCCAACTATAGTAGGAAAAAGGCGCGGAGGATGACATTTATTAACACTCTTACAAACTCTTACTTTCTCACTCTTATATACATAGAAGAACATAAGGTACCTTTTATCCAGAAAGAAGTACCTACTATTCTTGATTGATGGGAAAATTATTATTTGGCAAAAGGTAGTAAATGGATAAAACGAGAAAGAAAAAGAGAGAAAGTCTTATAAATGATGACTTAAAGTTATTCTTTCTTCTTTATGAAATTTATATTCTTCCAAGCCGATAAAAATCAGAAAACACTAATAAGAACAGGGAAAAAATGAAGTAAAAGCAAACTGAAAGCGCTTTCTTGTGTAGGATTTTTGGAAGTGATCTATATAATAATAGGTACGTGAGAAGAATTTTTAAACGCATTTTTTAAGGAAACGCGCACAGATAGGAATGTGATATTTGGAATACTTAAAGTTTGTGCGGAGAAGTGCAGAAAGCTAAAAAAAATTAACAACATGTACTATAAAATTAAAAAAAATATTTAAAAACAGCTGCATAAAGCTATGGGTGAGGCATATATTTTGACCTGTCATGGTACAAACGTCTATACAATGACAGTTTAAGTTATACTGGTCAAAGAAATAATACAAGAAGATGTGATAAAATAGGTACATTAACATGAAACAAAACATACACGCTATCATATCCTCACTTGGTAGATTTTAAATAAAATGGCGGAAGAGATGAAAAAATGCGTACTGTTACATCCCTTATTTTAATACTATAATATAGAAGTGCAATACAATATTGCTGACTTGCAATAATAGCAGATTGACACAAATTTAACATTGCAAATCAGCAATAAATACGCTATAAATACGAATCAGTTTCCTAAATTCGTTCAGTTATTATTCTCTAGTGCTGATATAATTTGTGGTCTCTAACCACTCCCCAACCTTGGTTGGTTTTCAGCAAGGAATTCTAGAGCAATAATATACTCCGGGTCTATCCTGCCCTTCGTTAGGGCTGGTAAACGCGTATAATCCGTGCTAAGTGGTGAAGTGTAAGTCTATTGTCTGTCTTATTACCAAGAGTTGTGTTAAGTAAAAAAATAATAAACAATTGTGATAGTCAGTAGTGTTTTTTTTTATAAGTGCCGGACTGTCCAATCTAACGAGATTTTACGGATGCCTATAAAAAATATAAATCACATACTCCGTCCATTGTGCCATATCCTGAAACCAAGCAGTCTGTATTATCAGGTATGTTCATTCCTCTGTTTTCATGTCCGATAGTTAATATTGGGATAGGTTGTATTGTTCTTGAAAATACGAAACGTAACGTCACCTGTAATGTAAAAAAGTTTGTAATAACATCAGTTTTTGTTTAAAAATCATACCAAGGAATTGTGTGTGTCACATTATAACACTTGGGAATGACTTATGTTACAAGTAAGTGAAAGAAAAATCATATGCTATTATAATGTCAGGGTCCTAAATTTAGACTAATCTGTTTTTAAATTGTTCTGTTTGTAAACATTTTGGAATGCATATTTATAATAAAGAATATTATTGAAAAACTTTTTTATGTTCCCACAATCAAAATGTTATTCTTAATTAGTTCTACCCGGCTTCTTCGCCATTAGACCCATTGCAGGCATACATAAACTCCAAACAGGTGTTGACCACCATTTTAGGCGACACCGTGCCGTCAAAGGAAAGCGGATCCGCCTATAGGGGAGGGTTCGCTGTCCACTGAATATGAGTCTTCTCTGAACTGATGATCGGGCGATGGTTTCCGATAGCGCATAACTGTATCAGAGGGTCAAGATCCCCGCACTGTACAGTGAGGTCACCTGCCGATCATTTCCTATTTACCTTTTGGCACTTCAAAAACTTAATAAACTAAAAAGTTTACCCGCAATAGAGCAAAGTCGTGTGCCAAGGTACGTCTGTTATAAAGTTTATGTTTATAACAAACTGCAATACTCCTCCATGCTTCAGACCGTTGTATTTGTTTTAATGCTTGCAGCCGCTTCTTCCGAGTCCCTCTTAACACCACACTTGACTGAATAGTGCCAGCTATGACTTTTGTACGTCTCGTTTTCCTAATAATGAATATAGAAATCTTAATGAATAATTCAAAGGAAAAAAGCCTCACTATACCGGAAAAAGCCGAACGTTTAACATTGTTTAATAACGGTGTGCATTTGTTTTAAGTGCAATGCGTAATGTATGCATAAATAACTAGTGAAAATCAGTAATCAACATCTAAATAAATTATATTTAAATACATCGAAGGACCATTTGAAACAGTTGGGTAGCTACAATTCTTATAGAATTCTGCTATGTCCGACTTCTTTCATTTGTTTTACTGCGGTTTTCTGTGGGAAGGTGCTTCTCTAGTTTGGTGGTTGCAGTTTGACAGTTCAGACATACCTCGTTCTTAAATAAAGGAGTGGTCACATAATCTATTTAGGCATACGTCTAATCCAATCTTTGATATACATACATGCACCTGTGACCTATGTATAAAATTGTATTGTAAAAAAATCTTTCCACCGGGAAACAGCCAGCTGACATTTTTATTTATTCGTAATAGTATATAAACTGTCATCTTATAAATTTTCAATTGAGAAGAAATCACTGAACGTATAAGTGCATATTTTTTTTACGTTCATATGACCAGATGACGTATAATTCACCACTCTATGATTTTTCTTTTTCTTCAAGATATTTAGTTAGCTATAATTTGAAACAATTCTGAATCGCGAGGAAATGACTAAAAATAATATATTTTTTACGTATTCAACCCCCCGACCGAACCGCAGCTGACGTTCACGAGGCTTCATAATATAACTTTCTAAACCATGTTATGAATTATCGCCCAAAAGTAAATGACTGACGAAATTCGTACAAAAGCCTGATGAAGACTCGAATTTGGGCTTTATAGACACATTTATGACTTAAAATATTATTTAGTTTCAAACCCTTACTGGCTTTATACTAATACTATATTTAATTTGATAGCCAGTTCTCTTATTTTTGATCTAGGTGTGTGACATACAAAATATCGAAACAATGCGCCGCTGTGGCCACGTATCGATCCGTAATAATTGATCCACCGCAAGCTGCCATATATTGTCTGCCAAGTCGCATTTCTCGTCTTAAAGCTACCTGAAAGCAAAATTATGATACGGATAGATGAATTTGGACGGATGGATGCCAGAAAACTTGTCCTAAGCTATTTTATTTGCAAGTTTTGTTCAAAGGTGTTTTATGCTTGATTGAGGACCATTTAACCTTCAGTTTCTATGTAGTAGTGGTTTTCCTTTGCACACTAGATAACCAATTACTCTTCTTATTAGAGTTTTTGTGCAGTTAGTATTCAGTCTTTTAACAAACAACACTAAATTTATTAATTTATTTAAGTCCATACCGCTCGATACCACGGCCTCACAGAAAACCGGCAGTGAAGCAATGCTTGCATTGCATTTCGCCGCGTGAGTGAGGTTACCGGAGGCCCTAACCCTTCCCTCTCCCCTATTCCCGTCCTTCCCCTACCCCCCCTCTCCTTTCTTCCCACTCTTCCCCCCTCCCCCTCTTCTCCTACTCCCGCCGTAAAGGGCGGCAACAAAGTCCCAGGGTTAAATAGTCGAGAAAGAAAGAAACTGTAATGAAAAATACCTGGTAGGGTATACTTCCTTTAGAAGCAGGCACTCCGCCGTATATCCTTCGTGCACATGGATTATTCTGACGAGCATATTTTTGGTTTTGATTCAATATTGTCTAGAACACATAATTTGACTTGGTTAACCTTGGTAGCTCTTGCAGATAAAATCCGGTAGTATTGATACACAAAGTACTCAATACCTTAAAATTTAAAATCGGACGTTGTAGAGTTACATTCAATTTTCCAAATGATATCATCTCAACACAGGATATGTAATACAACAACCAATAAACTATGATTGTTACAAATGCCACCATTTGAATTTGTTGTATCATAAATACAATATTTTTAAGTGACATCGAAACAAGCAAGTTTTTTACTTATAAGTTGTTCATTAAAGGTCAGTGCCCTAAAAAAATAAATAGTTTCTAAAATTCATGTGATACTAGAAATTATATGTACATTATTTTATTATGGACACTATCCCGCGCAAGAATCAGCACAGGAATTCCGCCAATGTCAAGTGTTTTATAATTATACAAGCTATCAGAGTAATTAAACTTATTGAAATTACTAGAAAATAATACTAAAAAACTGACATAACTCTGTATCTAACGTAATGTTTGTATACTCTTTGATCTATACCATAACCTCAAAGCAAAGACTAAAGAAGCCAGCTAATTTAGTATAAACAAAGAGCTAGTATAAATTTGTTCAAAGGTCTAGTTCTAAAATTCTAATCTGAGAAGTTATTCCAAACCTTTTCTATAACCTGATACTTAATTATTATTAGGTGACATCATTAGATTATGTAAGGATCTTGATCTTGGAGGATGGATGAAGGATATTCAGGTCCTATGTAAGGAGGCATTTATAACTATGGTATTCAGAATGAAATATCCTGCAAGATGTATAAAAAACAGAAGACCAAGTGTATTTTTGGAAGTCATAATAGAATATTACTCACGGAACGGCTACATCTTGGCCGGCATTAAAATGAGATACTTACCGCAATCCACCACACAAATCGAATACTCGTAAGTCGCTAAGAGTACTCGATTTGATACATATAATGATAACTATATGACACTGAATACGCAGTAGTAGACATGCTATATTAGGGTATTAGAGATATTATAATTAAGTTTTTTTCTATTAAATATAATTATTATTTTTGAAAGATAACATTGTAGCATTGTGTGTCTTTTTATGTGTGTGTGCGTGCGTGCGTGCGTGCGTGCGTGCGTGTGTGTGTGTGTGCGTGCGTATGTGCTGGAGTGAGAGAAAACCTTGGGACACTTAACTAATGCTGCTTACTCTAAATGTTTTAGTAAAGCTTCTGTGCCTTCGTAGTCTAGTTGTAAAAGCCAAGCCAAGTATATTTGGCTTATTATAAAACTTGCAACCTAGACTCTTAAACTGACGCCTGGTAAAAGTTCTGCAGCGAAAACCAGAACAAACAGGTTACTTACTGCGTTTTTTGTGGTCAGGTAGGGTAATACTTTTATGCACTTGTAGGATTGTTCTAAGAATAAACAACTGTCTGACTGACTGTTAGAACCATAAACTTAATATAGAACTTTATTTTCTGCGTCAAGTTGTGCAGTGGGGTCCCTTATTGGCTTTTTGTTAATAACACAGCTGCAGCAGCATTAGTTGGGTTTTTGCGGACCCTCCCCAGACTGGGATCCAGTACTGCATACTGGATAATAGACTGACAAAGGGCAAAATAGATTATTCTTAACCGTGTTTGGCTAATGGTATCACGTAGGGTTTTGAAGAGGTGTATTAGCCTTCTTATTCTTGTTTTTACGGCGCTAACCTGAATATCCCACGAGAGCCTGCTGTCATTCTGTACGCTAAGGTATTTTACATTTGCAGCTCGAGTAATTTTTTGGCAGGCACGATCATTATAAACCTGGCAGGTGTGAGCTCTGATGGTGAACTCATTAGATGGTGTATTGATCTTTAACAGAGAAAAAGGAATATATTTTTTATCCAGATTAAGCGTAAGTAAATGTTTAGAAAGCCAGGTTGTAATTTGTTTTAAGGAGTATTCAGCACGTTCTCTCACTCTCAAATTAATGTAATTAGAGTAGGTGGCGCCAACTGGCCCATGGCTCAAGAAAGTGTGTCCGGGCCGATAACTCTTTGAAACGGACTGCTAATTGCTTGATAGTTTTTTTTTATACATGTAGTAGATATTATCAAAATATATCTCCTTTTATAGATAAACTAAAAGTCTGTTAGTTAAAGCAAAAAAAAGTAAATATTAACCTCGTTGGCGTGTCCGCACCCTGGGTTGCTGTAGAAATTATGCTTTATATTTTTTTTCTATTAGACCGCGGTATTTCAGATTCGGCCACAAATAAATAGTTACTTACTTTTAAATAATATACCTTTTCAGAGCAGTTACAACTATTTGACAAGGATTACTACCCATGTTTACGCACTTCTCTTTTATTATGGTAAGTAATCACTTTCGGTGATATAGTAACCCGAAAAGTTGATTTTGGTGAAATGAATGAATTTTGGGAATTTTAAAAGTGTTTATTTATAACAAAAGTGTCCCTTGTATGCACTAGAATTCATAATTATAAGGAGCTTTCTAATACAAATTCTGGTTAGTTTTGAAAATATCTAGGATTTCGCTAATAATTTTGATTTCAGTGGTAGTAATTTCGGTGTTTTCTACTAAATACATCGAACCGAACGGCAATCAGAAGTAGTTATATTAAACTGTGTATTGAGGGTATTTTCTTTCTTAGAGGGGCTCGTGACTAAGTGGTAACCGAGTAGGTTAGCACATTACAAAGTTAAGTAATACTAGCCAGGTCACTCTACGATGGGTGACCATTCTTAACACATTGAGATCCGTCCATGCCTCGGAGAGCACGTTAAACCGTCGGTCCCGGGTGCCATACAAACATCTGTGGCATTCGTTACGGGTAGTTGGGAGCCCTAAAAAGTCCCGCAACCTGGTCTAACTACAGAACTTCGATATTTGCCTAGTACTTGGGTTGTGGAGGTCTAATGGCAGTCACTTCACGTAAAATATCAAATTTCGACTGTGTCGTAGTTCGACTAAAAGCCGACCCCAACTTAGTTGGGAAAAGGCGCGGAGGATGATTGAGGGTATTTTTTTATTTAACTATACTTATTATGCCATATTTTAAAGAAGATGGTATAACCACCAAAAGTATTTGCTGAAAGACTTTAAGCAGTAGTTTATTATAAGGAGAAACATAAATGATTAATGTATTTATTTTTGCAAATAGATTTTTTCAGACACTTTTACACGTCGATTATTTCTGTAAAGCTAGATGGTGCCGGCATTTTCTATGACTAGCTTTGAAAAGAAACTGACTCAAGGATCCAAAGCTACATAACCTCAAACTGTGCAAGTACCATGATGGCATCCAGAGTTGTTCTTATATGAAAGAACCATTTCAATTTTGAGGTGACCAGCCACAACACGGGTTTCGTGACTGGTCACCTCAAAATTTAAATGGTTCTTTATAATATCTTGCATTATGGTTCTCGAAGACTACTGGGGTAGCCTAGATAAGTCGGTAATGAAACTAGACCACATCTTATAGAGCCCCACGACTCTAAACAGTCCGCCACCGCTGTCAAACATTTGAGGAGGCCAATGAATGTACTTACTAGGCAACGTTAGTGTAGCAGAAAGAAAAAGTATGGTAAACAAACCAATATTGACTTAATCTTTAGCAGTTCAGGTGTTGTATACAAGAGAGTAGCATTTTGTGGATGCCTGTGTCTATAAACTGGGCAAATATTAGTCCAACAGTAACGAATAAAGTACTCTCAAACATTATAAGAGCTGATATGAAAATAATGAGTAAGAATGAATAAGATTTATGGATTAAAACTGTAAAATTGATTGTTATTTACGGTTCGCCACAAATCACTGGCATTGGCGGTATTTAGTTCTCACATAATGGAACTAACAGCTTTCAGGTCCATACATTATTGGTTATGACACCTTATATTTTAAACTATTGACAGCTGCCTCACCACTAATATCAAACTCCCGTCTTAGAGGAGAATGATATGGTGACAAACAAAATAAATAGCAAATATACTTCGGTATCTTTTGGTAAAGATAAGTTGAAAATACGTTGTAAGTACGTGTTTATGATCGCCTACCCTGATTGGAAACCTGTTACAAAATACCTGCCAAAGAATGATAATAAATCATTGGTTATACCGTAGTAACTTGCTTACGTCTTAGTCCTACAGTTGTGTGCAGTTTTTTTAAATTTTACTGTCCAGTTTTTCGGCATGTTATATATTTTATAAATGTATTTACATATTTACGAAGTGGAAAATTACAGGGTTCTATTACTAAAGGCTCTTAAAGCGTCTCTTAGCTAACCAGCAGACAGACGGTATGGCACGGTATGTGTAATAGTTTTCTATACAGCTATGGATGACAGATCAGTTTTAATTTGACTGGCCTGTTGGTCTAGTGGTTAGTGACCCTGACTGCTAAGCCCGAGGTCGTGGGTTCGATTCCCACCCAGGACAAATAATTGTGTGATGAGCACGATAATTTGTTCTGTGTCTGGGTGTAACTTATCATAATATGTATGTATTTAGAAATATATAAGTATGTTTATCAGCGGTCTGGTTACCATAGTACAGGCTCTGCCTAGTTTGGGATCAGACGGCCGTGTGTGAGATGTGTGGAGTTATTATTATTATTTAGGTTCAAATAAAATTCTTTTATTTTCATATTTGTTATTAATTTTAGCAGTTTTATATACACACTTTACTAGCTTAAAGTGTTTAGAATGATATAAAAACAATGATAAGATAGAACATACGTGGTATTGCTAACAATAATAGTATTGATTTTAAATTGTAATATATTGTATACGAACTGCAGTAAGCAAATTTAAATTTTATAGAGCCAGTGTAGCCAGTAAGTCGTGTGTAGACTCCAGGGGCCTCACCACATTTTCCACCAAATGATACTATACCGATGAGAACTCCTTTGCATGTCATTGGGCTTCCAGAATCGCCCTGAAACAGTAATAATAATCAATAAATGTATTTATGATCATAATTGCAAAGATGAAAAACTGCGAATTTCTACGGACAAGTTTATGTTTTACTAGCAGTTTCCGCGCGGCTTCGCTCGCGTGTACATATTTATTATTTTGCGCGGAACCCTAATTATTTTGCCAAAATAAAAGTAGCCTAAGTTACTCCTTATAACACCAGCAGTGAAAGTCCCGTCGAAATCGGTCCACCCGTTCCGGAGATTAACTGGAACAAACAAACAGACAGACAGACAAAATATTTAAAAACTGATTTTTAGGCATAGGTATCGTGCAAATAACTGAATGAGATTAAAAAAAAACAAACTATTATTTTGACACTACAAACAGACACTTCAGTTTTATTTATTTGTACTTATTTGTTTTTTTTTATCTACAAAAGTTGAGATTTAGAAGTAGTTTTTATATTTTTAATTAAATGAATCAAATCCTATACCATTACTATTTCTTTTCTTTAATAACGATGGGTATTCATTGTACACCTCTTTGATATTTCAAACAATAAATGAACAGAAATAAATACCTGACAACTGTCTTTTCCCCTGCTGCCGGCACAGATTTGCGTATCGCTTGAGGCTAACGGATACATGCGTCGGCAGGTTTCAAACGGCACTGTTGGCACACAAACCTTTCGAAGTGTAGAAGAATGTTGACGCTGAGGCATTAAAATTATATTTAAAACAAACCAATAATCAATGATCGTGTTATTGTTTGAGAAACAGCATTACTTGACATCGTTACTTAATATACCGAAAATAATGTTTATTTAGTCCTTATGGACTAAATAAACATTATTTTCATCACCTGCCTACTTAAATACTAAAATTATACAAAATAATATTATAGTTTACAGCGTATGTTAGAAAAATATGGAAATACTAGCAGTGCCCCGCAGTGTGTCGCATACATAAAGGTCGTGGGTTCGATTCCCACCCGAGTCTGGGTGTTCTTTGTGTCCGTTGTTTGTATTTTTGTAAAGTCCCCCGCGACACAGGAGTCATTCCTAATGCTGGAGATATCTTTAAAAAAAACTAGAACTGGCTGTTACCGGGCAACTCCTCTAAAAGGCATTCGGATATATCGACATCGGCAATAATCGGATATTCCGTCAACATCCCTTGCATTCACCCATAGTTTTGTTCGTGTCATTCAAAACATTAACCTATCATTTACTGTCAAAGTTCATATTAACTGGAAAACAATATTTCTATCTAGGAAATCATTTGTTTATTTACAGGGTCTATTATATGAGCTTAGAAATGGCTACACATTTTTGTAGTAGTATATATTATATGTAAAAGCTCTTTGTAAAAAAGAAATAGAAGAATGTAATCACTTTCTTAAGGGTTTTGATGAATCTACAGTAAATCTATATAATAAAAATGAATTGCCAAATGTGTTGCTAAGCGCAAAACTCGAGAACGAATCGACCAATTCGGTTATTTTTTTATATAATTCGTTAAGGCACAAGGAAGGTTCTTATGGAGACAAAAAAAACCTGAAAATTGTGAGGATAATATTAAAAACAACACTTTTCTTGCCATACAAAACAAAGAGTAAATTAAGATACATGTGCACAGCTGTCAAACATTTGTCGTAAATCAAAACAAAACAAAGGCGCGTGAGGATTATTTTTGGTATGCCTTCAAGTTGATTAGGCTGTATGGATATTAATCTACGCCTGCCCAAAATAAAGTTCGAATAATTCATGCCGCCTATAAGACGCTGGCGCAGCAATGACTAACGTCTAGCTAGCTTAGCTAAAAACCTTTGACAGGACGAAGTCTGTCGGGGCAGCTAATAAGTTATAAAACCCTCTTAAACTCTTACCTGTTCCACCAGGCCATATCCTGATACCAAGCAGAGTGTATCATCGGGTACCTTTACTTGTTCTTCCATTTTTTGGGTCAATATTGGGATAGGTTGTACCGTAGTTGAAAATACAAAAGCCTTTTCAACCTGTATAATGAAAATAAATCAGTAACTGAACAAGCTGTACAAAAATACAATTCAACCAACAAAAAATCATTTATTTCATCACGATCATTTATTTATAGTCTTTGTAAATTTATGCTGTAGTATTCATCAAATTAACGACTGAACAATTTAAACACCTGAGTCTAACGACCTATGAGAAAAAGTAGTGACTCTCTTTTCTACTTCCTACCACTTTCATCACCATTCCAGCCATGAGAGGTTTACTGCTAAATAAAAGCTGTTATAAAATTAAAGTAAATATATTGTGCCGTGTTGTTTTATTAATATTGGTAGGTATTTTTACAACTCCGAGTATATCTAACCATCACTCGCGGGGTCGCGGTCAACCAGGCATGATCTCGCCTGTTCGGAGGATCCTCCATTATTTAGTTTCTGAAGGGCATAATAACGGTTCAACCTTTCCTATAAAGTTTGCTGTCTGAAATGAATTTTAACTTTAGTGAGTCTTTACCTGTAAAATAGCGAAGTCGTTAATTACTCTTTTTCTGTTATATTTCGCATGGCCATAACATGATTTAATTTTTCTCCAAGTTTCAGTACGCTGAATTATCTTCAGGGATTCAAGCCTCTGCCTTTTAGTTCTTCCCTTTAACAACACATTGGATTGCAAAGTGCCAGCGATCACTCTCGACTGTCGCAATCTTCTAATAATAGATATCATAATATCATCTTTAGTATATAGTTTGTGAGATATTAATCCATAAATATACCGAACATTTATTCATTCTCACAATTCATAAGAAAAATGGCTAATAAAGTATTTAGTATTCCGTAAGCAAAACGAATCGTTTTTTGTTTATTGAAACGCGGTATTAGTTGTCAACTTCCTACCAGTCGTAGGTGATCATATAAAATATTTAAATTTTAATTATTCCTATTAAACATCATCAGATAAAATGTTATTCATTTTTCTTACACTTTATGCAAACTATATAAAGAATAAAGCTGCGCTGATTAAATCCAAAATCAAAAACGCCTGAAGTGTTGAACCGATTGCATTGCAATAGAGATTGCGCTGTCCTTGACATAATTACTTACAGCCGCGCGCGCGTAAACAGCGGAAAGGGCTGCCCACCTACAGAATTTTAATTTCATGTACCTACTTGAGTTTCTTTCTAGTTTTGTAATTGTAAATATTATAATTATATAATGTAATGATATAATTGTAAATATTGTAAATATCAATAAAAATACATGTTGTTTTTTAAATTAGTAGTTTTAAGAGTTTTTTTCTAGTTTTGTGATTGTAAATATTATAATAAGAATATTTTTTATTCATAAAATTTTAATTTGTTGTGAACATCCTTCACGATCAACAATACGGTTTTCTTAAAGGTCGTTGTACAACTGACGCCGGTGTTACCTTGTTACAGCATATTTACACCGCATTGGAGGAAGCAAAAAATGCTCTCGATATCTTTTGCGACCTCTCAAAAGCATTTGACACGTAAGACGAGCAGTGCAGTCTTGCGGAGTCAGTGAACTTTTAAAATCATAAGAAACATCGTCGTCAAATCTATTCTCGTTAATTCCATTTTTGCTACGGACGACGAACTTCAACTTGTGATAATAAAAATCTTTTTAACAAAAAATTAAACCGACGAAAAGAACTAAAAAGCAAAAAATAAATAAACCTCTTAAGTCTTAAGTATTGAGCTTATTTACATAAACTATCAAATTTTATATAAACTTATTTTGAATTGGCGCCAAACCATTTTATTATTTGGCGCCGACTCAAAATAATTTTCATTGTTAGGTTATAAAATTATTATTAATATTTCTATTTTTTTTCTTATATTGTGTAATGTACCGTATTTCTGTTGCATGCTGTGGTTTTCTATAACTGAGAAAACACATGAACCACCATGTTATGTTTAGTTATTTTTTAAGAAAGATATGTGTATTTCTTGTTGAAGACCCTAAAATAAAAAATAAATTGTTTTATTAATGAGTTACGCAAAACTTTCAGTTTACCCCACGTATAATTTTAAGGTTGTCTGGAAGAAATCACCGTGAGTGATAAGACCGCCAATTGTCATGCCTGTTTAAACATAATATGTCTGTATTACTTCTTCCTCAATTGGTGTACAATAAAGAGATATAAATAAATATATAAAATTTCCAACTTTTTCCGTTGATTTTTCAAATATTTTCATTCATACCTTGTCCTGGCCATTATGAACACAACAAAAAAAAAACGAGCAAATCGGTCGAGCCTTTCTCAAGCGATGCTCCGACATACATGTAGTAAACATGTGGCAATTTATATTTATATATGCATAGATAGAAAACGTATCAAAATATTTTTTTTCTCTTTTCATTTGTAAAACCATTAAAGAGTGCTTGCGGATATTTTCAATGAACTGATAGAAACTCGCGTCACATCATTCCCAATAAAAAACAGTATAATTAAGTAAGATCTTCATTTAATTAAACTGTTTGTTTTATTATTCTTTATTATTTGTCTGAATGTCACTTATTTTAATTTATATCGAGGGATATGCTCTTGAGATAATTCAACTTCAACTGCAAATCCCTGAACAGTGACAACACAAACTCAAACTCCCGCATTCATGCACCTTTGTATTTAATTTATTTTTGGTACTTACACTGATTCGAAGCAATGGACGGCTGTCACAACGTGACTTGGAGTGATAATTGCTCCTCCGCAAAAAACGACCCATCGTCTACCTCTCATTATTCCTCTTCTTAAAGCTACCTACAAATAAAATTCTAACGTATAACTCGTTTAGTGTCCACAGAGCCCAGAATTTGATTGTGTCCACTTCCCTACCAGAGGCCTTTTTGTTTTTTTAGTGCGTGTGGAAACCCCCTCGGGCCGTCACCCCACCGGGGTTTTCGGTGGGGCGGTGTGTCGGAATCGAACCGACTAAAACCACACGGTGTGCCGTAATGCGCCTTAAGTAGGAGGGATCCGGGAACACTAGCTCAACACTCTGCGTTGCTCAACAGCTGCGACACGTTGACTTCCCGAAGCAATTAGACGGTAGGCAGTTATATCACCTCATCGGTTATAATGAAAATAAGTTGTCACTCAGCCAATTTTGGAGATGCTATATGGCACGATATAACTTTTATTATCAATAAAGAGTAATATTGCTGTTGCGATAGCAATCAATGTGATTGTAAATGACAATCACGATAGCTTTTACAGGGCTCGTTTAATATTAGCAGTATGACTTCTATGGCAACTAATGGTAGTTAGCGCAGCCCATATAACACCAGAATCTTAAATATCTTAGACATTTCATCCAACCCAGTAAATTCACCGAATACAAAATATTTAAAAAAAATTAAATTAGTTTTTTAACAATACCTGGTATGGTATAGTACCTTTGCCAGCTAGTTGTCCGCCATATATTCTCAGAGAACACTGGTCAGACATGCGAGAGTACTTTGAGTTCATTGCTAGTACTTCCTACAACCAAACCATTGTAGTTCAATAATATCTAAGTTATTCAAACATACAAGAAATATATTTGAAATCGTATAGAAAGTATGAAATACCTGAAAGTTGAATCCCCGTTTAGATTGATTTTTAAAGGCATAGGGTGTATTTAAATCTTCAGCTTTTATTAATATCTTACCAAATATCAAGTAATGTAAGAACCAAGAGGCAATAATTTCTATAAATGTTATCGGTGGGGTGGTAAATAACACCATTTTTATCAAATTTATACGTTAAATAAAAATAAATTAATTTGCTCTATAAACAACTCAATGTCATTCAATCTTTCATCAAGCATCTATCTTTAAAAGACATTTGTATTAGTTGTTTGGATTAAAGGTATTACATATTATATATACATCATTTAAAAATGTCCAATGATCTAAGAATTTAATACGGATGAAACTTATGTTAAATAACCTTGCAAACTTTCTTGTAAATAATTCATAAAAAAAATAATATACAAATGTCAACTTCAACTTTTGGTTTGTGGCTTTGTGGAGTTTATACAAATGTCAAGACGTATCGTAAAAGTGAGGCAAAGATAATGTTGCCCATAAACTAAAATATGTTATAATATTGCCTCTAAGCAGTTTGGTCATCAACAATACAGATTATTTATCTGCCATAGAATGTCTAGTATGCAAGGAAAACGGGTATATATCGTTTGCATATTGCTCTTAGGTTTACATGGTATTAAATATCTACTCATATGAAGTAATTTGGTTCCTAATTCCGGTTGTACAAATTACAAAGGGGGAAGTATACAAGGTGTTAAAAAATCAACTATGTTAATCGTCTCGAAAAAGAATGTATGAAGTGTACATGTATGCTCTTGTGTTTAATTGCAATTACTATATTATCTTTTAGGCAATATAAATATGTGAGATAGTTAAATATAAGCAATATTTAAAAGCGGAAAGTGACCATCTCATTCAAGCAATAGTACAACATGACTCACATAGAGATAAATACTCAATAATTAAAGAAGCACAACAAATAGAAGACGAACTACATTTAGCAGTGGGTAACACACACACAGATGAAGAAATTAAGAAAGCGGTACATAATGCAGTATGGAGAAGTAAGCAGTTACACGGGCAATTTCCGCATAAAATACTTGATCAAGCCAACGTAGATACAGAACTTTCGTTTAAATGGATTAAGAAACAGCAGATATCTCCCAAATTAGAATCATCAGTATTTGCCATACAAGACCAAGCCATCATGACCCGACAGCATCAGCGCGATATACTAAAAGAACCAGTAGACGGAAAATGTCGCCTATGTGCCTGCAAGGATGAGACCACTCAGCATATCATATCGGGATGCGAAAAACTGGCGGGGACCTATTATGTTAAACGTCATAATAATCTTGTCCAATACGTCTACTGGTGTCTGGCCAAAAAACACAAAATAGAAGTCTCTCACCTTTGGTGGAAAGAAACACTTTCACAACCACAAATTAAAGAAAATGAATCCACTAAAATCCTTTGGGAAATGCCCGTACAAACAGATATCACCGTAACACACAACAGACCTGACCTTATTTATATTGACAAAACTAGCAATAAAACATTTTTAATAGACATCACCGTACCATCCGACTACAATATAGGCGCTAAGGAAATTGAGAAATTGAGTAAATACCACCTGCTGAAAACTGAAGTCACCCGTCTGTGGAATACACAAACGACTGTCATTCCGATAGTTATAGGCGCAACGGGAGTAGTAGCTAAAAGCATAAGGAAATACATAGACAAATTAGAAACCAACATCGACATTACCATCCTCCAAAAACAAGCATCCATACTCAGTAAAGTTTTAGGAGATACGGTGTTCATACACAACACGCAGGTCCAACACACACAAAACACCCAGGAATCGCAAAACATACATCAGTCAGAAGACTCACAGGACCCGCAACAATTGCCAAACATAGCGCAATCACCAGACACACCAAACCCACTCAACATAACTCATACACTAGACACACAACAAACATTAAGCACATGACGGGTAAGAGGAAGGGGAAGAGGACGAGGACGAGGAAGGAGAAGAGCCGCGACTGACACACACCACACGACAGATACACACTAGTTACGTTCCTCTCATACAATGAAACTACACATTAAATTTTAATATATTTATTCATATATATAACATTTATTCATATATGTAACTTTATTAATTTTGAAATTATGGGGAGATAGATATCTTTTTTCCCGTAGGTTACGGGACGGGGTATTTATAAAACCGACAAAAGTCGAGATGTTGAAACACACACTAATAAATATGTGATACTGATGAGCATTAAAGGGTCTGAAAGGATATTCGTAGTAAAATACGAACATAAAGGTAGTGCATACAAGGTTTGACGATATAAAACAACTTGTAAATCAATATCGATTTTAATTTATTATATTAACAACGTCCTAACTTGTATATTTGTTTTTTATACTTTCATGCTTTAACTACTGAACCAGCAATCTTGATATTTGCATAGACGTTGTCAGGGGTAGATATAGAAAAGAATAGGGAACTTTTCATCCAAGTAAAGGACTGTTCCCATGGAATAGAAAATAACTTTTAACGTAAAGCCGCGGGCCCAAGCTCTTCCTAAAAATAAAGTGGAAAATCTTTACAATTAAATTACGGAGTTCTTAAAACCAAAACGGTCATCGCTCGGCGTTTTCCGACGTTTTCCATTATGTGTGATACATCTCTTGGATGCATTACTAGTATCTCAGAACTGTACGTGTCCTTTTTATTTATGCATTACGAAGTATTCTTCCCAAAAAATAAATAAAATAAAAAAAACTATGAAGTTGCTCTTTACGAGGTTTTCATTAAAAAAATTATTAAATTAATCTTAATCTCTGTTTTACAAGCTCGTAAAAAGGCACAACACAAGTTACAAGTGCGTTGATGGCCTTTAAGGTGGGAATAGAGGAAGAGGGGGAGAGGAGAGGAGAGGGGGAGAGGGAAGGGTTAGGGCCTCCGGTTACCCTACAGGTTTTGATTTACCTTTATTGCATTTGTTTATTGCATTGACTTAGAAGCTTATTGTTTTTACAACTTCAAAGGCCCGCAGACATAAGTATTTGATGTTAATTTCAAATTAATACCTACGCGTTTCTGAGTGATCATATAAGGGTTCCTTTTAAGGTACAGAACTCCAAAATATAGAATGACTGTCCTGTGAAGTGTGTGTCCTAGAAACACACTGCGTGCACCGCGTCATGTGGCGTGTTTACCCTGATCATGCGACCTAATTCGATTTGATCGTATGGCGTGTGGGCGCATCGCGTCGCGTCGGGTGTTCATAGTATGATGCTAGTAATAGAAAATAATACATTTAGATTCGAACCAACACTGGTCGCGTTTTGACGGGTGGCATTACGGTTCAGTAGTATATTTCTACCTTTACTGTCTACGAGAGCTTCATTCGTAGTCTGCATGCAAGCTGCAAATGAGTCAGACGTATTTTGCATCTCAATACTATCGTGTAACGTTACTCCAGCTTCATGCACGTCACAAATAAATGCCATTTCTGTGAAGATTAGCATTGCGGAAGCAATATATTTCATTGGTATAATGTCTAGTGATGATGAAGATTTCTCATCAGTCAGGCACTATCATCTTATCCTCTTATCACAAAGGAAATGTATTTACCTTATTGTATTCGAAAAAATAATTATTATAGTATTATGGAATCCATTGATGTTTTGTTAAATTTATGTTTGGAATCATTACTATTACAATAATGCCTTTGTAAACTTTCTAATATTTCTCCACTTGCCGCCACTATAACATTCATAGAGAATATTATCGCCTCCTATCACCTCCTAGTATCTTTTCCGGTACAACCTGAGTTTCAGTAGTTGTAAAAAAAGAGAGAAAACCGCGCATATTCACTGATTGAAACTTAATACTTGATAACTTCACACATCTCAAACACGGCCATCTGATCCCAAACTAGGCAGAGCCTGTACTATGGTAACCAGACTGCTGATAAACACACTCATACATTTCTAAATACATACATATAATATGATAGATAAATTACACCCAGACACAGAACAAATGATCATGCTCATCACACAATTATTTGTCCTGGGTGGGAATCGAACCCACGACCTCTGGCTCAGCAGTCAGAGTCACTAACCACCAGACTAACAGGCCAGTCAAACAAATACACTATCTCATTTTTTCTCAACCGTAAACATCATCTCATCTGATGTCTCACCTAATGCAAAAAATAAACCAAAGATCAACTGGTAGAGAATAAAACGCAAAAGCTTTCTTGGCAATAAACTTTAATCCTCTTCTAGTGATATTATTATAAAGGGCATCAATTACAAATTAACATTTGATTTTTAGTAACATAATATCATAAACGATCATTGTAATTGTCACTACACCTACTACTTTCTCTTAAGAAAATAGTCCCATTCGTTTGAATAGAGCAATGTACTCGCTTACATCAGTAAGTCAATTTACATTAAACACAGTTAAAGCGTAGTAAATGCGTGTCAGTGCTGTTAATACTATTACTACCGCTATTTTATAACATAATTTAATAGAATTACAGGTGTAAAATCGTGTGGTTTCTATCTTATCCGTGTAACCTCTAAGAAACGTATAGACTCCAGCTATCTTTCCAGGTTTGCCTCCATAGGATACTATACCAACCAAAAGTCCTTTGCACACCAATGGGCCACCAGAATCACCCTGAAATGTAACGCCTATATAAGAGGTATTTAGAATGTAGACAGTCGCATCTTTGTCATAACCAACTGTGGGCATGTTGTCCCTTACTAATATGTTTATTATATTATAGCGAAGGTCAGATTTAGCTAATGTTAAGCACTATTAATGATATGCATTTCAATCAACCGATTATAGAATTCCATGACCAGACTTCCACAGCCGCTGGTTTAGTCCAACGATTCAGTACCATCATACTAATATTATAAGCGTGAAAGTTTGTGAGTATGTATGGATGTTTGTTGCTTTTTCATGCAAAAACTACTGACCCGATTGCTATGAAACTTGATATGTAGATAGCTGGACACCTTTATCCCGATATTCACACGGCACCGAGACTTATGTTGATGAAACCGCGGGGCGCAGCTAGTTTCCAATAAACCGTCGTCAGTCCATCCATCAACTTTAGTTTAGTTTAGTAGGCATATAATTTTAATTTTACACAATATTTTAAATACTTGGTGCAAAGGTTGTCCATTGCTGTACAGTGGCGAAATGCGGCCTGTGTTATGATGCGCTTGGTGGGGATCGGGGTCGACTTTTTTAAATTTGACTATTTTTTGTTCAAATTGTAAACCTATTGTAAAGTAAATAACAAATAAAAATTGACAAAATTTTACATAGTTTGAGTTAGATACTCATAGTGTATTTGTATCCGGATATTATATTGGAAATTTTTATGTATGCTGATGATTACACCTGTTTGTTTTTTGCATCAAATGATAAATATTGATTTACCTTTATATACTATCGATTGTGTAAAATTTAAAATATCTATTATCATATTAATTCTCCAGAACTAGCTGTACAAAATTAAATATATCTATGTTTTACTATATTTTTTAGAATTAGTTGCACACAATTATAATAGTACAGTAAATTTTATTGTAAGAACAGTATACAATTCGTAGTTTTCAAATCGAGACCGATTTTTTGTGCTTTGGAGCCTCGCGATTTTGTTATACCAATGATGATCCATGTACTTATCTTACAGCATTACTAGCATAAATAGACGAAAATATTTACCGGGCAACTGTGTGCTGCATCGTTACCGCCACAGATTTGGGTTATATTTGGGTGCTCTTTATCTGGATAAACTTTTTTACAGATACTAAGATTTACTAAGGGTAGGCACACCATTTTCAGGGTATCACTTCGTTTGTTCTGAAGTAATAAAAATATTTTATAGAATCATATTAGCAAGTTTAGTCTTCTGAAAATCAATTTGATAAAAATAAATAGCAACAAAGATAAATGCAATTTTGTTATTTTTTTTTTTAAACTGATGAGCTGAAGACGGTAGCTGAGATAGAGTAGACGAAGACGAAGGACCGGGTGCTACAGCGTGCATTGAGACAGACGTATATCAAGCAGCCGACCGCAACAGGCTGGATTGATTTTTGTTATTAAAAAGAAAATGAAGATCACTAGATATAATGGTGACGAAAAACATGGTGGGAAACCGTGTAAACTTGAGTGGTCTTCCAAACGTTCAAAGATCCTGAAAGGTTTGTGAATCTTGAGTTCGGAAGAGACCCGTGCCCATATAGGATAGCGGGACAAAATCTATACAGCGTTAATATTACTCCATAAATACACACAATAAAAGTTGATCTGTTGGTTTGTTGTTGTTATAAGTTAAAAATATAACTTTTAGTTCCGGGAAAAGTGAACTAAAATTTTATTAATTCTCTTTTAAGTATACGCGAACGCCACGCGTAAAAGCTGTATATATATTATATTATAATTAATACCAAGAGTATCAACGAAATCAAACTCTTACTTCCATTAGTCCAAATCCCGAAACTACGCAGAGTGTATTAGCTGGTATTTCTACGTTTTCTGCCTTTTGAACCTCAGAAGACATTATTTTAACAGGCTTTACTGTTGTTGACAGTACGAAAGGTCTCCTCAACTATGTAAGAAACAAAGAAGTTATATTAGGTTATAACACTTCCTACTTTGATTAAACATAACGTAGGAAAAAAAGTCTGATGTCAATACCGCTGTGTGATTTTAGTTGGATCAATTTAAAACTATTTTTTTGTGCCCGTGGTAGAGTGTACAATACATACATACACTCACGCCTGTATCACCGAAGGCATAGGCAGAGGTGTATTGAGTAACCTCCTACATTTTGCTAACTATAACATAAACAATATAGTAGTACATATAAGTACATGGCTGTTAACTGGACACTTTGAGACTTAAAAATGGGAAAACTGGGTGTACTTATATTGAAAGGGAAAAGTAGGTAGAAGAGACAGCAAAAGATGAAAAGACATATTGTTAATACGACTAGATTGTAGAGTGAAACAAACTCGATGTAAACAGCACTAGCATTTTCTGTTGTTGATTAGAATCATTAAAACTGCATTGAGTTGGGTTTAATGATTGGTATTGGGATATGGGACTGTTTAAATGCGTCTTTAACCGCGTCCCCTTGCGCGATCCTTTTACAAATTTCTCCCTTGCGTTAGATTTAAAACTATATAAATAAAATGTGTTGTATTTCCTATCATTACAAGATTATTTTTTCTCTCTTGTTAAGCACACGGTTTCAAAGACCGTGTCTGTTATGTAAATAGATTGTTATAAAATAAAAAGTTTTCACCTCCAACACTGCAAAGTCGTTAATCATTTTCCTGTTATCGAATCTGTAATGACTATGACAAGTTTGGATTGTTCTCCAAGATTCTACAGCTTGTATTTTCTTCAACGTAGTTAACCTCTGTGCCAAATTTCCATATAGAATTACATCAGATACGTCAGTGCCCGCTACAGCCATTATCTTTTTTAAGCTCCTGAATATAATATTATAGAATACATGTTTCCTGTTACGTCAATACACACAGTTAAAAATAAAATAACAAGATTATTTATAATTAGACAAATATTGGTTGACTAAGTAGTGGTCTGTCTGTGCATGTTATAATAACATTTACTAATTACTAATTAACTACGATGATCTACGCTGATCAGTTCATTATCAATAATCAGTAATATTATTGTCTACTATTGTAATTTAAAATAACAAATAAATTTAAAACTGTAAGGATGTTTCAAAACTCTGTTCTTATTCATGAAGCAACATACCCATTTGGTTAGACTGCAGAGTGCGGAAATACCAGGACTTTACCAAATCCATCTACCCATCATATCAATAATCCGAAGCTTGACAGCAGCACATTACTATGAGCTTAGCTGGTGTCAATATAATGCGACTACATACCACATGGTCTTAGTTAATTTTGGTCAATATTATAATATAATGAGTTTGATGTTATAATACAATTTTTAATTAATGCTAAAATGGGACACGACGCAACAAACGCAAATATGCACACAAATATATTTTGCTATTGCGATACTGACACGCTGTTTAAACAACTTCGAGCTGTCAATATGTGCGATTCAGTTATAATTGCTCCTCCGCAAAAAAACATATAAAACCTGCCCACTCGTAATTCTCTTCTTAAAGCTACCTGGAAACAAAAATTTTATTGCAATAAACATTTATAGTATAAATTTATAAGCTGATCTCTGTATCTGTGAAACACTATCACAATATTATGTAAAGAATGTCATCTAAATTTGGCACGCGGCGTTTAGGTAAAGTAGTCTTAAAAAATATATAAAAAATCAAGGAGTTTCAAAAATACCTTTTATGAAAAGGAGCAACCAATTTCACACAGAAGTTCCCATCTATGTCAGGGTATGAAGCTCAGAAGGTTAGTAGTGATCATTACTGTCGGCCCTGCAGAGTCGAGAAGTAAACCAAAATTGATAATAAAGAGTACTGCATGCTCAAGCATTCTGCAACTATAATTTGCTGCCATAATTTGGATGTAAAAGAAACTACGCCAGAAGAATCTGACTAGTAAACTAATACGAGGCTATTAGTGGTTCACACTTTAAAAGAACAGATTTTCCTGGTGTACAAAGACAGATGTCTATGTTTTCAACAATACAAAGACATAAATTAAATACGAGGGATGAAAGAAAATGGTTTTGTAAACGGCCCACTTTTATGCTGCAACGATATGTCTCTGTAACATATTGAAGAGAATGAAATAGTATACATCTGTATAAAGACGAGATTTTTATTAAAAAAAACAGTCAGAAACCACATGACCTCCAATAGCAGCCTTATTGTTCAGAGACCTCAACCCCAAAAAGATCGTGGGGCCATTTCTGGCTACCTCGCCAGTTTAGATTATACAAAACCTTTCTGCTCTTTCGAAAAGAGTGAACAAGATACACGCCCTCCTTTCCAACTCCATAATCGGCGACGGACTAACCTTTACTTTACATCGATCGATCGATATTCTAACGAATAAATGATTGTATATAGTTAGTTTCTTACTAAGTCTAAAAGTCAGTAGTGTATAACTGCATAACTACTAATTTTAAATATATGTAAACTAAAATGATTTTTGGGCTGTGTATGTCTACATATATTTAGGACGATACCTGGTACGGCACAGACGTTATACCGGGCTCTATTCCGCCGTCTATTCTTAAAGGGCATTTATCTTGCAGCCGAGCAAATTTAGAATTTTTCTTTAGCACTGTCTACAACAAAAATGTTTTCACTTAGATTATGATACAAGATATATTTTTATACTCATAAATACATATCAATTTACAGTACCTTAAAATCTAAATTGGTTTTTTTTTTACTTGGTTGAAATATTTTAACATCTGCGCCCAAATCCTGAGCTCTCACAGACATTTGAATAAGAATAATATAATAAGAATACAAAACCGCACAAATCTTTATAATCATTACCATTGGAATTTGGATGTTGGATACAGTAAATTTACAACCTAAAATAAAGTGATTATTTTATTTATCTGAATCAATGACATAGATCTGAATAAAAAAAAACTTGACTCGTAATACCATACCTATAAAAATATTCATAACCTTTATTGCGTTGCTTGATTAGTAATGGCCATAGACTCACAATGTAATATATTGCCTAACCAAGAAAATTAAAAACCTCGTCATGTTGCGGAAAATAAATGGAACTAATTTCTTTTAATGGCAAGAGTAACTTTAAAATGTCACCACGTAGTGTTTGTATTTGGTTCATAAACTAAAATATATTATACTGAAATAGACTGGCAACTCGTTTTGTGTAGGTCAGCGCCTCTGACCACAAAGCACGGGAACTTTAGTTCCCTACTTCACCTATAGAGGCGCTGACTACAGGTGTAAAAAGTGTAAAAATGTATTATTACTAAAGCTATAGCTATAATGTATAATTATGAGAACGGAATAAATAACACAAAAGTCTAATTTAATTAGTTTATTAATAACATATTTTATTATCATTTCATTTACAAGACTTTATAAGGTTTTGAAGCATATAGGAACTATCACTGTCACCACATACATTTTTATAAAATATAGAACTCCTTTTGACTGTGAGAACATTGTTCACTTATTTGCACCAATTCATAACGAAAAATACTTTACTATTACAATAAATTTTATAACTTTTATTACAAACAAGAAATAATTTAAATTATTTAATAAATAACAAACCGGCGATTTTTTTTCTGACATTTGACATTTAGACAGAGACCAGAGTTGCCAGCGTGTTATACTGGTTAACTACTTTATGGTCTCGAGTAATAATTAATTTTATTTCGAAACAATGATTTATTATTTTAAATATAAATGAATAAAAGTTTTAAACTTTTTTTACTTAATATTAATCACGGAATTATTAAGAATGGCAAACCTGGTGAAATGAATATACAAACTTGACAACTTATATAAAATACCTTAAATGTGTGACGGTAAAATATGGTAACCTAGAATAACAGTTTTATGTATCAGGTGAAGATGGCTCTTTTAAAAAAATAAAAATTTGTTCCCGAGTTACCAGGGCATGATTTGGTTTGTATACTCCTAAGAGCACCTAAGAGCATTATTGCTCTTTGGTATACTCTTTGAGTAATTATTGTTTTAAGCTCTTTGATGTCACCATTATTTATTGTGGATTGCTAAGTTTGTGAGATTGTTATGTGTATATCTTGGAATAATCAAGTATATCTTTGATTATATACATATACAGGGTCTGTCGTAAGTAATGGATAACCCGTTAATTTGAGATAGCCCGCCCTGGTGCGAGGCTATAAGAAAATCACTTTTTCATGTCCGGGTTGTCAACGATGTGAAAATGGTGACCACTTTTATATTTTTTCAAAGTTTTTCTACTTTGCTCATTCATTCTGATGCCATTTCAATAAATGGAAGTATTTCTCGCTAGTTTTTTTTTTTTTGTATCGTACTCCTGGAGACTTGTATTGTTTTATTTGGTCACCATTGTTGGCGTTATTAACGTGAGCATTTTTAGTATTTTTTTTTCATTACGTGGAGTCAACATCAACATTAATGTGGGGCTCGTGGCTAAGTGGTAACCGAGTAGGTTAGCACATTACAAAGTTAAATAATACTTGCCAAGTCAGTCTAGGTTGGGTGACCATTCTTAACACATTGAGACCCTCCGTGCCTCGGAGAGCACGTTAAACCGTCGGTCCCGGGTGCCATACATACATCTGTGGCATTCGTTGCGGGTAGTTGGAGCCCTAAAACGTCCGACAACCTGGTCTAACTACAGAACTTCGATATCGCCTAGTACTTGGATTGTGGAGGTCTGATGACAGTCACTTTACGTAAAATATCAAAGTTGGGCCGTATCGGAGTTAGATTGTCTACCCGACCCCAACTTAGTTGGGAAAAGGTGCGGAGGATGATGGTCAATATCAATGTATAGTCATAGTTACTATCCTACAATAATAATTAATCGATGGTTTATCTAGTTTATATGTTTTTGTCAAGCCTAGAAAAGTAGGCGATATCTGGACTAGAAGAATTTGAAGTTTGAGACTCAGGTAAAGACTTGTAATTGGTTTCCGTTTAGGATATTCCTCCTATCTCTCCTCTTCTCAGACCTATAAGAATGGGGCTTTTCTTTAGAAAATGGAAGATAATATAAAAATGTATAAACGTAAATTTAAAACCAAACTCACTCAGCAAACTGCTTATCAGGTTACCAGGTACTTCCAAGTAAGGTAAAAAAAACCGGACTCGCGCACCGAGGGTTCCGTAAGCAAGCAAACTTGTATGTAGAATACGTACATCTCGGGAATCAATTCTTTAAGACTTTTGGTAGGTAGTATTTTTAGAAAGACAAACTTAACTTTGCGGTTGAGATGTACGACAAAGTCAACAATCCAACTGCAAAATATAACGACTTTCAGATTTTTTCTTTTACTTGTGCTGTCAGACCTTGCTTCTTACCAAAATTTCATGATTCTAGGTGAATGGGAAGTACCCTATAGGTTTTGACTTACCTGCGAAATGTTGAAATTAGGTCAAATCTATGGCTTAAATGGCCATATCTTACGACTGCGTTGTCTTAGAAGCTTGATTTTTTTTCAGCTTCAAGGGACCGCAGACTTATGTATTTGATATTAATTTCAACTTGATGCGTGAACGGGTTCCTGAGAAAAAGGTCTTGACAGACAGATAGACGGACAACAAACTGATCCTATCAGGGTTCCTTTTTTCCTTTTGAGGAACAGAACCCTAAAAATAGCAAAGTATATAAAGTGAATGTAAGTGTAATCTGTCACTCCGTTGTGCCGATCGTTAGCAAAAGTTTTAGATAGGTAATTGTCTATGCTATGTTTTGCATACCTCTAGTGTAGCCAGCCAGATTACGATACACATACTCATGTAAAACTATCGCTATATACAGAAACATTGATCAAGTGTACAGAAAACTAAATATAATAACAAATTGAGAGTATGTTTCATGGGATGTTGAAAATTAATGTTAAGCCTTGTCATCTGAAGCTGAAGGACTCAAAGCACTGACCTCTATGTATAATAGAGGTCAGTGACTCGAAGACTATATCTTTTGTTTGAGATTGTATTGGTAAACTTAATATACTAAGTTTATGCGAGAGAGAGTGAGTAGGGCTCTTTACATTCTCTCTTCATCCGTTTTTATGTCAAGTACACTTGCAATCGAAACCAGTTGTTCAATTATAATAATATATACTACTTACTAGTCATCATCCTCCATCCAGGGGCTCGTGGATAAGTGGTAACCGAGTAGGTTAGCACATTACGAGGTTAAGTAATGCTAGCCAGGTCAGTTTTAGGATAGGTGACTATTCTTAACACTTTGAGACCCCACCGTGCCTCGGAGAGCACGTTAAGTCGTTGGTCCCGGTTGCCATACGAACATCTGTGGCATTCGTTACAGGTAATTTGGAGCCTTAAAAAAAGTCCGACAACCTGGTCTAATTACAGAACTTCGATGTCGCCTAGTACTTGGGTTGTGGAGGTCTGATGGCAGTCGCTTCACGTAAAATATAGACTTTCGGCCATAAAATAGACTGAAAGCCGACCCCAACTTAGTTGGGAAAAGGCGCGGTGGATATACTACTAAAATATGTAATAATAATAATATAATTAAACACAAAAATAAAAAATATTATTTCACACATTTTTCATTTCTCATTCTGCGAGTAAATTCTTAGCTTATGTCAGCACATTTATATTGACAATAAATTACAGTTAGAAAAAGTATAATATTACGATTCTCTTTAGCAAAAACACTAGTACTTGCACTTGCTTCAACTAGTTTAAATGGGCTTGATGGGGCGATAGTGTACCCTGATAAGAGTGTATAGATTCCTGGTGTACTGTAACAGTTCCCCTGGAGATAAGATACCACACCAACCAGCATACCTTGGCAAACGAGTGGACCACCAGCGTCACCCTAGACAAAAATAATTTATTTTTATAACGACAAAATATCATCAAAATTTAAAATTAGAACAAAAACAACAACGACGTTCATTCTCCTCCGCTCAAAATGTTTAAAATGCATATTTTTGTATTGCCATCTATAATTCAATTTTCTTAAAATCACGTTTGCGCACATACTAAATAGACTATGCTAAAGGGTATTTTGAAAACAGATCGTAAGGCATTAATATTGATTGTACCTTCTATCTTTGAAACGAGGCATTTTCTTTATCATCCAGCGCTGGTTAACGTTACGATATTTTTACTATTTTTACTAACTTTTAAACTTTCGCGTTCCATGATATAATTATGTATTTAAACGGGAATTAACGCGATCACTCAAATATATTACATACCTAGCCTGACTCAAGCATGATGATCGAAACGTCAGGCAATTCAGAGGTATGTAATATCTTTTCGTGATCGCGTTAATTCCCGTATAAGTACATAACGATATTTTTTCTTCGGAAACCAACTATAAGACACTTCGATAGATGGCAATGAGCTTACTCGTTGCATGTTGCATTATGATATATTAATATACATGTAAATCTTACCGTGCAAGTGCTCTTTCTCAATTTTCGTTCAACTTTGACCGTGGAACCAGCACAAACTTGAGTTATATTTGACTTCAATTTAGAATAAAAACTATTCTTGCACTTGTTAAAATCAACTATAGGGATACAAGCCATTTTGAGAAATGTAGACACTGTAAACTGAAATGCAATACACTAATTTTAGTACTGATAATAATAAAAAAAAAAATAGGCGGTCTCATGGGACTGCCGACAGAATGAAAACACATTTTTTAAAGATTAATTAATAAGGAGCTGACAAAACTCCCTTAGATTACTCCCCAAAGCTTAGATTAGCGCCCTCTAGTGGATTTATACCATATAATACATAAGTATTTATCAAACTACAGTAGTATCGCGCAGAATCCACAGATGGCGTAATTTTCCTTTTTTAAATATGAGATACTCGGACACATTTTCAATCAGGGCAAGTGTCCGGAGGCGGACACATTTTCGATTAGGGTCACGTGTCCTAACGCGAGTTTAACATTTTTCACCCATCCCAAAAAGTGTACAACGCCGCTAAAGAAGTTTTCACTTCAAAAATATTTTACCAAAACACCTTGAGAAATTGTTATATTGTGTACTAAGGTTAATGTCTGAAGAGAGAAGCTCTTATAAGTTTATTTGCGTAATTTTTACTTAAACGATATTCCATAAGTAAAAGTAGTTAAGTACCTAAGCAACAATTCTCAGTAATAAATAGCCCAAGTTGTTCAGAGTTGGTTATGTAAAACGTTTTGAATAGAAGATTAATTTTACTTCCTGTAAATTCTTCCAAATGGCTCGGTATGCTATTAATCTGGAATTTCCTATTTTACAAAAATTTTGGATGTGCAAGCGTGGCAGGCTAAATGCATACCAACAAAAATGATTTATATTTTCACGAAAAAAAAACTGATCTTTTTAGTAATAAGACATTGCAAGAGTTATAATTCATTCTGTACAGGAGACATGAGTAGCGTAAATCATTTGACTGCATATAATGTATCTAGCACAAGCAAGTATTTCCCGTGCGAGTAACTTAACCTTTCAAAATCGTACCATTTCATAAGCTCCGTATCCTGAAACCAGGCAGAGTGAGCCCGGCGTTAACTTAGCCGCGTAAAATGTGTCATCAGTGATCATCCGTATAGCTTTTATTATGTCCGAGAAGACAAAGGGGTTGGTGAGCTATTGAAAAGAAAATAATCACTTAATATATGCCATGAAGTTTACTTTTACAAGCATTTTTTTCTTACCGTAATTTTGAATTTACTGTTATATTCTCAAACTGATTATTTATTTAACATTTCAATTCAAACTGAAGATTGTAACCTTAGATTATAGTTAATCATTAATGGGTTAAAATTTTGGTTTTCCTCTAATTTCTTGAATTTAAACCTATTTCTTAATTAAATTTGACAAAAAATTATATATCAATGTAAAATGCAGAAAGTATTAAATAATTATAAAGTGGAGCCTATTGTCTCTGACTTGGATCGATATTCAGACTTTTACCTGTAGTATAGCAATGTTGTTAATATCTTCAACATCTTGTCTGTATGCGATATGTTTGTGACAAGCAGCAACAGTCATCCAGGTCTCTAAATGTTTTTCTAGTTCCCTTAAAAGAGTTCTTCTCTGTTGCATATCGCCGTACAAAAGTACATTAGAACGAGTTGTGCCTGCTATCACTCTGTAATTCGCCAGATTTTTGCTGTGCGACCTAAAAAGGTAATGCGTTAATTTTATTTGTTTACTATATGGTAAGTAGTAATAAGCGGTCTACTCCCACTGGACCTAAGAATACAAGAAGCCTCAGCACTGTACCAAGCCAAGCCAAGAGGGGCATCTCGATGGACTATTTACCACCAAAGAGAGAGCTGGAGGCGAGGGTACACTACCTAAATCAACCACACCCATCACTACTCACAGCATCCGAGTACGAGCTTCTCAAGGACATGGAAGCCGACACCATCACCTCACACCGGATCACCGGTCCCCAAATATTTACGGATGGCAGCAAGATGGAAGGGAAAGTAGGAACTGCAGTGACTTGGTGGGAAGACGGCAAAGAGACAGCATCTTACATATATGGTCTGGATCCTTCATGCACGGTTTTCCAATCAGAACTATATGCTCTTCACCGGGCAGCCACTTTGGCAGCCGCCAGCGGGAGCCCAGTTGTCAACATCCTGAGTGACTCGAGATCGTCATTTGAACTTCTTCGCAACCCCAAGGTTTCTCATCCACTGACAAAGTCGATTCAGGAAAGCATAAGAAAAACCAGAATGGAGGGAAGAAAGATCCGCCTCTTCTGGCTAAGAGCCCACGTTGGAACGGCGGGGAACGAAAGAGCCGACCAACTGGCTAAAAATGCGGCAAACACAGTAAACGTGAACCCTGACTACGATAAAGTCCCACTGTCCTATGTCAAAAGAAAAATCAGGGAAGAGTCTGTCCGTAAATGGCAGGACAGATACGAAACCTCCAGCACTGGCTCGGTAACAAAAACTTTCCTACCGGACATAGAAAAAGCGTACCGAATCATCAGGAAAGACAAACCGACCCCAGTACAAGTACAGGTCTTGACAGGACATGGAGGGATTGGAGAGTGCTTGCACCGGTTCAAGTTGATAGACAATCCCGGTTGCGAATGTGACTGAATCTAGAGTGCCTAACGAATCTCAAAGTGCTGAAGCCAAACCTGGCAGCCATCATGGAGGACGAAGAGGTGAGGCCCCTCTTCCTAAGGTTCGCAGAAAAAGTCTTCCAAACTGCAGCAAAACGCCACAAGACTGAACAACCAATAAGCACTATACTTCACCCAAATGATGATCTACCCCGGGCTGGGACGCAGGCACCAGCCCCACACAGTATGACGGAGCACCGACTTCTGTCGGGTGCCGAACATGGGGGGCCAGGGTTGGTGACACGACCGGTGGCTCTCTTCATGAGTGACAACTCGGAGCGCCTGGGAATTGGTTTCTGTAGACTACTGCGCAGCAATGTGGTGGTGTCACCGGGTCTCGCCACACTATTTAAAGGAAGCACCTTCAAAACAAGCAAGAGGCAAAGGGTCTATGAGTCTCTCACCTCTGTGGAAATAGCAGACCATCGATGCAAAATCGTAAGAGCACGCAACAAAACAGTACTGCTGTTCACATGGGAGGACTCAAGCCCGTTTGCTCAAGCATGCTCCGTGCTCTTGAAGCTTGAAAGGGTGGGACAAGCTGAGACTATCACACCACGTAAGATCAGCGTGGACGCAATGGTCGTATCATATGAAGGCGGTGAGGTCGCGGACTATTTAGGGTGTGTCAAAGCATCAGAAGTCCATGAGGTAATAGTGTATGAGGATAGGGGTGAAAACCTAAACTACCTCAAAAAATACGACCCCGAAACTGCGACTACTCACGCCGATATTTGGGGATGCCCCATTTCAGACCCAGCAATACACAGTGGATCAGAACGCCTGCAGCAAAAAAGATCAGAAGAATCGGCAATCAGGCGAAAAGAAGCCAAAAGCACAAGGCAGTCTGACAGTAGAGAGTCCAGCATTCGAATGAGTACCTTTCTAAAAACCCTAAACACTGCATTCCAGGTAATATCTTGACCCTCGTGGGCCAAAATGAGCAATGACCGGCAGACAAATCGTCAAGCGGAGCCACAACGGAGTTCCTGAGCAGACCGCGTAAGCGAGAAGAAACCAAAACCCAAGTAAATCGATCCAGAGCAGACATGGGACAAGTCTCCAAACCGGAACTCATTGCCGTTGTGAGGCCCGAGGACCACTTAATAAACGCCTTCCGCGAATTCAAGGCATTCACATTGGCAACTCTGCAGGTTAAAACATTGACCTGCAAAACCATTCTGCAACTCTATCAAAAGGGTAAGGAAGAAGAATTACAACAAAGGCTCGAGGATGCCGAAGCGGCTATCTACAAAAATGACACCTCGGAGTACATCCGCGGGAAAATCACCAACTCCCACATGGCTGCCTATAGTGGAACGGCGGGATTCGTTGAACTCGATGGAGAAGACACCAAGCGTAAGGGAATGCCTACGTTCAAAGCCCCGCCGAGCGACCCAATTCTTATTATAGCTCGCTGTACAAGGATTGAACTGTGCGAGAAAATCCTGAATATGGCAAACACCATCCACGACAATGATGATGCCCAAAGGGACTGGACCATGCTAAACATAAGATGGATAAACGGAGTTCCCGGATATGGGAAAACGACATGGATTGTTCAGCACTTCGAGGTGGATAAGGACGTGGTAATTACCACAACTACCGAGGCAATGAGAGACCTACGGGACAAACTCACCCAAATTCATACGGCGAAGGCAAAACTAAGGGTACGCACAATTCTTCAATGCTGGTCAACGGTATCAAAGAGGCGGACAAGGGACGCTGTAGCCGTCTCGTGGTTCACGAGGCTCTTATGAATCATTTTGGAGCCATTGTAACGGCCATTAGAATATCGGGGGCCAGAAATGTCCTCCTGGTCGGGGACCTTAACCAACTGCCCTTCATCGACAGAGTTCGTTCGTTTTCCCGATGCAGTACATCGGACCCAGTTCCGTAGCGAGAGTCAGCGAGGATTTGTTATGCACGCACCGAAATCCAGCGGACGTGGCATGTGCCCTAAGGGAAATATACAACGGTATATACTCCTCCAATTGTCAAACGCGATCCCTGAGCACAAGCTCGCAAATAGCTGCAAATCAGCCAAATACCCTTTTCCTGACACATACCCAAGAGGAAAAAGCGTCCCTGATAAGCTTGGGATACGGCTCGGGCGAAGACTCGCGAACCCTCACCATACATGAGGCACAGGGTCTTACATATGAATCGGTAATCGTGGTGCGAGCAACTCCCCGCAGAATGAAACTACACGAGAGTGTGCAACATGCACTAGTAGCTGTGTCGCGACATTCTGTCAACTGCGTATACTACACGGATGACAGGGATGACGCGATTGGCAGCCTTATAGGTGGAGCGGAGTCAGCCTCGGACAAAAGAATCAAGGATTACAACTTAAAAATGGCCATCAGAAAAAGAGACGCAGCAATCGTGGAAAAACTTACCCAAGCCAGATGATACCAGCTACCAAGTCCTTGCAGTCTTGGCACAAATATACAGCAAGCTCAAAAATACAATCTCTTAATGAATAAGCAAAGTATATTTATATTTATTAATAATAAAAAATAAAAATTATAAAAAAAAAATTATATATAAGTGAAAAAAAAAAAAAAACTCACTGCTTAGACATAAGTTTCCAATTGTACTACATCTAAAGTACGTAGGCAATGTTAATAACTAATCAAAATAATCAAATAACAATAAAAATCAATCTAAAAAAGGCACGGACAAAAGTCTGTGGAAACCATTTTATTAAATAAAAAATAAAAAAAATATATAGGTATATAAAACGTGTAAAAGACACTATACAACTAAGTTTGTATACAGAATAGTTTAGAATTAGACAGATAACAATCTGAACGAGGAATTTTGATATACCCTATCTTTCCCCCTAGTCGCAAACAATTAATATAAAATCTCTAAGTAAAGACAAATAAACTGAGATCTTTTGAAAATCTCTTCAAAAAAATCTATAAAAATATTAAATTTTCGTGGAAGTAAAGTTTAGGCAAATAAGCGTTGGATAATTCAATCTCTAATTACAAACTAATCCAAATTTCACGTTTCTACCTTCAGCGGTAGAGGGTTCGTCGGTAGAATCTTATTGATTTCTTCTTTCTATCATTATTTACTAACAAAAAATTCAGTAATATTTGAGGTACTGACTCTGGCACGTCAGCGAAGCAATGAGCGACAGTTATCACATGAACTGCAGTTATAATGGCACCCCCACATACGGACCACCATTGTCTTCCACTGTCGAATTCTTTTCTTATAGTAACCTGAAATTTAGGTATATGTCGTAGTAATTGTTTTACCTAATAAATGTAGTTGCGGTGATTTTATATTGATTCCATTTATTTAAGACTAAGGCTGCGTTTCCACTAGAGATGTGCGAGGTAGCTGAGTGAGGCTAAGTAAATTAAGCGATTCTATTGGTTCTTAACAAACACATCCCTCGCTATGCATCCTCGTACATCTCTGGTGGAAACGCAGCCTAATGCAGAATAATGAATTTACTTAAACTACTTCAAAGGTCCTAAGTCACGACAATATGTAATAAGCTGTATCAGTAATTCCTTAATTTTCGATCCTTGGAGGTGCTTTTATTTTTTCAAATTTGTGTATCTGGTCACCCTTTTCAATTCTGATTATAGCCAATTTAATTAAAAAGAGAATCGATGAAATTGGTTTACATTGGGCGAAGATATCACGTAACATAAAAAAACTATACGCAAAAAAATGTCGAATTGAGAACTTGCTCTTTTTTAATTTAAGTCGATTTTAAGTCTTAAAAATACCATTTAAATTTCACAATAGCCTGGTGTCAATTGATCATCTCCTTTTATTTTTCACCCCCGACGCAAAAACGACGGGGTGTTATAGGTTTGACATGTCTCCGTGTGTGCGTGTGTGTGTGTGTCTGTGGCATCGTAGCTCCCGAACGGATGAACTGATTTTGTTTTGTTTGAAAGTGAATTAGTCGGGAGTGTTCTTAAATATAATTCAAGAAAATCTGTATTCAGTCATTACAAGATCATCAGCTCTTTTCTATTCGTTGAAGGGATTTTCGAGTCGAGGGTATTTTAAATTATAAATTTATAGTTATTAAAATATTGTTTTGCCCGATGCAGGGACGTTAATTGTCAAAGAGTTCTCTTGGTACTTCATACACTTTGTGACGAGCACAAACTAATCGAATCGCAACCGGTAAAATACTTATTATTGAATAGTTCTGGTGACCGTCTGAGGTCTTCATCATCAGTTCCACTTCATCAAATGGTGCTTTACGAGAGCAAATGTAAGAGTTACCATAAAAAAATACCCAAATCGCTATAGTAATCGTTCTTGGAAGAATTTGTCCTGGATCATCCGACCCTGAGTAGCGAAAATAGAATCAACAAGAAAGCATAGTTTTAAGCAAAAAGAATTGTAAATTTGGTCTTCGAGTAATCGGGTAACATACTTAAGAAAAAACCGGGGGCAAACGAGCAGACGGGTCACCTGATGGTAAATGACTACCGCCGCCCATGGGCACTTGTAACTCGAGAGTCATAAGTGCGTTGCCGCCGTTTAAGGTGGGAGTAGGAGAAAAGGGGGAAGAGTAGGAAAAGGGGAGAGGGGAAGGATGGGAATAGCTCACTCACGCGGCGAAATGCCATGCAAGCATTGCTTCACTACCGGTTTCCTGTGAGGCCGTGGTATCGAGCGGAGTCGAGCCGGCCCATACGTGGCGAAGCATGGCTCTCCCACATACGATGTTACAGTATTTTAACAATTTGTGTTCGGTATTTGCATCTGTTGCTGAACTAAGCTTGAAACCTGTATTTCAGCTAACAGCGCCTCCACCTCGACCTCGGAGCATAATTATTTAGTATGTAACAAGTAACTGTAAGTGTTAAAAAAAATCTTTTTAAATAAATTCTCACTAAATTATCACTACATATTATAAAACAAAGAAACGCCGCGTCTGTCTGTCTATCTGTTCGCGATAAAATAAAAAACTATTAAACGGATTTTTATGCGGTTTTCACCAATAGATAGAGTGATTCATGAGGAAGGTTTAGGTGTATAATTTGTTAACGTTTTGTGTAAATTATATAGTATATTATATATATGATGATGATTGTTGAAGATATCTCTAAAACCCGTGCGAAGCCGGGGCGGGTTGCTAGTTTATTATGATTTACTTAAAATTAGGGTTAGAATTTTCAGAAATTAGAATTAGAAAATTACGGTATTATATTTTGGGGGAATGCAGTAGGTTAGAAGTTAGTTTTCAAGGCACAAAAGCGTTGCATCAGAGCAATATGTCATCTACGGACCACTGATAGCTGCGAACCGCATTTCATTAACCTTAAATTATTAACAATGCCATCAATGTACATTTATGAAATGTGCATGCTTGTAAAACGTAACTGATCTAAATTCTCAGAAATAAGTAGCAGTCGCAGATCAGGTAAATTACATGTCGTAGCATCTAAGACAACCATGTATAATCAAAGTGTATTTTGTATGGCACCAAAGATCTATAATAAGCTTCTTACATTTTTAAGTTCTTTGCGAAGTATCCAGGATATAGGATAATAATGATTATTGAACGACCCATCATATATTAATAATTAATTTCAAATTTAGTATTAATCTCTATTTACATTACATTAAATTTTCAGACAGTAAAATAATTTATTAATTGATAATTTATGAAAGGAATCAATTATTATTTACTATTATGTGATAAAATGAAATAATATAAACAATAGATATATACTAACCATGTTAATTTGTACACCACGTTATGTGGTAGGACATAGTGCATCAACATTTATATATTAAGATCTTTGTAAAACCTATGTTCCACAAAAATGAGAAATAAAAGAATAAATTAAAAAAAACAGTCGAATTAAGAACCTCCTTTTTTTTCGTCGGTTAAAAAAGGAGGAGGTCCTTTTTCGTCGGAGAGAAGAAAGAAAAGAGAACAAAAGTAATACTTGGTAGGGTAAATCTCTTGAATTAGCTCTATTGCCGTCATATACTCTTCGGGCACATTTGTCTATCATCCGCTCTCCCACTCGTTTATTTAGCTGTACCACTTCCTATAGAAAATAATAACGTATTAATAGTGGGTTGAGACACGTTTCACCAAAGCTAATTTTTTTGCGGTAGCCATAGACTGGACATAAAATATGGATTGTTCTCGTTAGCCACCATTAACTGAACCGGAAATATTTACGTTTTCCTTTCTAGGGTCTTAAAGAATCCATTATTTGTCGATTATGAATTCAGATACTAAAACATATACAAAAACATCCAGTTTTAAAGCAAGAGAAACATGAATATTTTACATTGCTAAGATTTTTTTTTTGTATTTTGTATTTAGTTCAGAGTTTAGACGTCACCACATTTCTACTTGCCCCCACTTGGGTACTCATTGGCATTCATGTGTTTCTCCGCATCAGTATCATTGTGAAGCAGCCGTTGACAGTCTCGAACACTATGGTCTGTCATGCAAAAAAAGCGCAGGCCAGTTATGGTAATATGCCAATTGGAATTATTTTATCCGTCGTCCTGTAGTCACTGCAGGTATTTAGCTGTTCGAGTACCTTACGGTTTGATGTAGAACGCAACCTGACTCGACACCCTGGCGCTATCACTTGTTCCAAACACTGCTGGTTATTCCGGCACTGCAGCTTGATCAGCTGCGATTTTCCAACGCCGCAAATACAGTAATATTATTTATGTTATTGAGATTATGACTTTGAGCCATTTAGGGTTTAAAGACTTTGATTTGTTTTCGATTGTTTCACGATTCACGTAACCAGAAACATATTCTGAATACGTTCTATCTATTATGAAACTATCCATTGCAATTCAACATGGCATTTTTTTTTTATATTATAGAGGGCAAACGAGCTGACGGGTCACCTGATGGTACGTGACTACCGTCGCCCATGGGCACCTGCAACTCAAAGAGTCACCAGTGCGTTGCCGGCCTTTGAGATAGGAGTACGCTCTTTTCTTGAAGGTTTGAAGGTCGTATCGGTTCGGAAATACCGCAGGCGACAATTTGTTCCAGAGATTGGTAATTAATTCTAGACTTGTGGGTAAGCTACCAGACCGTGATGAGAAGAAACATTATGACAACGGCACTGTAAAATTTAATTTTATCCCTTTTTTATTTTAATATGTTAGAGATTAAATAGAAATTGGTCAATACCTTAAAGTCAAAAGAATCTATTGTCACTGATACTGGAATAAATAATATACCACACAGTTGTACAGCAGTTATTAATCTAGTTACTGTTAATACATTGGCCATTTTCATCTGAGATACAATTCATAGAGCAGTTTTTACATTGCATTACACTTAATTTACATAATATGATATTTAAAAATACTCAAAATTTGTCAATAATAACCATAATAACACAGTGCCAAACCAACTGTCACTAAACCCTAAAGTGAAGTCCGTAGAGTAAAATAAACACAGACTAAATTGATGATGACACCTTGGATTATACATATATATAGCCAAAGAGTATACAAACACGTTAGGTATTATACGTTAGGTATATAGCCTTACCAGGAAAATAAAAAACCTCGTCATGTTGCAGAAAACAAATGGAACTAATTGTTTGTAATGGCAAAAGTATCTTTAAAACGTCATTAATATGTCATCACTGTTTATTATGTGACGCATGGCTCTCCCTCAACAGAAATTGGGAAACCTATAAAACAGTATAAAAATAAATTAAAGATATTCATAAAATAATTTTGACGAACACTTACAGTTTTATAAGTGTCGAAACTTTTTTGAAATATTATCATATGTTGAATAATTAAATTTAAAAAGGTTGCGGATGTACTGTAAACAATATATTTAAATAATGTTGGAAACGGTGCCAAACGAAAATTGAAACTATGCTTAAAATGCAGTGGGGGATTATATGAAATTATGATGGCAACACTGACGAAAATGTCAGCTTCTTCTGCATCTGTTAATTATATGTATTAAAATAAGTTTGTGATTTATAGAGATTTAATCACAGTACTTACTGGTGGAATATTACCTTTTTAGCTTTCTCCTTTTTTTAATAATTTTTACAAAGTTTGGGCGCTCTAAATGACGTTTTTAATAAAATTTGGAACAGCACAAATACGTTTTCACGTACTGCACGCACCAAACACATCGAGATGCGGTGCGAGTCGACTATGTGAATTTTCTATAATTCGATTTGTTGCCACTTTGAGAAGTCGGACAAAGCATCTAGATATTATATAATCAATGGATGATGCTTAACTGCGGCAATCTAAGTTAGATCAATGTTTGGTAAATTAAAACCGAAAATAATTAGAAGAATAGGCGCTGAGGGTGACAGACCCATCCATCTATCCGTGGTATTGATAGTCATTTCTCTGAGCAAAGACTTTTGGTTGTTTTATATACCTATAAATTATTATAATGTTTAATATTAATTATTATTAGTATGTATTATAAACAAATGTGTTAATGAACACTAAATGAGAAACACTGCTTCTCAGCATAAAAAATCTGAGATCACTTCACTTCATACTGTCTTGGAACACGTGTGTATTCCTCTTTTTTGACCTCATAGCAAAGAGTAAAGAGCATGCTTACGCTTTCCTTTATGTTGCCGACTTGGAATTTGACAGATTATATATCAATCACAAACTTGATACAAATTACAAAATCATTATGTTACGAACTTAAATGCAATTTAATTACTGCCAATTTCTCTCTACAAATTAGACCCTCAGTGGGATTTAATATAATGTAGTGGAAGTAAAAAAATAAGTAAAAAATATTAATTAAAATAAAGTTTAGATTTTAACAACTTTTCTGCTTTCCATAACCATGCAAGCGTATTACGCGGTAGCGAATAATTATTTTCAACGAGGCCCATTAAATACTACATTCGTATTTGCTAAGTGTTTCTGTATATTGTTATCTCTGTCTATGTGTTTTTCAAAAATGCCATTTCATGATATTCAAAGTTATCACGTACCTCGTGTTGTCAACGGCTGGCCAGCCCAGCTTGGAGATGCTCCGTATCAGGTTAGAATTTAATAGTTACTTGTCAATTTAACAAAACAAATATGTCCCGACTGTCTGAAAACGAGAGCCTCTCTGTATGAACTCCAGGACAATGTATTGAAAGCAATGATGTCGAGAGCTGTGCCCTATCTCTATTCTTCTGATTAAAATTCCTTAACTCAGCCTATTTCGTTTTCTGTTGGTATTGATAATTAACCTCATGGAACCCCAATGTGTTTAAGATATTTAGCGTCAAGCGTTACAGATTCTACGGACTAATGTCGTGTATATCCCTAGGCTAGAAAACCTCCCACAAGACAGGAGCTATGCATAGTAAGGAACTAAGTTATATGAAGTTAACAATAACTTATCCTTAAAGTGCATAATCGTACATTGCAACGTATCAAAGCTCATTACCCGTTACATTAGCCTAAAAATGTTTTGTTACATTCTGCAATTGTTTATAATTATAGCTATAAATAGTGTTTTATTTATTTTATAGGTGGCGCTTAAGAGAAGAGAACAACAGAGAAGATTGTACGGAACATTTTGCGGCGCTGTAATCGTGGGCCCTAAGAAATTAATTACAGCTGCACATTGTGTCCAATCAAAGAGCCTGAATTTTAAGGCTAGCGGGTAAGATTTTCTCTTTTATATTAATTATAAGTGAAAATAAATCATATCAATATTACGAAAATATTCCATAGCTTTTACATTAGTTCAGAGTTCTATATTATATTTCTTCTATAATTTCAAATAGATTCACAGATACCGTCACAATCTATTACAGCGTTCTCAGACTATGTACACACACACTTCTGGATAGTTTTACGTATCTACGTGAATCACGGTGTTCAGGAACATAAGAGTATATTAAATGATTATAAGTATTAATAAAGATGCCATTCTCCCGCGCATCTTTTTGGTATGCCAACGATATTTTTAACTTTTATTCCTGGTGTGAAAAATATCACGCACGAAAGGCTGTCTTCCCGTTACCTATTCCAGAGGGCATTAAGTTTAGATAAATCATTTGCGGTATTTATTATTATTATATTATTTATTTTTAATTAATAACACTACATTTTTCTAGATATGTGGAGAAAACGAAACTACGTGGCATATTTGCTGTTGCTGGCAATTTGAAAAACCATGACGTCTTATCTCGTATTGACAGTAAAACAAATGGACAATGGAGATTGCTATGCAATGCTTACTATCCCCGGAAATATCGGTTTCCCAGGCACGACATCGCCTTAGTAGTAAGTCTGCACGTAGAATAGTACTAGTTGAATAAAGAGAGAGATAGAGATTTAATTTTTTTGGGAATATTCATTGAGTGCATAAGAAATAAATTACAGTTTAACAAAATTCAAATAATTCAGATTTATTTGAATTTTGTTAAACTTAATTTCTTGTCTTGAAGTTGGTGAAAACTACGTAAGAGGATCGTTTCATAGATAATTATAAATAGATAGATCAAGCCAATATAAAGCATCTAAAGATGGTACTATGCAAGAATTTTCGCAATTAGGTAACGACAGCATTATAACACTTGTTCTCCTAGTGCAGTAACATACCTGTCTAAATGGATTCATCCTATATTTCATTTAGAAGCGTTCTGATACGTAACACTAATAAATTAATTTCTAAAAGTTAGTTAAAGTATAGTTGCTAGTATAGTAGCTCAATATAATAATATATACACTCGTATGTTTTACATCCAGTTTTGACTTGCAGCTGAAATAATTTAAAGTTAAAGATTCACTACTTCTGACTGTTGACACTTTCAAATCTTCATTTTCATGAAATGTCCTTGCATAACTTACGTCGTGAGCAATATCTTCTAGAACGTTCTTCTATATAAAAATTTTACCTTCCAGTTGACAAGAAAACGTTTTTATTTTAACGAATACGTCGCTCCTATAACCGTTGCTTCAACTAATGTAGAATATTCTGGACCTTGCCTAGTCTCAGGTTTTGGAAGAATATCTACAGAGGTAAATACCTTATTTCTGTTTATAACTTCTATGTTATTTTTTAACAGTTAAACCGATATGTAAAATATGAAACCTGAAAAAAGTATTTGTTGGATTAGTTGCACTGTAAGAGCAATTAATGCAACGCCTTTAATTTTATGAAAACAGCATCGAAACATTTACAACAAATTCCTTATATAACCGGCTTTTAGTCAAATTTAATCTAATTGGATATAACAGGAATCTAACAGATCAATTGTAATGTTAATCATCATGTTTTTCTGATCTGTAATATTCGAAATTATTACGACAATACATAGATTCCTTTTTTAACAAGATATCAACTGAACATGGTTAAATTCAGAAATATCATGATCGCTTTATGCCGCTTAAGTTACGTGTTCAAAAATATTTAAAAAAATTAAAGATCAAAAGACATCTAGTGTGTATTTCACTAATGGCAACTCAATTTAGTCTTAGTTGATAAATTTATAAGTGATATTCATAAGTACTAGAATTAATGTGATTGCAATCACATATATATTTCGGCAGCTAATTTCTACCTCTTTTAAAAAAAATGTAGGAATCCTCTCGAGTCTGTTCCAAGCATTTAACTGGGTTTCCATCACGATCACTATTCCTAGGCGCATTCGGAGAGTGTAGGCAAATGTATTCGTGCTATTTTATCGTGTATGTTCATACTTGTCGTCAACAATTTTTTCTCAGTGTTTATACATTTCTTTTTTGTATAAAATTTAATTTATAAGTTAATAATTTTGTTTCCTATTCTGTAACTATTGTGTATTTTTATTAAGTTATTTTCGGAACTACAATTAAGTTAGTCCTTATATTGAATTCCAGGATAAAACAAGTAGGTTGATTTTGGCATATTTGGACATAATGCCTACATCCACATGTAACCAGGTCCATAACAGAAACATGAATTTATTCGTTTGCACTGATACGAAAGTCAGTGACGTTGCACAGGTTGGTCTTATCTTTGTTAAATATAACAATTTGTTCGTGTTACGTTGTATTATTGATAATATTCAATAAACAAACGTGGCGTACTGGTGACCAGAGACAGTAAATAGAGGAGGATTATAGGAAATTATCGAACGAATGACTGAACTGGATAATTTTTACAATGATCAACGAATTTGGATAGAAATAATACGACAAGCTATTTTTAATATTTTTATTACTCGGATGATTCACTCGATACAATATCGACTATTCGACTCTGCTGAATCATGTATTGTGAAACTCAGAGTTGGTGCATCTGATGAAGCATCTATTAAGCTGTATGTTTTTGTATGTGTTCGATACAATTTCTCCAAGTCGCCGTAACAATTTGACTTAAGCTTTCTTTAATTAACTCCTTGACTTCAGCCATTTTAAAACTTTTGTTTTTCTTCCCAACATACCATTTTAATTGTGCCCATATTAATTCAATTCAAAGTGGGCCGTGGTAGATAGTGGCTTTTTGTATCGCGTGAGCAGTGAGCAAAATGTCAAATGTATTTTTCCATTTGCCTGTCGTTCAATCCATGCGGTACCCATCTACCCGTCTTTTGAATCATTCCCATCTCTCGCAGCCGATTGGAAACAGCTTGTTAACTTACGCCTAATTCTTCAAGCTTATATTCACCATAAGCTTTTCGAAGTAATCGGTATGATACAGCAGCAATATTCTTTAAATGAAAATGAAAAATGAATGCTGTCCGCGAATGTTCTTTGCTCGGTATAAATTTTAAACAAACTTTTAGAATTTATCGCTCGTACGCATTAGACTCATAATGGCGTGGTGTCAAATAAAAGGTTTCGTGTAAAATAAAAGGTTGAAAGTGCCGCTACTTGGTTCGATAAAAAGATGGTATGTACATACCATCTTTTTCTGTTCTCCAAGCTGGTCACGGTACTAAAACACGGCTGAGCTTCTTTTTGAATTTGCTCGACTTGGCAAGGACACGGCGAGCGATGCCCACTCGATAAAAAGCTGATAATATTTGTTTTCAGTTAATGATAAAGATCTCTGTTTTTCTAGGGTGACTCTGGTGGACCACTTGTGTGTACAAATACAGGAGATCCAGAAGAAGGAGAAAAAGGTTTGCTGGTTGGAATAGTTAGCGGTCATCGACCTTATGCTGGTTCGTTTTTCACAAGAGTATCAAAATATAATGGATTTTTAAAAAACGGTGGTTCTAATTCTGTACATAATAATAATCTAGTATACCTAGTAACTCTCACAGTGTCTGTAATATATGGGAAGTTTTTATTATTTTGAATTTGTTTTATTTAAATTTTCGGATAATATTTTTTTACTTGCGCATAATGCCAGGTACGTACTAGTACACCCTAAGTTTTAACTCTATGAACCATTTAAATCAGACTACGCAATCACACTTTAAATATAATTGGGAAAGTAAAATATGTATAAATGGTGTGCTGTTTAACAAGATGAGCGAAAAATAATCAGAGCAAAGGGGAAAACAAAACAAGGTATCAATTTGTTACATACAGGTCACTAATATGTTGGTGACATTTTTGATTTGGTTTGCCGAGATTTTGTTCAGACTGCGGCATCGCGTTTGGCTTACTGACTAGGGCTGCCATCCGTTCGGGTTTCCCCGTATTTATCCTAGTTTAGAGGGCGTCCGGGGAGCGTCGTTTTCAAAAAGTGTCCGGGTAAAACCCGAACACTCTGTGCCAAGGGGCCCTTATAGTTATTAAATGAATCGTTTACAAGCTAAAAATTGAAATGGAATCGGCGTGTTTTTTAAAGGTGTCCGGGAAAGAATCTCGATTTCACCCATGTGTCCGGGTTTTTTTAAGTTTTTGTCCGACGTTGGCAATTTAAGTGATGGCAGCCCTATTACTGACGGTATGGTCATACATTTGGTAATTCTATGACATTTAAAATATACATAAATTATGTATTATATGCATTTAGCGTAGTGACTAAGGCGTCGGACTTGCGATCAAGTGGTTGCGGGTTCGAACCCCACCCAGTGCACTATCGTCGTGAACCCACTCCTAACACAAGCGTTAAGCTTAGCTGGAAGGATTAACGAGATTACTAGTAATGTGTGACCCACGTTACTAGTAATCTTTATAATAATTAAATTAAAAAAAAAAAAAAAAAAAAAATTTTTCATATATTTTTAAAAGCTTAAATTTATATAAGGTATTGGTTGTGTTTGTGCTGTTGTAATTTGCAAAAAAACAACTAACTAAATTCGTCATAAATAAAATAGATAAAAATAGTAATTCTTTAATCACTACATATTATAAAACAAAGTCCCCAGCCGCGTCTGTCTGTCTGTCTGTTCGCGATAAACTAAAAAAACTACTGAACGGATTTTCATTCGGTTTTCACTAATAGACAGAGTGATTCATGAGGAAGGTTTTGGTATATAATTTGTACCCGTGCGAAGCCGGGGCGGGTTGCTAGTCTGTGGTATAAAGAATGTTGTAATGAACTTATAATTCCAGCATTTGTAGAAATTAATTTGCAATATTTTCTGATAAAGTTATATATTCAGACGGGAATTAACGCGATCACGAAATGGTATAGACGTCAGGCAATTCAGAGGTATGTAACCTCTGAATTACCTGACGTTTCGACCAGGTTGTACTGGCTGTGGTCACAGGCTGACTGGCTCAGTGGTGCACGCCCTCCGTCGAGCCCACCCAATTCAGAGGTATGTCATGCCTTTTCATGATTGCGTTAATTCCCGTAAATACATAAATAATATTATATAATGGAATATTTATAAGAAGAGTATGAATTTTTAAACATGTACAGTCGTTACGCCATATTTTTATCATTCATCATGTCAATCTGTGGTTTATGAGGGATGTGCAATTTTATATTGCGTAAAAGTGCAAGGACGCTGATGAGTAATGGTATTGATTTTTAATGCTGTAAACATATCAATTGTGCATTTTCGGTGGTACATTTGATTTCATTACATTTATCATGCTTTTACATGTTTTTGCGATTATCTATGGGTAAAGAACAAATACTCAATACTTTATTGCTTCCATAATGTAAATACATAGATGAGAACATTTTAAGGAGTAGCTATTATGGACCCTGTCGGGCGCAGCACAGTTTGATTGGGAGAGGGGAAAATAACACAAACATATATAGAGTAAAGTGTTCAGTTTGTAATGAATATGGTAGAATATAATTGTGGTAATTCTATTTTGTGTGTTTTATTAATTAATAAATTTGTCAATGACTTTAATATAATTCAATAATTAATCTTACATAATTCAATAATTAATCGTGCATAAGAGAAATAAAAATATCTTTTGTTATTTATTCAATTCAACTATTATTTTAATTATTTGATCGATTAATTATTATTATTTTAATGGCCATTTAGAAAAGAAAGAAAAAATTTAAGTATTATTTCATCACATATTTATTTTCTGATTACTTATTTATTTTATTAAGATTATAATTTTAGAATTTGTGAATTTATTATTTTAAAATATATTATCTATTTTCTAAATATTCTTTTACGCTGTAGTAATATTTGCTAATTAATAAGTTTTAATTTATTAACAAAAGTATTAAATTTAGTCTCGCTTTTAATGTCAATTGGTAGTTTATTATAAACTTTTATAGACATGACCAAAGGCCTACGAGAATGCATTATTAATCTAGAAGGTGGTAGATTTAATCTTTGTCTTCCCTTTTACTATTCACTTCCGGTATTTACGGACAAATTACTGGGTAATGTTAGGATGCCTAGATTTTGGAAGTGAGGTTCACATGTCTGTTTCTTCTATATTAATGAAAATTCTTATTAACTTCTTTTGTAGGGTAAATATGGTAGAAGCATCTGTACTGTTACCCCTCAATATCATTTCATAAGACAGCCAAGAAAAGGCGTAGGCATAGTAGGTGACACGTGTTGTAGCTAAATCTGTCGATTTTTTGATTTCTCGCAAGGGGTAAGCGAATTTTGATAATTTCATCCTAACATTTTTTACATGTTGTTTCCAGCTGACATGTGAATAAATAAATATATAGGAGGAAGTTAAATTCCTTTACTTGTTCTATATTTATTCCTCGAAATGTGAAGTATATATCTATTGCTGTCTTTTGGTAAGAATGGAAAGATATTACTTTTGTTTTGGGAAAGCTTATTTGGAGGTTATGTTCATGCAAAATTTATGCGTATTGTAGAATAGATTACAGCTAATTCGAAATTGGCATTTTTTTAGCTTCCTAAAACTTGTACAAGATCGTTTTGAGACAAATATTACGTCATTTTATAAAAAAAAAAACAATAGATACATACATGATGTTTTTTTTATTTATTGAATGTCATTCTTATTTAATAAATTTTTACAGAAACATGGAACAGTTGCTGCGAACACATAACCAAATGAAAGAAAATCAGAAGCAGAGGGCCTGGTGGTTAAATCGGAAATCGCAAAAAATTTTACTGATTTTGGTGGCGGTGCAAGTGATTCATCAAGTAATGACAGTGATAACGAGTCTGATATCTTTGGAATCCAACCATTGGTGCATAGCAGAAGCGTAGAAGATTTAAATGTCATATGAAGTTTAAAATATAGATTCTGATTTGGATGGTTCATATTAAACATCATATTAGCTTTGATGGTTTTATTTCCTTGATTTGATTGCATTCTTTGATATCTATAAAATGCTATTTACTATTTTGGCACATTATATACTTGTACATATGAAAGTTTATAAAATAAAACTTCGTTGAATAAGTAATTTCCAAAGACTCAGCATAGTATTAATTCATAAGGTTACTACCTCTTACTACGTCTTACCATCCAAACTAATTTTTGACGCGCGATAATTTTTTACTACAAATTACCTACAAATTCCCCATGTCATTTGGTTATGGGGTTCGCAAGTGGATGTGCTGGCTTAATATACGTATTCGCATTCACTATCGCATGACTGTATTTTATCAATACAAATAAATAAAATTGATGTGTCTCTTTGTAATGTCGAAATAAAAGTTTCTTTTAAGCTAGGCCTAAAAGAGTTTATTTTTTTATTTTTTGTCTGTCTGTCTGTCTGTGAGACTGATCAGTGATATAACAATATGGATGATTAGTTACGATAGGAACAAACATGTCGTTGCGGGCTACGTCTAAGTGTAAATATCAAACATTTTTTAAAATATCATAAAATATGTAATCCAATTATAATTTCGCACAAAATCAAAACCTTGTCGTACATTAATTTGTAACTTTGATCCGTCACCCATTTAGAGTGAGTACCAATTCGCATGTGGAGGTTAGGCAAACCGATGTTTACAATCGATGTTACACCAACTAATATACCCTGCTTTGGATTAATTTCATTAGGATCGCCAGTCTCATGGCATACGAGACCACTACCTTCTGCTTCCTGAAACAAGGCATGTTCGATTAACAATCAGTAACATCTACCTTTAACTCATTACGTTCGCTTAAAACGGTCGAAATTTCAAATGGATGTGGACGCCCATTTGGTACAGTAGTGAGACACAGAATAAGTTACCTAGAAATTGTGAGCATTCTAAGTAGGTACTTTGTTAGAATAATAACTTTAGCGAGTACTGTTCACTATTTATTAAGGAGAACGGTTTCTGTTAACATGTGTTTCGGACAGGTCCCACTAGTTTGAAGTACGTGGCGATCCTGGCAGGGTCGCCATGAAGTACGTGTAGAAATTAATCTAGGTTATCATACGTATGTATGACTTCACAATATTATTCACCTAAAAAAATGTTTGGAATTTATGAACTTCCGATTTAAAACATTATACGTCACAACCTACGTCATGCATTACAAGTTTCTAAGTACCTACTAAAAGCCTTTTTTTCTTTTTTACACGCTTTATATTAGCTTCACTTGTATGTATGTTTGTAACCGACTCCACTGGGCACGATTTTGACCCACTTTAAACGGCCAGATTTCATTCAAATTTTGCGCACCTGTCAAAGACCGATGACAATGCAATAATTCGATATTTTTTTTTATTTTTTAGTTGAATTTTCTATAAAAGCGTGTTTTTTAGTTTTTTAAACTACATATAACATTTTAAGAGGTAGCGCCGTTCACTTTTATAAATAAGGCACATATTTCTAGTGTTATGGGTCCTATTATGGGTGGGTACTACATTATAATTGTCTCTGATTGTACCAAATAGAATTTTCTTTCTTTCCTTTAGTAAGCGAGATTGCTGATAGATATCAATATACTACACAAAAGTTTAGCGAAATTATATTAAGTAGTGAATCCCACAACATTTACTGCCAATTCAGCGAGCGATGGGGATGGTTTACGCGGTGGGGTGAGGTATTACAGATGTCACTTCAGTGTAGGACAGTGTACGTTCTGTTCTTAGTACAATAGTACTACGAACATAAGGTACACTACTCTACACGCAAGCACGGAATTTATAATAATGTATTCCGTGCTTTTTGTAATAGGTTGTTACAGTGCAGTTCAGTTTAGCAATATTAATACTTACAGAGTACGCGTACTTATTTCTATTGTCATATGCAGTGCAAAAGTAGTGCTTGCAACTTCTTTGTAAGATTTTTTCGCAAGTCCTTCTCTTAATCATCTCTACCTCTTCGGTAAATACATACTTGTTAATCGACCAGCTCTAAAACAAAAATAATATTATATTCTTTAATATTATATTGCCAGCGTTATACTACAAACTATATAAATCAAACAATGAGCGTCGTTGACCACCAACGTCTCGTCGTTTACGCGGAAGAGCCATGCTTCGGCAGGTATGGGCCGGCTCGACTCCGCTCGATACCACGGCCTCACAGAAAACCGGCAGTGAAGCAATGCTTGCATTGCATTTCGCCGCATGAGTGAGGTTACCGGAGGTCCTAACCCTTCTCTCTCCCTTATTCCCGTCCTTCCTCTCTCCCCCCTCTCCCCTCTTCCCACTCTTCCCCCCTCCCCCTCTTCTCCTATTCCCACCTTAAAGGGCGACAACGCACTTGTGACTCTCGAGTTACAGGTGCCCATGGGCGGCGGTAGCCATTTACCATCACCGTGAACCGTCTGCTCGTTTGCCCCCTACACCATAAAAAAAAACCAACGTTAGCAACGGTGGTGGTCGTTCGCGGTCGGTCGAGTCCAAATTGGAAATATCCTAAAGAAAATAAGCTTACCTTAGTAGCTTTTACTGCTGTAGCGGTACAAACTCCATCAAAATCGTGGTATTCCGATTCATAAGGAATTTTGTTTACATAATTATTGAATGTCCAAACCTCGTCCATAATCTAAAATATAAAAATAAAAACTGCAAAAAAATTTGTTATATTTTTTTTTTATTTTAGGGCTTTTTAGAACATGGGTCTTAATACCCCTCTAACTAAGTTGATTGTTTATGTTAAAAGAGGATTCACGTCGATGTTGCGGAAGAATGCAATAGCGATTCTCGCTCCCCTGATCATAGGCAAGTAGTGGAACACCGGGGTGGTTTTTAGTCGATAAGAGTCCGACAGACCCCTTCGCCTCCCCAAGGCGGAGGACATCCATGTAGGATCTTCCACCTCGTCAACAAAAAAAAAAAAAAAAAAAGGATTCACGTCGATAATGGGGTTCTTAATTCAACCCCGAAATCTTGTGATCGCTATTTAAACGTTTACTCTTACTATTTTTGTAAGGAAAGTGTGCTGTAAATATTTAATGTTCCCAACGTGGCTTCGCTCGCGTGTTCATATTTGTACATTTTGTGCAGAACCGTAACTCTTTTTTCAAAATAAAAGTAGCCTAAGTTACTCCTTATATAACACCCGCTATTTTCCAGTAAAAGTCCCGTTGGAATCGTTCAACCCGTTCCGGAGATCAGTCGGAACAAACAGACAAACAGACAAAAATACAAAATTTTTAAAAATTGTTTGTTTTGTAAATGTACCGTGTAAAGATTTTGATATATTTAGTAAAATACTGCTATTACGATATTACAAACAGACATTTCAATATATTTGTATAGATAGGAAGATATTAGACATAAACACCCATCGTAAGGCTTGATAATCTTACCAATAGACCAAGATTGTAAGCTGGGAATCTGTAAAACCTCTGAGAATAGATTTTGACTATTTTGCGCCATTGTTGTTTACTATTGTTTGTCGTATTCCTTTTTACGGAAACTTGTATGATCCCAGCTACTACCCATATTTTGTTGTAATCACGTCGATAGCTGCCAAAATCAAAAGAAAATTATTTATACCTTACAGAGTAAGAGCCCGTGGTCCCCAACCTTCGTCATTTCGTCTTCGTCATAAACACTGAAAGTTTTACCTGTGCATGTGCACAACCGAGAAACTTGCATATGGCTTTGGCAGCTATGAAGCACCAAAGATGGCAAAAAGTTGAGACCTACATTCGTCAAAGTATTAAGCGTAATTTTTTATATTATCTTCGGGTAAATATTAGAAGACACATCATTCATTGCCAGACACTTTGTATGGTGGCAATCCCCCGCCAGACACCCTAGTGTGATAAATTGTAATTCTACTTTCGTCATAGTATAAAAGCTAAGATTTATATAAGTCACTTGAGTAACTAATAAAAAATGTTTCCCAAGCAGCAAGATACTTTCGATAGTTGATCCAAAGGTACATATCGCCAGATAGAGTTGAAAGTCAGCACTAGGCGCGAGGACTGAGGTGATATACATAATAGCGAATTTGAATAGATTTTTTTTGGATTTGTCAGATACTTTAAATATTTACTTTGAGATTTATTTATAAAAAAAACTGTCAGTCGTAGGACTGCAGGTCAGAAGTGAAAACACATTTTTTTAAAATTTATTAATAAGGAGCTGACAAAACTCAATGTTTAGATTAGCGCCCTCTAGTGGATCTATACCATATAATACATAAGTATATATCAAACTACAGTACTAGATGGATACCTCATAATTTGACGGAAGATCAACATGCCGTCGTTTAGATTGGTGCCGCTCAATGATTGAAACTTACTTCAACTTTAACTTTCAATGTGACCTCCTTGTGATTATATCACCTCAGTCAGTGCTGACTTTCAACTCTGTCTGGCAATATGTAGAAACAAACGAAAGTGTCTGGCTGCTTGGGAAACATCTTTAAATAGTTAGTTTCCCAATGACACTTTCACTGTACAATTCAATTTTGTAACTATGACGGAAGTAGAATTCTTTAATGTGTCTGGCCGAGGGTTGGCACCATACAAAGTGTCTGGCAATTAATGACGTCACTTCTAATGTATTCCCGAAGATAATGTAAAAAAATCATTTATACTTTCGCAAAATTTTTTACACCTTTGGTGCTTCATAGCTGCCAAAGCCACCATGATCCAAACTTCATATTCGGTAACCGTTCCTACCTCGGTTGGGCACTTAAACAGAAAACTTTCAGCTTTTATAAGATGAGGAAGAACATGCTATCGCGGTCTCTTGGACCATTCAGAATATGGAATTTCTGGCAAATTTTATTTGTAATGGAAAGTTATTTTTACTTCTATTTTCACATTATCTACAGTTTTTCTTAAGTAATGCCCTGACTGCATATTATCTTGTTGATGGTTTGTCCTTCATAAGCAACGTTAAATATAATATTTCAGCTGTTTTAAGTTTGTAGAGTTTTTAAACAAATTTATACTCAATCTGTTTAACACATAATCTACAAAAATAATACGTACGCCTTCCTATTGGTAAGGAAGCAATTCGAAGAAGAAATTACTTTTTTCTCCCCAATGATACTGCCGGCACAGAAAGCTCGGTATATGTCCTTTTTAGCGTTGTATACCGTGAAGATGAGTACCTGCATAAACAAATATTGAATTCTTAAGTCTAAGTCAAAATTACACAATAACAACGATCAAATATGATGATAACTTTAAATATAATGTGTTTTGATATTATTAAAATGAAATCAAAGAGTTTACTTAGAGATTATCAAACCCCGGATGTTACAAATAACAGCGGTGATGACAATCTATAAAATGACTATGTTTATTTATTCCAGGCTAAGATTATATACAAAGATTCTTGGTTTTACAATTATTTTAAGAAATACACAAATAGGTACCTACCTAATCTAGAAACGTCGCAACCTTTATACCTACTCTGATTATTTTTGACAGTTCGATATTCGGCAATTAGTGATGACCGTGACACGTTGCTGATTCTATTTCAGGTTTAAGGTAACTTTATTTCTCATAAAGGATTAACATTCACTTACATGAAAATTAACACTCAATTACACATAATGTAACTACACAATATTTGTTCGGCGACAACAGTGTTTCTAATGAATACAAATCAAGTGTAATACTAATAGTATTTTTTAAGAGAAAAAAAAGAGAATAGAAAAATATTTGTTAATAGCGGGTAACTTATAATAATCTTGGCTCTGCACAATACACGGAACAAGCTTATCTAGGTGTAGTAACTAGCAGTAAGTTTTTTTTTATGTTTGTTACCTCAGAACTTTCGACTGGGTGAACCGATTTTGATGATTCTTTTTTCATTTAAAAGCTGGTGCTTCCCGTGAGGTCCTATTTCAATGGTCCAGTCCTGACAATGGCATCAATGAGAAAACCATATATAAGTCTTTTATGGAATAGTTTTTTTTGTTGAAGTCGGTTTTTTTTTGAAAGAATTATTAAGTTTTGTATGTTTGTTCACCTCTTTTTAGGAAGGAATTATTATTGTAATGTGATTATTTTGTAAATGTGTGTTATTTACTTCTTAATTGTTTCATTTTGTTTAATGAATGCTTATATTTGATTTTTTTTAAATGTAGTTTCAATAATTTTTTGAATGTTTATAGGTTCTTTGCCTTTTTCCGTAGTTGATGCGGGATTTGAGTAATTTTTATTTTTTCATTAGCATTTCTTAGCCCGATTTTATGGATATTTTCATACCAGCTGAAAACAGTTAAGGAGGTCCCTCGACTGGCTTGCGTTTACGTTATTTTTTATTTTATATTTTTTTTAAAGACTACTCCCGCCTTAGAAATGACTCCTGTGTCACGGTGGAACTTTACAAACATAGAAACAACGGACACAAAGAACACCCAGACTAAGGTGGGAATCGAACCCACGACCTATAAGCATAGCGGTCAGGGTCACTAACCACTAGACCAACAGGACAATTTTAGATCCACTACAAGTCTCGTCATCTGGTAAAGTCATTAAATCTACGTTTGTGTGCCAAGTTTCAACAAAATCGGTTTACAGATCATGAAAACTGAGTGCGTGAACTGATGTTGTATACGGTGCATGCTGTTGATTCAAATGTCATTTATATAATTTACTAGCTGCACCCAGCATGTGATGTAATGCCTTTTTTTTTTTTAATTTGGGGTGTAGAGGCAGGAGGGTGAAAAAGACTTTACAATCTATTCTCACACGTATCAAGTATACAAAAAAAAAACATTAAAATCGGTCGAGCCGTTTCGGAGGAGTTCGACCAAAAACACCGTGACACGAGATTTTAATTTATTAAATTGTTATTATTATTACTTTTTATTAATATAATTTTTACAAGTATTATTTTCTTGTAATCATCTACAATTGTAATTAAAAGTACGATGGCGACCAACTTTGTTAAGCTTTTGTATTCCAAACGGATACCACTTTATAAAACTAATACCAAAATATGAATTAGGCACAGTCAGTAAAAATGCTTTTAGTGTAATATGTATTTTCACAAAATTTTTTGAATCAAAATATTAAAACACATTGAAATACATATAAAAAAAACATCAAAAATAAGTAAGACTTTTGTACAAATATAGAATATAACAGTCAATAAACTATTAATATCATGAAGTTATAGTATTTTTACTTTTTTGTATATTTTTTTTTGCATCATGGTGTAGTCAGTACATGTTCAATCAGTTTACCAGTGTATAAATACCACCCAAAGCATTTGTACTAACTTGTCAAGTACCCTATTAAATACAACTATTTAAAAATATAGACGAAAGGCTTTTATACTGATTGACAAATAGTTAATATCGATTGATAACTATACAGCAGAAACATTTGTTCACATCACTATGCACAAATAGAACGTAACTGTTTTTATTGAGTAATTAACAATAACCATTTATTTTAAAAAAAAAACTACTTGTATATTACTTATCATAATGTCTACGAATATTAATATCTATACGTATATTTATATTAATGCACGTTTTAAAGTTTAATTTTACGAACTATGACATAGTTACGCTCTCAAACAAGTCGGTGTAATATACATACATACGATTTTAGCCAACTCAAATATTCCTAGAGGGAGATGTACTTGTCTATAAGTGTAAAGGCGCAATTACACTTGGTCGTTAGCTTGTGTTCGGGTGCACGAAAGACGTTACTCGAATTCGGGCACCCGACGCATTAATTATTAATGATAGTTTGTGTGTGTGTAATAAATAAATAAATTACATGGTTTTGCTCGAATTCTGTCACTGGAATACGGGCAAACGACTCTGCGGCCGCGTTCGGGGAGGTACGTGCCTGCAGACGCCATGTCATCGTATCGTCATGTCGGGTATTCTGATTCGGGTAACCAAAACGAAAGCTGGACTAGATTGTACGAAGACGGGCGTACTCGACTCCGTTCATTTAAACTTACTCGTTTGTCTGATTTCCATAGGCAATCGAATACGAACTAACTACCAAGTGTAATTGCGCCATAAGTTACTGCTAACTGCTATAACCAATACGAGTACCTACAATATGCTTATTACTCGTTACCAAGAGGTATGAGACGAAATAATTTATTTTAAACAATGAAAGTGGAAGGGCGCTCATTGTTCGTGCAACGTATAATAATGTTATATTAACTTTTTGTGAAATATATTCATAAAGCTTATACCGAAGAGAACTGAATTAAACATAGATGCAGTAATAAACCACTATTAAAAAACACGTTACGTGATGTGGTAAGTCTCCAAGCTGGACTCCAGAACTAAAACGTTTCCAGTCCGTCCGTTTCTGAAACATAAAAAATATTATATGATTAAATTGTGCCTGATAGAAAACGAAATCTATGTAAAGTTAGTAGGTGAATAGTAGGTAGTAGGTATGGTAATAGTAGGTAATTGGGTAGATGCCTATGCTCAAAATAAATTATGTCGCCAAGTGTCGCAATAAAATAACTTAAAATACTGTGAAAATTGTCGTCCAGTTTTATTTTAACGTTTTTAATTTAGTTTTTGATTGTTAAATTAACATTACAAGTAAATGATTTGACAATACTGAGGCATGACGTCACGCCTTAGTACTTCATACAAAAATGTACGGAAGCTATCGTTTTGACGTTAACTAAAAAGATACTGGTTTGACTTGACAGTCATCTACCCTATTGCGTGATTGTGAATGACTACATTCACAATCACGCAATTCCGTTCACGTCACGTGGTTTTAACATACGCCAGATATCAAGCATTTATGTACTAGTAGTAATAGAATAAACTTTATTGTACACCATTAAAATGTTGCATACAGTGAGTTTACAACGTTGAGATTTTCGCTAAGTTCAAGCAAATTCTTCTAGGCAACCATAGGATGAATTAAAATAACAAGATATAAAAGTTAGTAATGAGTAGTTTTGGTGTGGAAATTAATAAAAAATTTAGCATTTCAGTGGAAACGAATCAGAATGTGTAACTTAAAAACTACGTACCTATGTACATCAAACATACAACATCAACATAAATAAATATACATAAAAATACATGCAATCATGTTTATATTTGAATATTTAAAAGATTAAATTTAATAAATGTATAGAGCAGTAGCAGCAGCAGTAGAAGAAAAGGAGAAACTAAGAAGCCAAGTAATATTCTTTGACCATTTTTTTGCGTATGACCGATAGACATATAGAGACTTGTAGTACACTAACTACGCCTGCCGCTGCTTCGCTTGCGTGTATATATATTTTTTGCGTGGAACCCTAATTTTTTTCCAAATATAAAAGTAGCCTAAGGTACTCCTTACAACATCAGCTTTCTGCCAGTGAAAGTCCCGTGAAAATCGGTCAACCGTTTCGGAGATTAACAAACAGACACACAAAAAAAATCTACAAGTACCGTGTACATTTTAATTTAGTAAAATGATGATATTTTGTGTGATATTTATTTATTTATTTAAATCTTCATGCACAATATGTACAAAGGCGTACTTAATGCCGATGGCATTCTCCACCAGTCAACCTTGGGGTGGTGGAGAAATCTTATAAGGTAGGTGCACAGAAATCACATTAGAAATCGTCCATAATAAACTGTTAAATCAATACAAATTACACACAGTACATAAACAGGAGTACACACTATTACTTACATAATAAGTATAATAAAATAATGATAATATATATATATATATATAAATGCATACATTATATTTGTGCACTATGAATACCGAAATACAGAGTCGAGTAACTAGCGTCCAACTCATTCAGTCATCTCATTGTGACGGAGATCACGAACTTTCTTTTTAAATATGAAACGGTTTGTGGACATCCTGATTTCAAGAGGGAGTGCATTTCAGAGGAGAACTGATTGAACGTAGAAAGACGAGTTTACGAAGTCGGAGTTGTGAGAGGGACATAAGAGAAGCAGATTATTTTCTGAACGGAGATTTCTGTCATGATTAGAGGACAAGAAGCGGAAGTAGGGAGCTAGGTAGAAAGGTGCAGGTGGAGAGTTGAGAAAAGAAAAAAGAGAAGTCAGTGCTCGCAGCTTACGGCGCTGGCGAATAGGTAGCCATTTTAATTGGGAACGTAAAGCAACATGGTCATACTTGCGAAGATTGAAAATGAATCGAATGCAGTTATTGAGAAGACGATCTAATTTATTGAGAAGGTCTGCATTCAGGTCAAAATAACACACATCACCATAGTCTATTATAGACATAATTAGGGATTGCATGAGTGTAGTTTTAGTTTTAGGGGGCAGGAAATTCTTAAGACGATACAGTGTTCGCAGGGTACCAGTGACTTTTTGACTCACATGAGTAACTTAAGCTCGCCAGTCAAGAGTCGAGTCAATGAGTAAACCCAGGTTCTTGACCACTGGACTTAGAGGTATAATTGAACCATTGAAGACAACTGGTGAAATTGACGTAGTATCCAGCCTACTTATCACCTGTCTGCTCCCTACGACGATCGCCTGACATTTGGTAGGGTTCACAGATAAGCCAAACCTCGACGACCAGCATTTTATAAATTCTAAGTCTTTGTTGACTTCGGCGATGGCTTGTGATATGTCTTCAACCCTTGCTTGAGTATACAGCTGCAAGTCATCGGGAAACATACATCATGATATATATTTCAAACAGATACGAGATTTAAAGACAACTCCCGCATTAGGAATTACTCCTGTGTCGCCTCCTGACTTTACAAACATGACAACGGACACAAAGAACACCCAGACTCGGGTGGGAATCGAACCCATGACCTGTGGCATAGCAGTCAGGGTCACTAACCACTAGGCCAACAAGCCAGTCAGCAAGTATTTATATGTATAGATGTTACAGTGTACATCGGTTTTTGGGGGGGTTAGAGTTTTGGGGAGAAGGAACAGATATTTCTGATAGATAAGATGGAACATGGATCAAATACACATGTTCTGATCAACTAGTATATTTTTTTTGTGCTATAGGGGGCAAACGAGCAGGCGGGTCACCTGATGATAAATGACTACTACCTCCCATGAGCACCTGCAACTCAGGAGTCACAAGTGCGTTATGTATGTTTTTAGCTGTTATTTATTTATCACTTTATTGTATACTTTTTAAATGAAGTACAAAACAAACATATTACAAATATTGAGGTGTAACAATCGGCGGTTTTATTAAACCCGGCTATTTCTTCCAGACAACCTTTGTACGGATATTGTCAAAATATATAATTCAGGGTAGTCTGTCTGTACTAATATAAGGTTAGGTATAGATATTATATACCTACTTAATACAATATAATATAATAATATTATATTACCTATACACATATTACATACAAAATAATAATCTAAAAATATATAGAATAAGATCAGTATTTATAATGACAAGTAATAATGCTTTACTTGTATTTTAAATGCATGCAAGGTTTTGCCTCGTCGAATTGTTACAGGCAAGTTATTCCACAGTGTAACGCGTGCTAAGCGTGTCTTAACCAGTCCACGGATCACGTGGCCCACTGGCGATCCCTAAAAGCAACCTAGTGGTCCTCGAAGTCATCATGCACGTGTTAAATAAATGCCAAAAACGAAAAATATGTTGGAGTGCGTTCAGATGACTTTCGTTTTTGAATAGTGTTCACATGACGAGCGTTTCTTGATCTTGCGTGATCGCAGTTCAGTTCGAGTTTTGTATTTTTTTTAAATGGCCTTAAAAACAAAATTTAAATAGATTTTCTTTTCTATCAATTCGTCTATTGTTTTGTATTTAACATCTTTATTTTATGCAAATTAAACAACGTGAAATTAATTTAATGGAGTGTCATTGGAGTGGAATTCAAGCCATGTAAAAATGGGATACGGACTTTTATTGAAATAGCCGAATCCTTAAACTAAATCTAATGTAAACGAATGTACGACAAACCAATGACCTTAAAAGGTCAACGCCATAGGCGCTGACGCCGCGTTGAACAAGCGTTACTGTCAACGCGCGTTCAACGCCCGTCATCTGAACTTGGCCTTACTCAAAGAACCAGTAGGTAAAGTTTGATTCCAACTAATGAGAAACTGATTCCAATTATTTAGTTATTAGCATTACTGAAGGACCTGATGACATTGATGATGGCAAGGATATATTCGAGACAGAAAGTAAACTTAAAGAGTATTCTGGCCAAAAAGCGACATATTTCTCTAAAATTCGAGAAATGGCAAACGTTACTTACCATTATTTTCTACCACACACTTATTCGAGCAGGGATCATCGCCCTTATTAGTTGTTAACCATAAAAATAAATGTGTTTGGCTTTGAGTAGCACCGAACCAAGAATTCAGCAGTTTGTAAATTTGTTTGGATGAATGGATGGATGGATGTTTGTTACTCTTTCACGCAAAAACCACTGAACCAGTTGCGATGAAACTTGGTGTGTAATAACTGGAGACCTGGATTAACGCATAGGCTACTTTTTATCCCGATATTCCCACGGGATCGGGACTTACGCGGGTGAAACCGCGGGGCGCTGCTAGTTTCAAATCAATTTGAGCAATAAACTTCATTACAGTTACGTTATAAGAGTTTCTTTTAAGTCCTAGGTCCTAGGCAAACCCATGATTTAACCAAATAGCCCCTCATCACTAAAAGTTAAATAACCATTGATTTAAACGCTTGCACCGAAAATAATTTGTCTGTAAATTGTGTGGAACGTCTCACGATTTTCAGCTTGACATTCTCTGATTTATCTCAAATCCTTGCAATGTGTGTAAGAACTTTAAACGTTCTTTAAGATAAGAGTGCGTGTGCGGATGGAGAGAGATACAGAGTACTGTACAAAAGAGAAACAATATGAGCTATGACGATACACTTGAGCTTTAACGATACTCTGAGACATGATCATATTTGTGTAATACAAATATGAATTTAATCCAGATGTTTTGGAACCGCTCAAGTTTGTTCAGTTGGTCTTCGATGAGATCTAGGTAGCTGACATCGCCATAGTCAAGGATTTGATAACGTCACATAATTGTATAAAATACAGTTGAATTCTCACCTGAACATTCAATGGACCGACCACTGCTTGGCTCTGGTTCAATATCTGCAAATTGAATAAGAATTTTATGATATTGACTAAAAAAACAGAGAACCTACCTTATCGTTTTTATATTTTAAGCATCCACTACGGTGACTTAAGGTCAGGGGTAAGGCACACTCTTACCTCTGACCTTGACAGGCGGCGTTGCCGAAAAACAGAATAGCCTGGTTTTTTTTTATTTAAATTGCAAGTTGAACTTAAAATGCAAAACTGTATCGGTATACAACATTTCATCAAAATCGTTAGAGCCGTTTCCGACATACCCAAAATATAAATACATACATAAATAAATACATATATACAAGAATTGCTCGTTTAAAGTAATAAATCATAACGTCGCTGATACTGCAATACTGCGTAAGTAACAGTGGATGATACCGCGGAAATACAAAAGTAGCAAATTTGAGATTTCGCGGCATTGGGCAAAAGATGTCGATTGGCTACGTACCACATTCATAGATTCACGTTTCGTTCATTCAATCGGCAACCAATCACAATTAGTTAAAACCGCGCGAGCGAATCTGTCAAAAATATTTTCCAATACCGCGTATTCTCGCGATTATAACAAGAAGACGCATTGTTTCTGTGTGGCGCTCCGGGAAATAAAAGTTTTTTTATCGTAATAAGAAGATAATTGGTAAGTTTTTGATATTGTTTTAATGTGTGTTTATCAATGAATCTGGAAACTTCTTAGAATCTAGAAATTCGCTTATTTTACATGTAAAATGTCCACTAATTGTAGTAACGATAGTTCCGCGGTTTTGATTTTTTATGTTTTATTTTACGTGCTAGCTAGTTACGCGGTTTTTTTTTAAATAATCGTATACATAATTGTATTTAGAAAACACTACTAGCCCCTACTTGGTGGAATTTGTTATACGTAATTGAATAGACAGTCTACTTTGCCCGTTTTTCTTTTCTTATTATGACCGGCTTTGATTCACATCATTGTCAAAGGTTTAATACGACAGTGTAGAACACTCTAATAATATACACAACAATATCCGACGCTATTTTTTACATGTGGGTAGTTGCAAACCTATTCACTTGTGAATTACCCACATGTGAAAAATAGTGTGTATCATGTAGATACGTAGATTACAAGGTGTTTCTCTTTTATTTTAGAAGATTATGGAAGAAGATTCAGAATTTGTTGACGAAACTGAAATTTGGAAAAATGCCGATGTCAATAGTAATGTTGTCACTTTGCAAGAGCTCCTGGAACGGCGCCGGGCACTTCTAAATAGAAAGAAGCAAGTTTTAGATCAAAAGCTGGTAGGTAACCCACTTACACTTCAAAAACCTGTCGAACAAATTCCATGTGCAGCTACAAATATCGAAAACGCGTTTGCAGAAGCTGATACTTTGATCACAATTTTAGAGCCCCTCCCGAGCACGTCAGGTCTTCCGAAAGTTGTGAATGAGTCATTTTTAGATTTTTCATCAGATGACTCTGTCGTTGATCCTGACTATGTCCCATTATCGGAAATAACTAATGTTCAACCGATCGAGTCATTAGATCATAACATTGATTGGTTTCCTGAGAGAGATACTGAAGCAGAGGTTGGCAGACAGTCAAGATCGAGAAAAAGAAAAGCTGATAGGTTAACATGGAAAAGACAATATAGCAAGAGAAATAGAATGTTAGGAAAAGAATATCTTGGGTACAAAAAGATTAATAATAAATACTGTCAAACAGAATCTAAACCTGAAAGAACAATGGGTCCTGTCTGCAATTCACAGTTTTGTGCTCGTAGCAAAGTATTGTTTTGCTCACGTCTTACGCAAGATATGAGAATGTCTATTTTTAATAATTTTTGGACCATGTCTTGGCCACAAAAAAAAGTATTTGTGTCTTCTATGGTGGATAAAACTGAGACTCGGAGGAAAACCAAAGGTACTGACTCAAGACGTGCAAGTTCCAAATCGTATTATTTTCAAATAAAAGGCAAAAGAGAACGAGTGTGTTTGGTAACATTTCTAAATACACTTTGTATAAAGGAATGGACGGTTCGCTATTGGCTTGGTGATGGACATAGTAAAGAAAACCATACAATTGTGAACACGCCTCCCTCAGTAGTTACTGAGAGTAAGCGAAATTCTATTAAAAGCTATCTATCAGCCTTGCCGAAATTACCATCGCATTACTGTCGCAAATCGAGTACAAAGCAATATTTGGAACCTCTAATTCAGTCTAAGTCACAGCTTTACAATTTGTATGTGGAATTTGCATCCTCATCATCCAAACCTGTTGCTTCCAGGAAGCTCTTTTGTGACATTTTAATAGAAGAAAACATTGGTTTGTTCCAACCTAAAAAAGACGCTTGTGACCTTTGCTGTGCTCATAAAGTGGGCAACGTTTTAGACGAAGATTATCAGCGTCATATTGAACTCAAAAACATGGCTCGCGACGAAAAAAACATGGATAAACAAGCTGCAAAAAATGGAACCATCCACACTGTGACTGCTGACTTACAAGCTGTAAAACTATGTCCATATTTGACAGCTAGTGCTCTTTATTTTAAAACCAAGTTAGCAGTGCATAATTTTACAGTCTACAAACATCGTCTCTAAACATAAAGTTTAAGTATACAAAAATACTAATTATAATCATGCTAATAAGTAAATAACAAGTTGTTATGATGACGTTTTAATTATGAGACTATATAAGCTAGTTACTACCAAAGTGGAAATGATGAGACTGTGATTACTTGAGTAAATATAAGTTTTTTATTATAGCTTAACTCTGTTTTATTCTCCCTCAAATTCCGCGTAAGTCCCAAAAAGGGCAAATAACAAACGTCACAAAAAATAAAAATCCGCGTAAGTGTATTTTTTAGCCAAAATATTGATTAGTTTTAATTAAATAGTAAGGTATACGTTAACTGGTACACATTTTTATATAACTGTAAGTTCGGTAACGTATTTGATAAGTACAGCAGAAGTTATTCAGTTTTTTCGCTCTCCTGTAAAATTTGCCTCATCTAACTTACGCGGTATTGTCTGTTGCTAGTTACGCGGTATTGCAGTATCAGCGACGATAATCAAGCTTGGCGAGAGCAAAGCCGTGGGATTAAGCTACAACAATATAAATACATACATAGTCTAAAACCATACTTATGCACTAAATTTCAGTGTTTGTTTAAGTAGATAGGATCAATATAATTTTAAAAATACTTCTACCAAAGGAATATCATTTTATTATTTGAAATCTTAGAATTTACTATATCTGGAAAGTTACATCTAGGTGTGCTGGCTTGGTTAATGGCATTAAAAAATATATTACCCTTTCAAGATTTTGTGTCTGAGAGTCTCCTAACATAAAACAGACATAAATTATAAAAATCTGCCAATATGTTTTATGACAAAGTACATTTTGTAATTTTATTATTCGCACTGCCGAAAAATTGAAACGGCGACATTCCCTATACAATATCAAAATTTGTTCTTCCTGAAGACAATTTTAAAGCAAATTGTAGATAATCTACTTATATATTTGCTCCGCGACTTATGTAGTCAACTTCATTTAAATGTCAAAACAAATTGAAAATTCAAGCAAAATAATCCATTGAAAGAGGTAGACGAGTAAATAACTTTTTTGTCCTAAAATGAGAATAGTGATATTTTCCATGATCAAATGTTATTCTTCTATAAAAATGCAGTTAATTTTTGTACGTCCCAGGTTATTGGCAGTTCAAAGACTATAATTTTAATTAAAATTCCAAAATTTGGTAATTATTTGGTTATAATTTTTGCATAACGGCCATTCTCAGAAGATTTTGACTTTGGTAGCAACGCACTTGTTACTCTCGAGTTGCAGGTGTCCATCAGGTGACCCGTCTGCTCGTTTGCCCCCTATAATATATTAAAAAAACAATTTTATTTCTTAAATTCTGTATTAATAGGTAACAGATATTAATTCTAGATTTAATAACGTAAATATCAACAGAAGGCACTTACGCCAATCGGTTACAAAGTTATTCAATAAAAAAAAAAATAGGTATCTACCTTCGATTATATAATTATAATACCATACCAAAAACCTAGCTAGCGCTGTGACTATGCTTTAAAAATAAAAAGAAGGTATGAATTTAAGATGGAAGGTGATGGTACTTTGGATAAGTATAATATTTATATAATAGCTTTAATTTTTAAAGTATTATACAAATGATTGTAACACAAGATAATTTAAAAAGTTATTTAGTTACTGAAGTGTATTAAACTGTTACATCAAAAATTCACAGGAACTTTCATTACATGGTCTGGTTTATTATTACAATGGCATATTAAATGCATGCCCGTAAAGTAATGAGGAAGTATCGAGTGCAACTACTTGACGCGATTTTTGCAGGAGACTGTATCTGTAATATTTGATCTAAGGGGTGCACCGAAATCAAATATATAATATTTTTATCTAATGAAGATTTAGTATTAGAGAAACTGGAGCCGTAAGGAATTTCGGTTAATTTTAATTATAATTCGTTTTAGAAAATCTTATAAAAAATCAAGTTTATTAAGAAATTTAAACTACCTATGTGAAATATAAATATAGTTGACTTATTTAACAGTGTATTAACTAAAAAACAACAGTATTTTATAGATCTGTCTATTACAATAATAACATAACTAAAGATGAAAAACACAAAAATAATAGTCAGTGTTCCGGTTTCAATCGATAAATCATAAATTCTTCCTCACTATTTTCATATCAGCTCTCACACAGCGTTTGAGAGTACTTTATTCATTACTGTTGAAGTAATATTTTACCCGACTTCAAAAAAGGAGCAGGTTCCTGTTCGACTGTTCTTTTTTAATTTATGTATATATTTGTATATGTTATAAAGTAAGGTTATAATTAAAGTTAGTAATTATCTATTTCTTTTTGGGCGATTCTGAAATAGAAGATAAAAATATTTCTACAGCAATATAGGGTGCGGACGCGCCACCGTGGTCAATATTAACTTGTTTTTTTACACCAAGTTACTTTTGGTTTATCAAAAGAAGGAGATAGGCCACTCCTCATGTTTTGATAATATCTACCATATAAAAAATCAAGCAATTAGCAATCCACTTTTTATTATTATTATTGTTTTTTTTTTTATTAAATTTTAATTTAGAGACAAAGTTCATGGTATTTCTGATACATTTAAATAAATCAATAATTCAATAATATAATATGTACCTAGGTATATATCTTATAATATTATTTATGTATTTACGGGAATTAACGTGATCACGAAAAGTTACATACCTCTGAATCGAGTGACGTTTCGACCACGTTGCACTGGCCGTGGTCACAGGCTGACTGGCTCAGCGGTGCACGCCCTACGACGTCGAGATCGTGAGGTAGAAACTTCATCCACCCCCACTTTTTCGATATTTTTGATATTTTCGTTTCGCCATGTACCGTCACATACTATACTAATAGTGTCCCTATTCTGGTGTTCACCCGACTGCGCATAAAAGCGAGGTGGCATTTTTTATCACTGGATTCTACGCTGTAGATAATTTGAAACCATCTTCCCGATTGAAAGTTTTACAACTCTTGAGTAAAAGTGACGTTCCTTGTAGAAGACTGGCGTACAGTGAAACTCAATCCAGTGATTGATGCCCGCTTTGAGTGCATGTTCTGCAATCGCTGATTTGCTAATCTATCGGTTCTTCATAGCAGCGATGTGTTCTTTGATTCTTTCAACAATAGTTCGCTTTGTTTGGCCTATGTAGGAACTACCGCAGCTGTAGTTTATTTTGTAGACACCTGGAGTTTGTAACGGCAAGACATCTTTCGGTGTACCCACGATGTTTTGAATCTTTATGCCTGGCGTGTACACTGTCGTAATGGAGTATTTCTTTAACACGGAGCCGATTTAAAGAATGACTTTGACATATGGCATGTAGGCTGGTTGTCTGTTCACCTCCAGATGCTTGCGTCTCATTGTCGGTTGGTGGTGGTATTATATCTTATTACTTTAAACGAGCAATTCTTGTATGTATGTATTTATTTATGTATGTATTTATATTTCGGGTATCTCGGAAACGGGTGTGTAATATATGGCATAATAACAGATAATATAATATCACTTGAAAGAACGTTCGTATGATATAATTTTCATATGCTATAAAAAAATAACCTAATTTCATGTGGTCTAATGTTATATTTCATATAACCTTCTTTTGCTCTAATAACGTTTATTAAAACGTTCGTTTCATAAATTTTTTTATTCGTATAATGCTCTTTTTATATAACGTTCATTTGACCTAATTTGTGTGGAAACCTCCACGGGTCATCTCCCCGGGACCATACGGCGAGGTGGTATGTCGGACTCGAACCGACTAAAACCACACAGTGTTCCGTCACCGGGTCTTATAGCTGGGGCCTCAGGTGTACCCTAGAAAGGAAATCCCTGTGAACCCCGGCGACTTGGCCGCCTGTTACCCCAGGCGACCCCACCCAGTTTAGAGAAGCGCGCGCGGAACACGTCGCGCCACCGTCTCGGGCCTGCTTCTGCTAGGGCGACAGATAGCCTAGTTCATTTGACCTAGTTTTCATATTTACTAATTTTCAGCCAAAATTCTGTTTTTTTTTTATGGTATAGGGGGCAAATGAGCAGACGGGTCACCTGATGGTCAATTACTACCGCCGCCCATGGGCACCTGTAACTCGAGAGTCACAAGAAGTTGCCGCCCTTTAAGGTGGGAATAGGAGAAGAGGGAGAGGGGGGAAGGACGGGAATTGGGGAGAGGGAAGGGTTATGGCCTCCGGTAATCTCACTCACGCGGCGAAATGCAATGCAAGCATTGCTTCACAGCCGATTTTCTGTGAGGCCGTGGTATCGAGCGGAGTCGAGCCGGGCCATACGTGCCGAAGCATGGCTCATCCACGTAGTAGTAGTAGTAGTAGTAGTAGTAGTGGTAGTAGTAGTAGTAGTAGTAGTAGTAGTAGTAGTAGTAGTAGTAGTAGTAGTAAATTTCAGGAAACATCACACTGTTATGAATGAAATTATATCAAAAATTCACATACTTTTTTTAAATATAACGATTTTTTTAAATTAACGTATTTCATCGTTATATTTAAAAAAAGTATATTAAATGAAATTAGGTCATAAGATCATTAGAACTTTTATTATTTCAAACGTTACACGCTCCTCGGAAACGGCTCTAACGATTTTGATGAAATTTTGTACACAGATACAGTTTTGCATTTTAAGTTCAACTGCATAGTTGTATTTCCTGTAAAAATGCAAATTTACGAAAAAAAAATACGATTTTACAAAAAGCTACCGAAAGCCGGTCGCCCAGGTACTATAAATTACGTTAGGTGTTTAGTTATGGAGGACAGATATCAAGGGAGTTGGGAAGTAAGCATGATGGCTGAATATTGCTCTAGCCTTTATTTATTTTTTTTTCATGTGGAAATCCCCACGGGTCATCACCTCACCATGGCTATTGGTGAAGTGGTATGTCGGAATCGAACCGACTAAAACCACACGGTGTTCCGTCACAAGTGAGTCTATCGCAAGGGACTCGGGTATACCCTAGGAAAGAAGTCCCCAAGAACGAATATTGCTATAGCCTGTGACCACACAGCCATTGCAACCTAGTCGAAAGGCAATTTGGAGGTGTGTAATTATAAATACATAATTATAGCAATTATTAAATCTCATATGCAAACAACAGGCAAATTAAATCAGTAGGGTTTCCCCAATCAAAACCACCAAAGGCGAGTTGTTTTCGGAATAGGTACATAATATGGCACAAACAAAACTACTTGGATTCTTATGTTTTATTATTTATTTCATTTAATGTAATGCTTAAGACTACATAAACAACAAGTGTAATAAATATTATAGAATTAGTAAAAAAAATTGAGAATATTCTTTAATATATCTGTGACTCATTCCTTAGCTTTCTTATCTAAAACATTATCCTCCAAACCCCAAAGGTTAGTTCCATCGCCAGTTCTCTTAGCTCTTTGTTGGATCATTTCTGGAGGCACTGTTTTTAAATCATATGCCCAACCGATCGCTGCAAAGAAATCTATAAATTTAGTTGTTAAGTTCCAATAGTTATTCCCTAGTTCAGCTGTACGATAATCCCACGGAAAGACATGGTGAAAATTGTGGAAACCTTCTCCAAATGTTGCAAATGAAACCATTTTATTTTGGGACGGCAAAATAAGTCTGTCGTAAGGTTTATTGCCCCAGATGTGAGCAACGCTGTTGACCATGAATGTCACATTGAGGTTTGTGACATATCGAAGCATGTTAATGTGCCAGGCATAAGACCAGCTCTCGCCCCAGCAACATACCGGTATGAGTGTTGGCAGACCAAAGCACATCATACCTATAAGAGGTATAGCAAACCTGGAATAGGAAAAATACATATAACTACAAAAGTAAATCAGTGTTTCTTAAATATAGGGTTAAAAAAACACCGGTCACATGCGAGTCTTACTCATGTGTCGTCAACGTGTCTATGATTGGTTACATCACATTTTAATATTTTCTAGTTGTCGTACGGATAAGAACCCAAACAGATTACAACGGAGCTCTAATAGAAAAGTGCCAGATACACACATTTTAAGAGAAAGAGCACATGATATTTTAGTCTTTTCCAATATATATTAGTATATAATAGCACTAATAGTCGCTGGATAATGGGGGCAGTGCCTCCAATATCCAGCGATCCTTTCTGTTGTTAGTAATGATTACTGACAACGGATTTTGGGGCCATGTAAATCAGGGGTTGTCGCGGCCGTTAGCCAGGGTTCAGGCGAGGGTTTCTACAGAAGCACCTCATTGTAGAATGGTATATAATCATACTTACTTTTTCTGAAACTTGAGCACAGGGTTGTTATAAATATCGAACATCTCGAGAAGTTTTCCTCTCTTCTTTACGTCAGGGTGTTTTCTTACAAGAAGCCATCCGACATGAGAGTAGAAAAAACCTCGATTTGCGTTATGTGGATCAGCATCAGTATCGCTATATTTGTGATGGAGACGATGATCTCTGACCCAGTCGGTTGCAGTATTTTGGAAAGCAATAGAGTTCATTAGCATAAGAAGAATCTGTAATGGTAGCTTGGCTTTATACGTCTTGTGTGCCCAAAGCCGATGCGCGCCAGCTGTGATCCCTATTTCTGCCAGCACAAACAGGATGAAATCTGCAAAACATTTCAATATATGTATTAACAATCGTCAAGTTTAGTCACGTATAGTCTCTGTATATTGAAATTGCAAAGTCGACTAAGGTTTTTTATGTTTAATCCTTAAGATTAACCACACATAAGCTATCAAATGACATTAGCGATTCATTGCAATTAATTACATTTTAGATTAATATAATTGCTTCAACAATTCGGATGATGAAAATAAGATTAAAGTTGCAATGCAATTTTTGATAACGAGATGGAGTTTTGTGCTAAAGTTCTGTTTTAGCGGAAGTGGTCCACACATTGAGCCACTAATTCCCGCCTATTCTTCTGATTAGCAAAGTATATTGGTAATATAAATACTTACTGAACGTTATAGTTATCCATTTTGCTTCCGTGAAACATAAATATAACCCGTAAATAGCTGCGAGGTGCCAGTAACTGAATGTTACTAGATTTCGGTACACTATTTCATATTTTCTGGGAGCAGTTTGTGTCACTAATGTCACTGGTCTTTCTTTGGTCTCCGTTATCACCTCAGTTTTCATTTTCTTCAGCTATAAGTTCAGAAATAATTAGTAAATTTTCTAGTAGTGTTGAACCTGCAAAGACACATTGTGCCAGATTTTTACAAAATGTGTAAAGTGTAGTTTTGTTAAAATTATAATAAAATCTAAATTTATTAATAACAAATAAATTATAACTAAACAGTTCAACTGCTCTCCTCTGTTTTCAACCGATTTTTGTTTAGTAGATATTGACCAGTGTTTAGCATATGGATTACTTTAACCCGGTTAGTCAAAAGTGAAATTTAAAAATGTGTCAACTTTTAATGACATGTTTATTGGTCCTTCAATGACAACAAAAAATGAAGGTCAAGCTTAACATTGTGTGCTTATACACTGTGTCTTTTCACCGGGAATTGCTTGTCATCATAATGGCTGGGGTTAATATGTCCCTGGCCGTTGTATGCTTGCATTCAACTAGAACTTTGATTTAACATTTTAACACTTCATTAAATGACTAAAAATGTCATGAAATAATTAGCACACAGAATAATTTAAGCGAAATTACTTAACATAAATATACCGATTATTACCGATTCAAAAATTAAAAATAAATAAAAAACCAAAAGAAGGTTGGCTCACCACCGGTCTTACAAAATCAAGTGTACACAAAAGAAAATTAAGGGTCATCCTAAATGAAACAGATAATGACATTTATAAGTAAATTTTATGAAAAATATAGCCAAACTCTAAAACGTAGTGTAAAAATATCAAAAATACTTGAATTTAGTAAACAAATAGAAAACTTCGACAATAAAAGAAAAACAATGTGGAATATCTTAAACCAAAAAACAGATAAACCAAAAAAAGACGCCCTCCACATAATATTTCATCAAAAATTAATAACCACATTGTAAAGTGTTTGGGAAAACAATGGATACCAGATTATAATTATGACTTTTTAGAAAAATATAACATCCTCGATGACAGTCAAAACGGCTTCAGAAAATCACGATCAACTACTCTAGCATCATAAGTATATCCAGACTACCCTCAAACATATAAATGACAAGAAACATGTACTGGGAGTATTACTTGACATGTTGAAGGCATATGACAAAGTACTGCACGACATTCTTTCACATAAACTACACGGTTTTGTTATTCGTGGTCCAGCTTACACATGGTTTAAGTTATATTTGGAAAATATGATCACAAATTGTTCAAATTGACCATTTCGATTCCAGCACAAATAAGGTTAAAATAGTGCAATCTGAAAAAAGAAGCATAAAATGTTCAATCCCACAGGGCACCGTGTTAGGCTGTGTGCTGTTTCTGATATACATCAACGACTTGCCAAAAGTACTAAATAAGGAACAAACATTACTCGTCTTATTCACTGATAATATATAAATATTGATTACTTTTGACAAAACCAAAAATCCAACATCAATACTTCAGGAAACTCTAAACACAGTAAATCACTGGCTCAAAGACCATAATTTAGAATAAACTATAACAAAAAAAACTATCCAATTTAGATCATATAAAAACGCCCCCATAAACATTGACACAACATACAATAACACACAAATAGAAACCGTAGATCCATTCAAATTACTTGGTATAACTATAGACACACATATCAACTGGAAAGCACATATTGAACATATTAAAAATAACGCAAACGAAATGTATCAGAATTATTTGTCAAATTGGAAATCATGACAGTTATAAGCCCTACTTCATTATACATAACATCCTGCACTACCATCATAACATTATAAATATTTGACATTTGCATATTTGTAGCCAAGAACATAAATCATTTCACAAGAGTAAAAGACAATCACAATTTAAACACGCCACAGAGACAGATACCTACCGTCATCAAGAAATAAAATGCTAAATCAGAGTCCCTGCTACATGGCTGTAACAATATACAACAAATTACCTATCCACATAAAAACTGAAAAATGTTTCTATTCGGTTAAAGAATGCATTGAAGCAAAACACAAATAACAAATTAGATATATATCTTTTACACAAATAACAGAATTCATATACCTAAACATTAAGCTAACAAAAACACATAAAAAGGAATAATTCTTTAAAAAAAAACGACATAAAAAAAAACTATTCCATAAAATACTTATATGGTTTTCTAATGGATGCTATTGTCAGAACTGGACCAAATTGAAACCTGAACCACACGGGAAGCGCCAGCTTTCAAATAAAAAAAGAATCATCAAATTCGGTTCACCCAGTCGAAAGTTCTGAGGTAACATCAAAAAAAAAATACAGTCGAATTAAGAACCTCCTTTTTTGAAGTCGGTTAAAAAAGGATTTTGATAAGAATATGCGTCGATGTAAAATGTCATAAATGCCTTTGTATTTTACATAAACTTAGTAAACTACGCTGATATACTACTAAGTTAATGGTATTATGCATGATTTAATATTGTTCAATTATCATACTGTTTTATTGATTGATTAATATAATTTTTCTATAATGCTTGTATTTAATCATCTTTTTTATATATTTTCTTTCAAATTTGCAGTGCCCGTAAAAGGCTACTAAGCTGAGACAAATTGTTATACTAAGACCATTTATGTACACATGGTTGGCAAATAAAGATTGATTTGATTTAAGCTATTTGATAATAAGTCGCAATTGTCCTCTAAAAATCCTCCTACAAATGACGATCTTTTATCAGAGTAAATATTGAGAGACTTGTCTCTCTGTGACATAAACCACAAGTTACAAATGTATGACATAGTCGTGAAACGCAACGAAAAATATGTATACGATATAGACTTTCATATGTTTACATCAACGACCAACACGAATGGGATGTCTGCTAGTGAGAATTTACGTAGCGGCAAATTACCAATTTTCAGACTTACTGACTTTGCCTTTAGACGCTGGCATCGAACGCATTGACGGCAACGAGATTTGTCCTGGTTACGACCACCTAAAGGCCAATAGGCTTCCCTAATGTTTGCTAGTAGCAATTGAGGACTAGCATGCAGTAGTTTTATTAACTCTTATCTAAATAACGATATAACAAGATGGTGAGTGGACTTTAATATAATTGGGTGATTTTTCTCCAAATAGTATTTAGTGCTGTGTGATCTACCGCCTACTCGTATAATTTTTTCTTCGTCGAGACATACAGTTAGTTTTAGTAAACGATTCTTCAAAGGAAGTTTTTTTTAATAATAAAAAGTTTCAAACTCATTGATTGAATAACCAAAAACATAAAGCACAAAGACACAGTATGATATATATCTGCATTCTATCCTAAAGCTTTATAACTTTAGGATATATTTCCTTGTACATTTTGTCAGTAATCAGCAAAGACTTATTCTGATGTTACAACTACCTCGCTTTTTCTTAAGCTGCTTGTTATATATCAGTCACCTTGGGAAATGAAACCTCCTTAGGATCAGTCATCTTGGGAAGCGAGAATCAATATACCTCTAGCGTAACAAATAAGTATATTGCTTAAATAATGTGTATAATTTGTATTGCAAATAGTTTTAAATTAAGTTAAGTTATATATCTAAGACATTTTTTTGTAAATTTATTTAATACTGTAAATTATTATTCTTTTCGACGCATAAGATGGTAAATTTATGTTAAGTATATAATAAAACATGTTAATGGCTATAGATATATAAAAATAATAAGCTAATTAATGATTTACAATGCGAATATTAAAGCTTTTCTTAAAATAAAAAAATAAAACTATAAGTAGGTAGGTAGGCACGCAAGTAACGAATGTAACATTAACTTTACTGCTACTGCTACTTTACTTTATTCAATAAGCGTACGTATTCCCTATATTATACATAATTATGCCATCCTTTTGCATGTAAAATAATGCCAATCACATTAAATGAAAGTAGAAAAATGATGCTACTGACCTTTAAAGGTTTTGAATTAACTGACGATGTATTATTTAAAATATTACCTGAACCTTAGAGTGCTGGGTTAATTTTAATAAATTTTATTACATCTAAACACCGTTTTATTTAATATCCAAGCTAATCTCACTTTTACACGTCACTTAGTCACGTAACTCGCACTCCAAAGTGCACTTATTTTATATCTTCCGATAATATTCCTTTAATGCTGCCTTTGATAAATCCGGTTCGTATAGGACCAATGTTTAGAATGTGGATTATTTTAATCACGGTTAGTCAACAGTGAAAATTAAAAATGTGTTACCTCTTAATGACACGTTTATTGGTCAGTGACAAAGTGTAGAGTGACTTGACTTGTCAAGTCCTTCAATGACATTAAAAAGGACATGAAGGTCAAGCTTGACATATTATTTGCTTATACAGTGCACTATCTCCCCGCGAATTGCACCTTTTGTAATAGCAGGCGTTCACAACCAACGATAGAAAATAATAAACTAGATTTTAAACTTTTAAAATACTGCTTACAATGAACACACAAAATTAATATGTAGGTACAATGGAGGCCGTATCGCTAAAAGCAATTTTTTACAGACAACTTTACAACAAAAAAATAAATATAAATGACTAGATAAAATAAACTAAAGGCACAGATTACTGAGTAGTTACTGTACGAAAATAGATAAAAGAAAGAGCATTTTAGTGGAGAGGAGTCATAGTGTCAAGTTTAGAAAACTAGGTTCATGCATCTATAAACTTTATATAGATATATATATGTACATAAATAAACACAACAACATAAACGTAATAAACGTATGTATCATTTTTCTGTGGTACGGTGAATGACATTAAACGTTCGGCGCCGTTGAAACAGCTGATTGCATTAATGTTGTTTAATTGATTACATTGCAGTTTTGGGCCGTAAAATTCTGTTTTACTTATTGTGATATCACTTTTACCCAAAAAAAAGTAAAAAAAATGAACAATTTTTCGGCAGAAAATTCCAATGATTTTAGACTTGTTGGCCTTTAGAAAAATCAACACCTCGTTTCTTACTTTTATCATACTACTAGGAACCTACCCCTTCTTCGCACGGGTAGCAGAGACATCTTCAACAGTCATCATCCTATTTCAACCAATTTACACAAAACCTTAAATTATATACCTGAACCTTTCTCATGAATCGCTCTATTGGTGAAAACCGCATGAAAATCCGTTCAGTAGTTTTGAGTTTATCGCGAACAGACAGACAGACGGAGCGGGGGACTTTGTTTTATAATATTTAGTTATAATACATGCTACTTTTCTCGGCAATAGTCAGTTCGAGTTACAAGACTGCGAACCTAACCTTCTCGAGTTATTCTAGTTCAAAATGCCCAATCCATTCGTATAAGCAATATCGTTTTCCTCCCTTGATCTTCCATTCTTGCCCATTTTTTCCATTCTATATTCTCCCAATTTTCGCATCATTCGTTCCTTAAGTGCCCGGTTGGCGGCACTAGACTTGCCTCCCATTACGTAAAAAGGTAGGTGTTTAATCCGCCTCTACTTGCCTCTTTAGGGATACACGCGTGAGTGTATGTATTCATGTATATATTTAATAAACATTTTAAAACAAAAAAAAAATAGTGCGTAACTTACAGATTCAGGAAGAACATAATATATATTTCGATTGAAGTGATAAACACTTTGTACACATACAGTGCTTTAATCTGAGAGAAGAAAAATACTGAAGTCAGTGAATCATTTTTTTCCTTTATAAAGTATTAGCACTGTTCGTGATCATCAATTATGATAATGGTTCTATTGTTCTTTAGTAAACAACGGATATTCTTTGGTTGTTTATTAAGTTCATGAAGTTGAATATGTGATTTATTACTGCAACATCTAAGTATATCTTCGAGAAACAAATAGGCACGTAAGGAACTCACTGAAAACTGATACTCCGTTGTTTATATGATCGACTTCACGAGAGATCAACTCTATTATAAAAAGCTTTTTACGTTTATTATCTTTTGTTACATAATCTGGTTAAGTCGGGGGTTTTTAAATTATTTTATCCTTTTTTGATTACGTTCTAGCCGTCGTGGGTTTTTTCAAAATTTTTAATTTTGCTTTTTATATTAATTTTCATCTAATATGATTTCAGGAAAAACTGGAAATTTTGTAAAGCAATTTAAAATAATCTGTATAAGGCCAAAACAAACTAAACAAGACCTCACGAAGACAAATCAAATGATGACAAATTGTAGGTAAAATCGCTATAATCTTAGAGTGAATAAAAGACAGCTTAAAAGACTTCAGTCTGTTGGTGCGAAAAGTTATGTGCAAGCGCCTACACACTTTCAGTAAGCAACGGCCCACCGTCAAGTAGTGGCTACGAATTTTATATTTGTTACAAAATATAAAAGTGTCGGTAGATTTTTTTTCCTTTTGACATTGTAATCTAATTATTTGTACGCGGCTGCACGAAATATTGTAATACTAAGTAATTACACAGTAATTAACACAATCATCGAGTTTTACTTAAGAAAGCTCCAATCTTGTGCCAAAACAAGAAAATTGGCGACCGTGACAGGACAAATAAACAGTAATCTACGGATATCGAGGTTTACAAGAAACAGCAAACTTCTTTCAAGAACTCGAAAATACATATTTAGCGGTGATCTTGATACTAGAAGCCAGTTTTGTATTATTGGACAGCGATTCAGCTAAAGACCGCACCAGAAAACAGCCAGCTTCGTCGTGATTACCAAGATAAGTGCCATCCTTTACACACCTACAATACCCCTTACCCAGTTATCATTCCTTAATTATACAAAAGTATTCCTATATATATTCCTTATATTTCATCATTTTCTATTATTGTTTAGCCTTTTTTGTCTAAATTTCATAACTTTTACCTTTTTAAAAAGTGTTATTAGTACCTCCATACTATCGACAAGAAAATAAAATTTTCTGTTTAAAACATAAACAGTGGTTTGCGAAGTGTTGGCGCGCCTCTGCCTACCCCTTTGGGCATGCAGGCGTTATAATATTTATTTGTATATTTATGCGAATATGCCGAAATTTTCAGCCTATGCTGTATTAAGTACCGTGTTACTCCGCTGAGTCAGCGCGAACGAGCATCACTATTGCCAGTTCAGCTGAGCGTGACCGGCTTTCTGCGGATTTCACCGAAGGGAGGAGCGTGAGCAAAAATCATATGTTTTTATTCCTTTTCTAAATCATTACAACTTTGTCGATGCCTAGGTAGATACAAATATATTTGTATTCAAACAAATTATCTTAAATACTTTTACTTAGAACTAAAAGTATTAACGGATTAAGTAACTTCTTTTAGACAACTTATTTATTAACCATGACGACGGACGGTAGCGATAAATCATTGTTAAAGGCTTTAGTTGCAAAACGTAGTTCCATCAAGGGACAAATTACTAAGTTTAAAAACTATATACACCAAATAAGCCAATTATTTGAACTTTCAACTGTACAACTAGCTGAATCAAATTTGAAATTGAGTAACTTTGAAGGTTTATCGACAAAATTTGACGACTTGCTAATTGAGATTGAGGTTTTAAATTTTGCTAATATTCAAGAGGAACTTGATGAGCGAGAACGCGTTGAACAAGATATAATACAGTGTATCGCTAAAGCTAAAACTGATTTACAGAAATACAGTATTGACGATGATAGTAAGCGACGTCAGTCTGTCATTGTCAATTCAGATTTTAATCAACAGAGCGTTGGATTCAAGTCACCTCAAATACAAATTTCAAAATTTGACGGTTCACATTTCCGCTGGTTGGAGTTTCGAGACGCATATGTTAGCTTGGTACACAAAAATGATCGCATACCGAATGTACACAAGTTTCATTATTAGGTTTCATATCTTGAGGGAGACGCTGCGCGCAACATAACTAATCTAGAGGTCTCTTCGGTTAATTACATGGAGGCTTGGAAACTGATTTGCCAGCGTTATGATAATAAAAGAATTCTCATTAACTATCATTTAGATTCTTTATTTAATTCTCAATTAATAATGCGTGAATCCGATGAGTCTCTTCGACGCTTAGTTGACTACGTCACTAAAAATCTAAGAGCACTGACAAGTTTAGGGCAACCTACTGACCACTGGGACTTATTGATAATATACATGTTAACTTCAAAATTAGATAATCGCACTCTTTTTAAGTGGGAAGAGTACCGCAATACTTTAGATGATGTTTCAAGTTTAGAACAATTTAAAAAATTTTTACTCGATCGCGCGGACGTGTGAGAAGCATTAAGCCGTAACAAAAATATAACCGCTAACAATAATTTTAAACAACAAATAAGTTCTCGTCCTTTTGCAATTAAACAATCAACCCCAACCAAATGATAACAAACCATTTATTAAACAACCTCGTTTCCATAACACTTCCACATTTGCATCTACGAGTACATACCCAACAACATAATAATAATAGAAAGGCTTTTTCATGTGTGGTATGCAATGGTGATCATAAAATTTATGATTGTCAAGACTTTAAATCAAAGTCTTTTCAAGAAAAAATGTCATGCATAGCTCAATATAAACTGTGTAAGAATTATTTGCGGCAAGGTCATCTCGTAACGGAATGCGATATGGGTTCTTGTCGTCACTGCAACCAGAAACACAGTTCCCTTTTTTCACGATCCTAGTGTTTCAGCAATCTGTAACGTTATAAATAATGAGTCTCTGGTAGCATTTTCAAAACAAAATTTACACAATAGTTATGTTATTTTATCTACAGCTATTATAGAAGTGTACAATCCCCTAAATAATAGGTCTGCAAGAGTTCGTGCGCTCTTGGATTGCGGCAGCAGATCCTCGTTTATAACAAAATCTCTGCAACAAAAATTAAATTTAAAATGCACTTCGTTAGAAACAATAAGAAATGTTATTGGTATAGGTAATAATTATTGTAATAAAATTTCAGAAAGTTGTGTTATCTTAAATCCGTACACAGTCCTTACCAAGTTACATTGTCTTGCTATATTTTAAACGAGCTTACAGGAGACATTCCAAGGTTTCCCGTAAATGTTCAGAACCTGAAAATACCAAAGGACATTACATTAGCTGATTCAAAGTTTAATGAACCTGCCCCAGTAGAAGTGCTGATTGGAGCAGATTTATTCTGGGATATTTTATTATCTGAGCAGTGCTATTTAGGTGCAAATAATCCTAAATTACAAAATTCTAAATTAGGCTGGATTGTAGCTGGCCCTATTAATTCACAAAATACAACTCAAAATGTTCATACTAATCATGCAGTCGTTTCCAACGAAAATATTCACCAAATGCCAACGAAATAGATTGTGAAAAACATATTCTAATTAATACAATTCGTTTAAGTAATGGCAGATTTTGTGTGAAACTCCCACTAAAGGATTCCGCACTAAAAAACGTCTATTTAATCTCGAAAGGAGATTTAGAAAAAATCCGACACTAAAGACACAATATGTTGAATTTATTCGCGAATATTCAAACCTAAAACACCTTTCAAAATCGCCCTTATCAATTCCAAATCCGTCGTACTTTTTGTGTCATCACTCATCACGCAGTATTTAAAGAAAACAGTGATTCGACCAAAATTAGAGTCGTATTTGATGGCTCGGCTCCCACTCTGCATCTGGATATTCTCTAAACGACATATTAATGGTAGGCCCCAATCTGCAGAACTCTTTTTTCCATTTTATTAAGAGCCCGACAGCATAAATACCTCTTGACTGCAGACATACAAAAAAATGTACAGACAAGTAGCTGTCCAACAAGAGGACTCTAACCTACAATTATTATTGTGGAGAGAAGAAGAATCGCAGCCTATCCAGACCCTTCAACCAGGTACTGTCACTTATGGTACTGCAAGTGCCAGCTACCTTAGCACAAGATGTCTTTGGCAAGTGGGAGCAGAGTGTGAGGATAACCTCATTAAAACTATCATTCAAAATGACTTCCTGGTCGATGATTTAATTACAGGCGCAAATAGTGAATCTAAAATACAAAACTAATTTATCTAATTTATGTCATGATTTAAAAGAAAATACAAAGGAGAAACTTACCTTAAGTGAATCTTTTAACACTCTAGGTCTAGGCTGGGATCCTAATTATGACAACTTTCATTTTCCTGTAAGAATAATTCCATTTAGTGATACGATAACAAAAAGATTTATAACTTCACAAACTTTTCGTATTTTTGATCCTTTGGGGTTATTAAGCCCGTGTATAATTCAACCAAAAATAATGATTCAGAGATTGTGGATTAAGGGAAATGATTGGGACCAATCCGTGCCGGATGATTTAAAACAAAGTTGGTATGAAATTGCTAGCAACTTACCTTTACTTGCAGATTTTCATATTCCCCGTAGAGTCCTATATGATTCATCAATTTCTGTGGAGTTACACTTATTCAGCGACGCTTCACAACTCGCATATGGAGCTTGTGCCTATATAAGGTGCTTAAATGACAACAATGAGGTAACCACTACTTTATTGTGTGCGAAATCCAAGGTTGCTCCTTTAAAACCAACTACTATACATCGCCTAGAGCTCTGTGCAGCCTTGTTGTCAGCAAAATTGTGCAGATCTATTACAGACTCTTTAAGGTTAACTCTCAATAGAATTGTATATTGGTGCGATTCACAAATTGTATTATGTTAGATTAATGGTGATCTTAGCAAACTTAAAACATTTGTAGTAAACAGGATAGTGGAAATTTTGGATTTGACTAATAAAAATTCATGGCGTTATGTTCCTACAGGTGCTAATCCCGCAGATTTGATTTCTAGAGGTGTGAACGCGGAACAGCTCTGTAATCATAATCTATAGTGGAAAGGTCCATCATACTTAAATAGTGATGAATCCCAATGGCCAATCATGCCTCAAATTCAGAACAAGGTAGACTTACCAGAAATCAAGGTTCATTATACTAGTTTACCCGAGTCTACATTTGATTTTAATAAATTTTCTAACTTTAATAAATTGCAAAGAATATTTGCATACGTTTTACGCTCTTTACATAATTCAAAGGTATCAAACAACAACAATAAACTTAGTGGGATTTTAACAGTAAATGAATTAAATAATTCTTTTCATTTTATTTGTCGCATTTCCCAGAAACAGTCTTTTACTTCTGATTACAAAAAACTTATCTCTAATACGAATTTACAACCGATATCCAAGTTGCTGTGCTTGCCTCCTTTTCTAGATCCCATAACTAAATTAATAAGGGTTGGAGGTAGGTTAATTAATTCTAGTTATACCTATGAAAAATGTCATCCTATATTATTGGATGCTTCTCATCATGTTACAAAAATTTATTTCGAACGTGAACACTTACGTAAATTACATGCTGGCCCACAGCTATTGCTGGCAACTATAAGAGAATCTGTCTAGCCTATTAATGGTAGAAAATTTGCGCGACGTACTGTAAGACAATGCGTGGTCTGTGCTCGGGTTCGTGGTCAAACCTTAATTCCAAAAATGGGTAATTTGCCAGTGAATCGAGTATCAGTTGATTTTCCTTCCAAATCATTTGGGGTCGACTATTTTCTTCTTCTTCTTCTTAAACCGAAAGGGACGCGGTGCTAAGCTGATAAAATGCTACTTGTGTATATTTGTATGTATGCGCTTTAAATGCGTTTATTTAGAAACCGTTAGTGATCTATCCAAGGAGGCTTTTATAATGACACTACGCAGATTTATTGCACGCCGTGGAAAACTAGCAGAGATATGTTCCGACAGTGGACGAAATTTTATTGCAGCGGCTAAAGATATCGGTATATTTCTAAAGAATAATAATAATTCTCTTTCTGAATTTGCGTCTGGAGAAGGAATAAAATTTTCTTTTATACCCGCTTACACTCCTCACTTCGGGAGAATCTGGGCGTCAAGGCTGCCAAACATCACATTAAGCGAGTCATGGGAAATACCAATCTTACTTTTGAGGAATTAGGTACTTTATTTGCACAAGTAGAGGCAATTCTAAATAGCCGCCCATTGTGCCCCATGTCATCATCCCCCGACGATTTCCTTTCCTTGTCCCCAGGGCATTTTATTATTGGTAGACCATTAAATGCTTTTTCAACTTCACTTCACGAACATTGCAAAGGAACCAATCTTCAAAGATACGCTCGCTTCGAGCAAATAAGGCGACATTTCTGGTCTCGCTGGCAAAGAGAGTACATATCGGAATTACTACAAAGGACCAAATGGCGGACTAGCGCTGCAAGCCTGAAGATCGGAGATCTTGTTCTTCTTCGCGAAGAGAACCTTCCTCCTCTAAAGTGGCGACTTGGACGTGTCCTTAGACTTTTCCCTGGACCTGATGGGATTGCTCGAGTCGCAGATATCAACACAACCAAGGGCTGCGTTCGTCGTTCACTGGTTCGTCTTTGTCGGCTTCCTACTTCTGAGGACGTTGAAGGTTGAGGGTCTACGCCTCTCAACGGGGGGAGGTTATGTGCAAGCGCCTACACACTTTCAGTAAGCAACGGCCCACCGTCAAGTAGTGGCTACGAATTTTATATTTGTTACAAAATATCAAAGTGTCGGTAGATTTTTTTTCCTTTTGACATTGTAATCTAATTATTTGTACGCGGCTGCACGAAATATTGTAATACTAAGTAATTACACAGTAATGAACACAATCATCGAGTTTTACTTAAGAAAGCTCCAATCTTGTGCCAAAACAGTTGGTAAAAATAATGACGCCCGACCCGTGGTACAACTGCGATGTTCAACGGTTGTACTACGGAGAAGTAAAGTTACCCATGGTTCAACTGGTTGTTCTATGGGGAAATATCTTTACCAATGGTTCAACTCGAGTGAGTTGTTCTTTCCTTGGTCCAACTAGTTGTACTACTGGGAATTGAATGTAGCTATCTATGGAACAACCACTGGTAATAATTAAATATGCAATTACTACCTCTTTTGATTAATTGTCTATTGATGATTAAAACGTTGATATTGACGCGTGAATATTTCTCGTTTTCACACAATACCAAAATACTTGCGCGGGATAGAGTCCATAATAAAATGAAGTTACAATAATTGAAAGAAAAGGCGGTAATGTTTTATTATCAAAAGGTCGACAATTTTACAAAGTGAAAGCTTTGAAAGATGAGTCGCGTGGCGCATATTGGCGGTGCCCTATGTACAAAAAACTCAAATGTTGTGGATCTGTTACAGTTAAGGTACGACTGTATGTATGAGTATTACAGTGCGTTTCCACTGACGCGGAGGAGTGGACCGTGAATTGGTCAATCTTAGTGCTCGTAATCTTTTCGCTTCTCGTAATCGTAAATTAATGTAACTACATATACTGAGAGTGAGAGTGGAACTCAGCTCCGCTTCACTCCGCTTCAATGAAAACACTCTTTACACTCCTTCCCCCAGCTTCACGTCAGTGGAAACTCACCCTTATAAGTATTTATTGACATTGTATATGTATGCTTTACTTTATTGTTGATAATATTTGTTATATCATTGTTTATTTTATTTTTAATCAGAACATGCAAATAATTAAAGAAAAAGAGCACTCTTGCCAACCTAACTACGGTAAAAACGAAATAGCCGAAACAGTTGTAAGTTTAAAAAATGAGGCAGCAAGCACGGATGTCCCGATGCCACAATTATACAAGAGACACGAGGCAAAGTTGAGAGACAGAGGTTACGATCTAATAGACAGTATACAGAGTTTCGATAATCTAAAGCACTCCCTTTATAACGCGAGGCATAAATCAGCGGGAGTATCGAGAACAACTTTTTCATCTGTGGATGAAGTTGATGTGCCTGACCAGTTTCTTGATTTTACACAGTTGCGACACAGAAAAAAAATACTTATATTCTGTACCTCCCAAGCAAGAGAAATCATTAACCACATTGACGAATTTTTTGGAGATGGCACTTTCAAATGTACCCCGCACCCGTACGTACAGCTGTTTACTTTGCACGGTGATATTGGGAGTGATAACAAAATTAATAATGTTGTTCCACTAATTTATGCCCTACTCTTGGACAAAAAAAAAGGAGACATACGTCACAATGCTTCGTATAATCAAAGCGCAATTGCCAAAATGGGAGCCTAAAAAGTACCATTACGACTACGAAACTGCAGCAATCAACGCAATGTTGGAAGTATTCCCACGTGTAGAGATAAAAGGCTGTTACATGCATTTTTCTAAAAATATTTGGAAGAAGGCAAAGGTATTGGGACATATAAAGTCCAAACCTGAGAAAAGAGTAGTCGGAATGTGTTCTATATTACCCTTAATACCAGCCTGGATAATCAATGAGGCATGGACATACATAAAGAACGAAGTAAAAACATTGGGATTTCTGAAAATGGGTAAATTCTTGAAGTACATAAGTCGCGTTTGGTTAAATAAGAAAATGAAAAGGTACATAACTGTCTTCGGAGAACGTCATAGGACGAATAATGTGGCCGAGTCCTTCCATAGCGACTTAAACAAGGCAGTTAACAAGAATAATGTGAATTTAATCAGATTGTTAAATGCACTTCGTGAAAAGGTAACTTATCCAAGGGACCTATGCCGAAGAAGCGTATGGTCGGTAATAAAAGAAGGGCACAATATATATGAACGATGATTATGTAAAATATGTACAACTGCAGTTACTGGATGGACACAAAACTATTGGGCATGCAATCGACAAATTGCGTTAGGCACATGCCTATAAAGATGATGAACAGATAATATTCCTCAAAAATATTTTCAATGAATAAATGTTTATTATTTCTTTTGTTTTTTATTTGTTTTGTAGAAGTTCATTTGTTTTACACGATCATCTTATCCCCGTGGTCCAACCAGTTGGACATAATTCCACCGTTGTACCACGGGTTATAATCATAAATACCAACAAAAAAGAGTTGAACCATGGGTAACTTTACTTCTCCGTAGTACAACCAGTTGAACATCGCAGTTGTACTACGGGTCGGGAGGGAAAATAATCATAAATTTAAAATTATAAACACCCCCGACTCGAAAATCCCTTCAACGATTACAAAATGCCTTACATAATTTTGGAAAAGAGCTGATACTCTTACACTGCTGGACCGATATTAACCAAACATAGCTAAGAACCACCGCAAGAAAACTGGCTTTCAAATGAAAAAAAACGGCATTGAAATCGCTCCGTCTGAGAGCTACGATGCCACAGGCAGACACACACACACAGAGACATCGACATCAAACTTACAACACCCCTCTTTTTGCGTCGGGGGTTAAAAAAACGAAAGTGAGTAGCTGCATTTAAAAACGCTCTGTGTGGCATTCAAGATCATGCTTTGTTAGGACATTATATCAGCAAAACGATTTTATTAGAACAACAAAAGATAGCAGGCATTGTAAAATAGCAAATGGCCTATTGATAGGTTAGGAATTATAGGTGGAAGTTTGTAAACATTAGATAAATACTTAGGAACTAACTACGCATATGGGTATGTAAATATATACTAGGCAACTTACACATTTTTCGATGATAATAAATTTGGTGTAGATAAATGTGCAGTGATGCACGTAAAAAGAGGCTAAAAAGTGGCAGAATTGTGGAATTTGAAGTGGTTAGGTATAAACGAATTGACTGTGCAGCTATCGTTGCAGGAACGATTCTTTGGCCGTCTAAAAAAATGTATTAAAAAGTCATTTGTCAGGTGGTAATAAGGTGCGGGCCTTTGGTCATACCAGTCCTAACCGAATCTTTTGGCATATTTAGATGGATTCAGGCTGAACTGGATGCCCTGGATAGAAGACAAACAAATTCCTGTGTGTTAACCTGTGACCCTTTCTTTCACGTAAGTCGCGTTTTAGTGCTCACGACGACCGCACATCTGTTCACCTAGTATCTAGTCAATGTTTCCTAGTGTGTCCTGCTGCCCGGTTGCTCTGTGTGCTTTAAAATGCCTAAACGTAAAAATGAGAGTGATTATGAAAAAGTACTATATTTCATAAAATCTTTGATGTCAATAGTCAATCATCTTTATTTAATAAAATCGTATAACTTTCGTTAAACAATTTTGTCGGCTCGTTGTTTGAAATAGTCTTTTTGTAAAGTAATAATTGTAAATATTATTTTTGTTATTACAAAATGTCAGCACAAACAAAATACCGTGTTGCAAATAGTTGAGATCTCTACATACATACATCTAAATGTGTCGATAAATATCCGCCAAAGCTACTACAACTGTAACACTTTTGACAAACGCTTTCGGTACGAAGCGTTCGTTACCGAGCGAACGTCACCATCTTGTAGAAAACTAAACAAAATGGAGATTCTAACAATAAGCTATATATTCACCAGCTTATTGTTAAAATCGCCTAAAAATAAATCGGTAACGAACACTTCGTACCGAAAGCGTTTGTCAAAAGTATTACATCCCCTAAATAATGCGCGCATAACACTTTGACGTTTGTGAAAGAAGGCGTAGACAAAAATTTGCTTTTTAGAGAAAGATCATTATTAGGTTCAGACATTTACAAATAACGAAACAATTAAACAAAACACTTTTATAATTGCACTGAAAATAATAATGTTAACACTATCACTCACTTGTATTTGGAGACAACTTGCTTCAAGCGAGGCTTGAGAGATAATGTGGCTACTGGCTTCACAACGATTTTTAGTACAAATCAAAATGGAGTTGTGAAGTCAATACACTTTTCAATACAATGTTTTACGTTGCCTTACAGTACTTATTTTAACACTTAAAATAATTAACAACTAGTTTTATTATTTAAACATTTACTAATCCAGTTTATTCGCCAAAACATTTTGGTAGTAGTTAAAACATTTTAAATGGCTTACTAATACTTTAAATGGCTGTTATAAAGTAATTACAACACTTTATTACCTTAACAAAATACATAGAATAAATCGGCTGCACCTCATAGCTTAAAAATCAAGACATGAATTTAGCACAGGCTTTTTATTTTACACTCAATTTTTGAACTGAAATGAATAATAGTTTGTTGCCTAAGACGACAAACTACTCAAATCTGTATTTAGATATTTAGAATTAATCAGTTAATTGTTTATAAATCGAGATATGAATTTAGCTGCCGTTTATTTACTTTATAATGAATCATTAAACAATAATGAGCAACCGTTTGCTCCCCGGAAAAACAACAAACCATAACTCCTTATTTTAATCTAATAAATGTAAAACTAACATAGAAAACATAATAATCGTTAAATAATCGCAATATTCTAGTAAAACACACTATCAGTAATGATCCTTACTTATAATATTATAAATGCGAAAGTAACTCTGTCTGTCTGTCGCCCTTTCACACCAAAGCTACTGAACCGATTTAGATGAAATTTGGTACACAGATACTCTAGAGCCTGAGGAAAGCCTACTTTTTAATGTGAAAAAAGGGGTGTAAGGGGTTAAAAAGTGGGGATGAAAAGTTGTATGGAAGTATCGTCATATTTAGAGCTAGAAACTTGAAACTTATTTTTTAGGCTGTTGATTAATACACTATTCCACGCGGACGAAGTCACGGGCACAGCTAGTCACTTATAAATATAGGCTTAAATGTAATAATTAAATTGCGTTGACATGTATATTTTATTATAATATAGTAGGTATACAAAAGTTATTTTGTTTGTCTATTAAATGTTAACGCTTCTGATTGGCAACTCACTATTATTATTATTTTTATAAACCTTTTGCATTTTATTTAAGTATTCAATTTTTAAGGAGTAGTATTTAATCGTATAACTATAAATCCCTTTTTTTTCTTACAAAATATTCGAAAGTAGCAGCAAAAATACTTTATTTGGACACTAAATATGCACACAAATGAAAAAAAATTGGTTGCCTGTAAAGTCGGTATACGGGCGAAAGTTTTACGTGACAACGACTTTGAGTGGTAAAATAATAACCATGCCCGAGTGGAAGGGACGCGTGCCTCTCACTCGCTCTCATTGTGAGCGCATAACGTGAGCGGAGCGTAACGCAGTTTCTTGAAGTGTCACCCGGCAAACCAATTTATAAGACGTTGTCACGTCAATAAAATTCAGTATACTGTTGAATAGATGAAGAAAAACTGATTTGCTATCTGTTATCTAAAAGTAAATCTAATAATTATTTAAGTCACAATAAAATATGATATCTATTTTATGGAAACTTATTATCTAATACATCGAGTGTTCAAAATATCTAATGTATATTACAAAAATTTGTGATTTTACAATAGGATTCGGTTCTGGTAGTTCGTTCATTGTGGTCGCAGTTCTAACCTAACCTAAACCTAGCTGTATGCTCTGTGGAATGAAATAGGGTCGTGCACACATAATTATACTATTGTAAAGCCAGTTAGAAATCAATTTTAGAAATTCCATTGTAACTTTTGATAATAAAATTTAGTGTGCATGTCAATATTTTTTTCGTACAATAAATATTTTTGTTTTAAAAGTATCATAAAAGTATAATAAAGTATATCTGTTGGGTCAGCTAGATGTTAGATGTTAATTGTATAAAAAAGGTAATCTTATTTAACTAATTTGAAATATTTTTTGGTTGAATATATTTAGATACTCAAGAAGATTATTTGCTGAGTATTCATTGCTTTCTTTTCTGGTATACAGTTAATTAATTAGTAGAGACACTTCGTTAGCTTAAATTGAAAACAAAAGCGCTGTTCTAAATTTTTCATTTTTAAATACCTACTCAATTACATAAAATTTTATAAAATTGATGTGTATTTATGTGGAAAATATAACCTATGTTACTCACTGACAATATACCTTTCTATAGGTGAAAGAGTTTTTAAAATTGGTCCCGTGGTATCGGAGCCTATCCATTACAAACAAACAAATAGATAATCAAATCTTTCCTCTTTAAAATCTTAGTGTAGATATTGCACTACAAATATTTACTTAAAGGTATACTGTATATGTTTATATTATACACAGATGACGCAATGGTTTAAGGGGCCACCTAGCCACTAAACCGCGCCGAGTGTTGTGGGTTCAAATCCCACACGGGACAAAAGTTTGTGTGATCTACAAATAGTTGTCCCAACTCTGGGTGTTTTTTGTACCTGTTGTTTATATATCGGTGAAGCCCCCGCTACACACAGGCACATTCCCAATGCGGGAGCTATCTTAAAAAAAATATAAATTTATTATAGTCATTTTGCATTACAAAGATAATAAATCACTATTTTTGTGAAAATGTGAAATTTTTATTACTAAATTAATAGGTACGTTAATATAAATAATTTCTAATATAAAATACTTCCTAAAGATAACAATCCAAAAATAATGTTTATTTTATCAAATCGGACTTGAACTTGATACTGAATTCAGATTGAAAGCTTCTTTAGCCGCTTTGAGCGGTTTTTGGTATGGGCAAAAGTTATGGGTTCGCGTCACGGTCATTCTAATGTGACACGTCGTTTTAAGTTTTCACTTCTGTCAGCAGTCCCATGACTGCTTATTTTTTTTGTAAGGGTTAATATGCCATGCCTTATAATGAGAATTGAAGTTCACGTTTTAATTTTGATATTATTTTCGACAGAAAATGCGTTATTGTGCCTTATTTATAAGAGAGACGTATATGGTACTGCGGTTTTTTTTTTAGTCCTACTAAAGACCAACACTTTTGTAATACATATTTTTTATGTATGACTGACCATTAAAAGGCCCTACTCACCTTCGTGCCAGACGTACGTCCCGCCAAGGACGCGGTGCCCGACGTAGCATACACACGCATCGTGCCGACGTACGTCCGCTCAAGGCCACGGTGCTGTTGCCAATGCCATTTTCCTAAATTACCCCAAAGTAATCGTCAAATTCCCCAGTCGTAATGTAATTAAGGCTAAAAATTCCCGATTCCTCGCATTTTCCTCGCATTGATGGTCTCCCCATAAATTCTCCAATTAAATCAAAGCATTTATTATTTTGCAGAAAGCACTGTTACAATGGTGTTGTCAATCGGTTTGAAATTCCCCGCATTTTGGGGAATTAACCACAAATTGGCAATATACGGTATATGTATGTACCACAAACTTAATATACTTAACGTAAAGCTTATGGTATGTACATAAGCATGTGGTGGGGGTACTCGCTGGATGCAAAACGCGTCGTGCAAGTCCAGCAAGCAATTAATAATAATTATGACGTACGTCAAGACTATTCACGATCGTTTTGCATCGTGCATCGTGCGTGTCCTTGGCGGGACGTACGTCAGACACGATGGTGAGTACATCCTTTTAGTCAGCGCATGTATTATGTTTATATAATGTACACAGATGGCGCAATAGTTTAAGTGGTTGCTTTCATGGGACTCTCTCTCTCTCTCTCTCTCTCTCTCTGTACATACACTGTACAGTTCCTAGGTTCGTGTTGACTCGGTAGTGACCAAACGTAAAGTAAACTCGTCCGTCGGCACGCCAACACCCTCCGCCTAGACTCTGCGTAATGCCGATAGATGGCGCTTGTGTTCCTTTCCGGTGAATTTATTATAGAGGGCGCGCGGTACTAATGACCGAAGATGCGATATATATGCGTGTGGTTTTCAAATGAAGTGGCTGTCGAGTCCCAGGCCCAGAAATTTTCGGAATTTAATTTATTTAGGGGTTCGCCATTTATATTTAGCGGTTGGAAATGTGGTATAATTTTACCAATCAAAGTACTGTTTTTTATTTTTTATTAATATCAGCTATAGGAAATCTAAGCATTTTGATTAGAGTAAAAATAATTAAGATAATCATATTCTAATAACATTTTATTAAGGCTAAATAAATGATGTCGAAGTGGTCCAGCATAATCGGAGGCCCTTATATAATCGAGGCATGGAAATATCCATGAGCCTCAGTTAGAGGCTACCAGTGGTATCCAGCCTCTCGATGAGACTACCTAGGCCTCACACTCGACAATCGATAGAATTTCGGGTATTCCTTCCAGAATATGTGTGGCGACTGCAGCGGGCGATAACCGTGAGAGTCATAAGAGGATACCGATATCGTTTGAAATGGCGAGTCTGATAGCCAGTTGTTCCCCATGGAACCTAAAGGCGAAACTCTTTGCGTCATTATACCTATGGCGCATGGAGGCACAAGGGTGAGACCTGTGATCCGCGCCACGTGAAATCGAGGCGTAACAGTCCCAGCTTTGCTAGATTCCAATGACCGAATTGTGGCGGTAAGACATATCATGGAAGATTGACTGGAACCTCTCCCACCGACTGACACAGCTAGTTCGCAAAGTACCTGTGTCGTATAGGCCGGGAGTACAACCTCACGATAGCTATTGGTGCGGGAAGTCTCTTACTAAAAACCATGGTTCTATCCATGGCTTAAGTGAGAATTTTGCGAGAAGGTGATTTTGGCTAAAGAGGCGGTGGAATGGGAACGGACTCTCCCGTTATGCAGCACCGAGCCCCGAAGAGCGATTATCTCCGACCTCCATGAGTGCTGCCTTGGGGGTAGCGGTTTGGGCTGCCCGTTACCCTTAAAAAAACAGGCCTGAGACGGTGCCGCGACGTGTTCGGAGTTCGCGTTTCTGATCTGGAGGAGGGTAAAGCCCCCTGTACACCACTGTGTAGTCGCATACTGATCGGGTGGTCAAGATCTGGAGGGGTTCTCAGAGGTTTCCTTTTTAGGGTATATCCGGGTCGCGTTTATGGAAATCCTCAATACGCCCTTGGGTTGAGACAAACTGAATTAGTTTTTTCCAGTAAAGTAAAATTTAAAAATATATGTAATTATGTTGGTTGTTTAGTTATGGAGAACAGACATCAAGGGAGTTGGGAAGTAAGCATGATGGCAATACTTCTGGATGTTCGTGATTTACCTAGTCTCTTTAGGATTGTTCAAAACTAATTATGTGTGTAACTAAATATTCAATTTTATATTTTTTACATTTTTTAGCCGTTTCTCCAGTCAAATTCTCTGTATTCGAATTTAAATTAACATACGTAGAAAACTAAAACAAATATGTACTTGTTTGAAGGGGCAAAGAACATTATATTTCGCATGTCTCTGCAAGTATTTATGAAAAAAAAAATTTTATTTAGAAACAGATTGGACGGAGAAATCATGCGGTATATTCTTATTATAATAAAAGACTGTCATTCAATGTAATCCTTAAGACTACAAAAACAAGAAGTGTAATAAATATAATTGAATTAGTGAAAAAAAATAAAGAACATTCTTTATATATCTTTATATATCTTTATATATCTGTGACTCATTCCTTAGTTTTTTTTATTTAAAACAATGTCCTCCAAACCCCAAAGGTTAGTTCCATCGCCAGTTCTCTTAGCTCTTTCTTGGATCATTTCTGGAGGCACTATTTTTAAATCATATGCCCAACCGATCGCTGCAAAGAAATCTATAAATTTCGTTGTTAAGTTCAAATAGTTATTCCCTAGTTCAGCTGTACGATAATCCCACGGAAAGACGTGGTGAAAATTGTGGAAACCTTCTCCAAATGTTGCAAATGAAACCATTTTATTTTGGGACGGCAAAATAAGTCTGTCATAAGGTTTATTGCCCCAGATGTGAGCAACGCTGTTGACCATAAATGTCACGTTGAGGTTTATGACATATCGAAGAATGTTAATATACCAGGCATAAGACCAGCTCTCCCCCCAGCAACATACCGGTATGAGTGTAGGCAGACCAAAGCACATCATACCTATAAGAGGTATAGCAAACCTGGAATAGGAAAAATACATATAACTACAAAAGAAAATCAGTGTTTCTTAAATATAAGGATAAAAAACGGGTCACATGCAAGTCGAACTCGTCTGTCGTCAATGTGTCTATGGTTTAGTTATATCACATTTAAATATTTTCCAGTTGATGTAGAGGTAAGAAACCAAACGGATTCGAACGGAGCTCTAATAGAAAAATGCCAGACCAGAGAAAGAACACCTTAGAGAAGAATGTTTAAATTGCTCTATTATTACTTCATGTTTTTTTTCCTTACAGTTCCCAAAATCCAGCGATCCTTTTGTTGTTAGTAATGATTACTGGCAACAGGTTTTTGGGGCTAAATAAATCAGCGGTTGTCGCTACTGGTAGCCAAAGTGCAGACGAGGGTTTTACAGAAACACCTGATTGTAGAATGGTTCATGAATCATACTTACTTTTTCTGAAACTTGAGCACAGGGTTGTTATAAATATCTAACATCTCAATATGTTTTCCTCTCTTCTTTACTTCAGGGTGTTTCCTTACAAGGTTCCATCCGACATGAGAGTAAAAGAATCCTCGACTCGCGCTATGTGGATCAGCATCAGTATCGCTAAATTTGTGATGGAGACGATGATCTCTGACCCAGTAGATGGCAGTATTTTGGTAAGCAATAGAGTTCATTAGCATAAGAAGAATCTCTAATGGTAGCTTGGCTTTATACGCCTTGTGTGCCCAAAGCCGATGCGCGCCAGCTGTCATTCCTATTTCTGCCAGCACAAAAAGAACGAAATCTGCAAAGCATTTCAATGTATGTAGTAACAACCGTCAAGTTTAGTTTAGTATCTGTATATTAAAATTGCAAAGTCGCCTAAGGTATTTTATTTTTAATCCTTAAGAATTATCACATAGAAGCTATCAAATAATATTAACGATGAATTGCAATTAATGTCATTTCAGATTAATTTTTATCTTTAACAATTTGGATGATGAAAATAAGATTAAAGTTGCAAATAATAATTTGAAGTTCTATATTTTTAGGTATTGACTCCACAAATTGAAAATATAAATCCCTCCAAAACTACGTTTCTAACATGAGCGTATCGGACACGCTGACTTTTTTGCTAACGAAACAGAGTTTTATGCTTGAGTATGAGTTCTGTTGTAGCGGAATTGGTCCACACATTGAGCCACTCTATTTCCCCGCTTATTCCTCTGATTAGCAGAGTAAAGTGAAGAAGTGGGTGTAATTACGGTTCGCTCTCTCTGAATTCATTGGGAGGTAGTGGACACGGGTTACAGGTCGCAACAGGCATCGCAAAGGTATCGCGGCAGGGCTGCGAAGAATTAAATCATGCAAAACACCTCACCCAGGTGTTCTACAGTTTTTTGCTTAGTAATAGGAGTAAGGGTTGCCTGTTAACAGATTATCGGGACAGCGAAGGTGGCACACTCGTGTCTCAAATGCACTTCTCGAGGACGTTTCTCTCTCCTCCTAGTGAACGGGGTAGTGACACATTGTAGTCAGCATCTGGCGGAGGCTGTTCAATTAATCACTGCAATCCTAGCTTTGACCTCGGCGGGCTTGTACCCAAAGGTTTCTATAAAGAAAAAAGAGCAGCGTTGGTAATATAAATACTTACTGAACATTATAGTTACCCATGTTACTTCCGTGAAACATAAATATAACCCGTAAATAGCTGCGAGGTGCCAGTAACTGAATATTATCAGTTTTTGGTAAACTATTTCATATTTTCTGGGAGCAGTTTGTGTCACTAATTTACTTTCTTCAGTCTCTGTTATCACCTCAGTTTCCATTTTCTTTAGCTATAAGTTCAGATTTAAAATTTTTTTTAGTAGTATTGAACCTGTAAAGAGTTAGTCCAAAGAGTAGCCCCACACTGTGATAGATTTTTACTAAATGTATAAAGTGTAGTTTTATTAAAATTATAATAAAATCTCTATATAATGTACAAATAAAATGAAACAGAACAGTTCAACTATTTTGTTTTAACTCTCCTCTGTTTTTCAACCGATTTTCTTTTTTGTTTGCTACATATTGAGTGTTAGGATGTGGATCACTTTAATTCCGGTCAGTCAAAAGTGAAATTTAAAAATGTGTTGACTATTAATAACATATTTATTGGTCAGTAGCAAAGTGCAGAGTGACTTGTAAGTCCTTCAATGATAACAAAAACGACGTCAAGCTAAACCCATTGTGTGCTTATACACTGCGTCTCTTCCCCGCGAATTGTTGTCATCATAATAGCCGGCGTAATGTGACCCCGGCCGATGAATGCTTGCATTCAGCAAGAATCTTTCAGTGATGCATAATATATCTTTGAAAACGCTCCTCGAACGACGCCAATCGCAGTCCTCACATCAGCAACTCGGGCAATTCCATCTTAGCCTTGGTAAAGAGAGACAACACGACCCAGCTTCCACTTAAACGGTGGCTAGTTACCATCCTTTACAACGACGAGAAAATTTAGTTTCAGTGCGCCATTGCAAGCTCACCATTTTAAACGAACCTGAAGCCCTTAAATTCTTACTCCATATCCACCGGAAGTACTGTCGCAACTACTGGATTCAAAGCAACTGACGACGGGTCAAGTGAGATTGGTCACTGAAATCCTGAACAGAAGGTGAAGTAAGTGGTCTTCCTATTAAAAAAGGGATCTGGAGTAAGAAGCAAGAGGCCTTCAAGATTCGATGATAAAGGTGTGAGTGACCACGAATTGAGTATCTCCTCGATTTGGATTAGAGTTGAATTCAATTATTCGTAGGTCACGTTACAATTACCCAGCACTCTTACTAAATTATATTTGGTCGATTTAACTCCCACTTCCCAAAGACTACTAAAATGTGCAGTGTAAGTTTGTGTCCGTTGTTTGTATGTTTGTAAAGTACCCCGCGACACAGGAGTAATTCCTAATGCAGGAGTTGTCTTTTTTTTAAAACAAAAAACAAAGTAGATAAAAAATTAAATTCTCTAATAATTTGAAATATCATTGTAGGTATGCTTCTATAAATGACTAGGAATCTGAAGTCTGCTAGTGAGAATCTACGTAGCGGCAAATTACCTATTTTCAGACTAACTGACTTTGCTATTAGATGCTGGCATCGAACGCATTGACGTCAACAAGATTTGTCCCGGTTACGACCACCTAAAGGCCAGTAGGCTTCCCTAATGGTTGCAGTAAATAACAATATGACAAGGTGGTGAGTGGACTTCGATATAATTGGGTGATTTTTCTCGAAACAGTATTCAGTTTTTGGTGTTCCGCTTACCCGTATAATTTTATCTTCGTCGAGAAGTCCACTTAGTTTTAGTAAACGATTTTTTTTAATAATATTTCAAACTCATTGATTGAATAACCAAAAACTTAAAGGACACACTATGACATATCGGCATCCTATCCTAAAGCTTTATAGCTTTAGGATATAATTTCCTTGTACATTTTGTCAAGTGCGGGCTCATTCAGATTTCTACGCTCAGTAGATAGAAAGTTACCTAGTAAGTTAGTATCGTTCAGCACGATTAAATGAATCACCTAAACTATCTGAAGATTTCTCAAAAGTAATCTTTACGCGGAACTGACCGTCTGAAAAACGTAAAGTAATTTTTATGAAGTGCTCCTCGCATAATTTCTCCTCAGGAGAATAAAATTAAGACTCATGGCAGACTTCATCCAACTGCCAAAAAGGCGTTAATTGGTTTTTAATGTCATCTATATCAGAAACATGTGAAGATTTACAATAGAATTTACTAATTTGAGTAAACCTGCATTTAATATTTGAAGAAAAAGATTAGAGTTTAAACTTCAGTAATCAGGCCACCTTATTGGTTATTTTGATTGGTATTAGTATGAGTTTAAACTTATTGGTTATGTTTTTCAGTTGAAAACTTTCTAGTTAATAAATTACTGATCAAATTTATCTAATCTCGAATCTAATTTATCGAATCTATTTATTTTAATGCCATTCTTCCGTACAACTTAGGAAACAACGTTACAATATATACACATATATATGTACATAAATAAACATACATCTAGCCATAGATACTTTTTAATATACACCGTGTTAATTTCAGCATCGCAGAGAACGTCCAAAAATGTCGTTCTGTGGATACTTATCTCAATGCAAAAGTCACTTCATCATAAAAATGCGAGATTAAGGATTTACAGTAATTAGTTTGATTTTGCACTACGCAACATAAACGTAACAAACGTGTGTATCATTTTTGTGTGGTACGGTGAATGACATTAAACGTTCAGCGCCGTCGAAACAGCTGATTGCATTAATGTTGTTTAATTGATTACATTGCAGTTTTAAGCCGTAAAAGTCCTGTTTAATCATTGTGATATCAGGTTTACCCAAAAAAGTATTAAAAAAAAGTTATGAATTTTTCGGCAGAAAATTCCAATGATTTTCGACTCATTAGTCTTTAGAAAAATCAACACTTCGTTTCTTACTTTTATCATACAACTCACAACCTGCCCCGGCTTCGCACGGGTAGCAGAGACATCTTCAAAATCATCATCATATTTCGACTAATTTACACAAAACCTTAATAAATTATTGTCTATTGCTCAAAACCGCATGAAAATCCGTTCAGTAATTTTTGAGTTCAAAATGTGTATATATATTTTTATAGTTTTCATCTAATATGGTTTAAGAAAAGTCTGAAAATTTTGTAAACCAATTTAAAAAAATGTGTAAAAGGCCAAAACAAACTAAACAAGACCTCACAAAGACAATCGAATCAAATGATGACAATATAGACAAAGATTATAGCGAATGAAAGACAGCTTAAAAGACTCTAGTCTGTTGGTGCAAGAAGTTGGTAAAAAAAAAAACGAAAGTGTGTAGGTTGCATATAAAGAATCGGACTTGAAGTTGATGGGTTCACGTCGTTTTAAGTTTATACTTCGTTCGGCAATCCCATGACTGCCTACTTTTTTTTTGTGCGTGTGGAAACCCCTTCGGGCCGTCACCCCCCAAGGGTTTTTGGTGGGGCGGTGTATCTGAATTGAACCGACTAAAACCACGCGGTGTGCCGTACTGCGCCTAAATAGGAGGGATAACCTAACGTAGCCAGCTAGTGATTTATATAGCTAGAAAATGGCATAAAAATCTAATTTGCTTCACTACTTTTCTTTGTTTTGTTGTGTTTATTTTACCTGTTATATGACTATGACCAATTTTTATGAAATTAACTCTGATATTTTTTATTTTGTCAATTAATTGTTCTATTCTAATATTAATGATATTTATATCCATAACTTACCAGAATAGATACAATTGACCCTTACTGTATTTGTACATATTTAAATATCACACACCTAAGTCTAAAGGGAGAAAACTCAAAAATTTCAATTGAATGAACTAAACACACCATCAAATTCCTTAACTCAATACATACCGACCAGTACAACAAATTTAAAAATATTACCAACACTCGACAACACGGGCTCAACCTAAAAAAATAAAACAAATATAGGTAAAAGTAAGCAATAGGAAACTAACTTAGTACAAAAATCCAATATTCAGCCCCAAAACACAAGATGCCTACAATATCTTCCAGCTGCATATAAGAAGCATAAACTTACACACACAATAATATTAATTTTTCGCCTTTTGTGACAAGTTCTTTTTTGAGTTAATACCTGTTTAGGTCTAGGTGTTTGATATATATTATTATGCTCGTGTTAGTAACAAAGGTGCCAAGATAACGTTATACTTACAAAACGTATTTTACTGCCCATTTATTTACTGTGTTTTATAGCAAGAAAATGTCCATAAAAACGTATATGATATCGTAAAAGCATATACCGTAAGCACATCCGGGTCTGGCTTTCAGGATAGGTATATCCAACATTTGATATTGGTGCGAGATGCAAACAAATCTATATCAATTTTACCTAGTTTATTGATAATATTTTGAAAAGCATTTGAACATAGTTCTATTTCGGTATCGGGATTAACTCTGTGCGATTCCGTGTCAGCTTCTTTATTTTCTTTGGAGTTTTTCTGTTTCTTTATTTCGTTTGAACCAAGTTGCGTTCTCGCACCACTGCCAAATGGATCTCCTTTATTAATTTAAGTGTTGGAATTGTATACCGCCCATTCTATTGATATAACTGACGGCCGTAGTGTTGTCTATTCGCATCAATATAGCGCAATTGCTAACATCTCGGGCAAAGCATTTAAGGCCCAAAAATGCTAATTGTAGCTCTAAATAATTAATGTGATATTTTAGCTCACATTCTTTCCGGTGGCCGTTAGCGCGCGTACTGTTGCAGACAGCACCCCAGGCTGACCTTGACGCATCAGTGAAAATTTCGAATTTGTATATTGGAGGTGTAATAATTTTTTTTAGAAATTAAGATATTTCTTTCTCACCAATTTAAATCCGGTAAAATGTTATTCGACAATTTCATAATTGCATCGTAATTATCGTTACGTTTTTTTCAGGGCAAGATACTTTTCCCTTTCAAATTTCTTTGTGTATAACCAACTACTTTATTTTATTTTTATTTTTTTATGTTATAGGGGGCAAACGAGCAGACGGGTCACCTGATGATAAGGCGCCCTTTAAGGTGGGAGTAGGAGAAGAGGGGGAGGGGGAGAAGAGTGGGAAGAAGGGAGAGGGGGGAGAAGGGAAGGACGGGAATAAGGGAGAGGGAAGGGTTAGGGCCTCCGGTAACCTCACTCACGCGGCGAAATGCAATGCACACATTGCTTCACGGCCGGTTTTCTGTGAGGCCTTGGTATCGAGCAGAGTCGAGCCGGCCCATACGTGCCGAAGCATGGCTCTCCCACGTAAGACCTGTACCTGTAGAATTTGATCCAGAAATACATCTTGCACTGGGGGATCCCGTTTGCATCATCAGACAGACGGACAGTGGAGGCTTAGTAATAGGGTCCCCTTTTTACCCTTTGGGTACGGAACCCTAAAAATCAGCACTAAGAATTTAAGAAAACTGACCACGACTGACGCAGCGCTCGAAACGGTGACAAACGTGTTTTATCTCTGCTCTGCAATTAATAATCAAAAAGTGACAAAATATTGAACTATCGGCAAAGAGAACTACACTTTTTTAAACTTATATACACTTGTGACACAGGTGTTAATTTTTTATCTAACTTTACGTGTAAATAAACACAATAAAAGAGAAAATCATCAAAATATTTTGTGAAACTTCAATTAAAGTGACGGTACAATACAGTGCAGTGATTTAAACTTTAACATTTTATTTTGAGTTGCCCACATACATACTACTTAACATCATCACCGTTTTAGCTGTACATTGAGAATCTATTCATTCTATTTGCTAACAAGGTATATAGCGCCCGTGGTCAAGTAGGTAACCACGCGTCAATACGCAATAAAAAAATGACACCTGGTCCCGATCTCTTGTGTTCTCGAAGACCATTTTTGTTGAGTTTTTTGCGAATTCCTATTGTTGCGGTTCATAACTGCCAACGGACATTCATTATTATACTTGCTTAAAAGAACATTTATTATAATTTTGCATTTTTTTTTCTAAAAAATGCCCAAGTGTGTAGGATGTGGTAAATTCCTGCCCGCAAATGATTGTGCAAAGTGTTCAAAATGCTGTAATGTAGTTCACCGCGGTTGCGCTGATGTTTCAAACTCTGCATCAATCACTTCATCCTGGCCGTAAGGATACCCACCATACTGCCAAGATAGCAACTGATGAACGTGAATCAGTGATACAATCAGATGAGCAGGTTGAGTTCTCCAAATGGCGCTATGAATCTTGCATCGGAAATAATATTTCGGGAGGAGTTGTCGGAGCTGAAAGCTACTTTCAAAGTATACGGTGAGCATATGAAAATGTACGAGAGTCGTGTGGATGCTTTTGAGGAAAGGTTATCACTACATGAATCGCCGCGCTGGGCTAGTTTGGAAACGACAGTCGAGGTATTGAAACAGCAGCTTCATGAAAGCCTTGTTAAATGATATACTGATGAATCATATCTGGTGCAACGGAAACGCACGGGAAAAATCCAACCCAGCAGTTTAATATTATCGCAGTAAAACTGGGCGTGCAGCTTGACGATCGTGACATAGTTTATGCTAAACGCGTCGGGAGCGTACTACGGAATGTAAAATGTGAAATTGTAGAAGCATCCTGTCCCGCGCCAATATTGTTGTAGTACGGATGGCACAGCGTGCTATACGGGATAGTGTTATCAGTGCCGCACGAGTCCGCCGTGGCCTTACGACTGCAAACAAACAAATACAGGGACCATCAAGCCGAATATACATTAATGAGCGCCTGACTAAATACAACAGGCAGTTATTCTTCAAGGTGCGTCAAGCTGCAAATCAAGTGGGATGTAAGTATACATGAACGGCCTAAAGATGGGCATCTACCCGGTAAATTCCCTGTCCTGTAAATAAGAGGTAAAAACCCGGGAAAATACCCAAATCACAGGTAAATATTCTTCAAACCTCTCTTAATTGCTTTTACTATTGAAAACACTTTTTTATAGAAAATAATGAGAACAATTTAGGTAATTATATATATATATATATGTATATATATATATATATATATATACATACGTGTACACTCGTATCATTATAATCTATACTAGCCGTCCACGCAGTTTCACCTGCGTTTATGGCCACTGCTCCACTCTTATCGGTCGTAGTGTGATGTTATATAACCTATGGCCTTCCTCGATAACTGGGTTATCCAATGCTATAATAATTTTTCAATTCGAAGCCGTAGTTCCTAAGATTGGCGCGTTCAAGCAAACAAACAACCAACTCTTCAGCTTTACAATATTAGTATAGATAAATAAAAGCGAAAGGATACTAACCCGCTCATCTACTGACTGATCACGAAATCTAGAAAACTACTTGAACTATGAAGATGAAATTTGATAAAAAGGTAGTTTATGAGTAGGAGACGTCAGCTATGAAAGGATTTTGCCACAGGGCCGGATTTAGGGGGTTTAAGGGCCGTCGCAAGTTTGTATGAAAGTCCTTGGTTTTTGTACTAGAGATCTGCAATTTGGCAGGGAGGCAGTTTATAGTTAGCACACGTCAATTTAGATTTGGCAGTTTATATAGTCTAAGGGCTTTCGAAAATTTATACGAAAGTCCGTAGTTTTCTATCTTCTTAGCCAGAAGATTATGATAAAGCTTTGAAAGATTTAAACGAGGATCTTGAGAGAATAGTGCAATGGTCCAATACTCTCTGGTACTTAACCTAGCCAAAACGAAATATATGATTATTGGTCCCAAGCCTGGGTTACAAAAGCTGGAAGCGCGCATTGGTCCTGTACTTGTCATGGGAGAGCAAATAGAACGTACATATGAGACGCGAAATTTGCGTATTATTATGAATGTGGAGCTTCGTTTTGAGAAACACGTCACAGAACGTGTTCGGAATTATTTTTATAGGCCGAAGGTTTTGTATAAGGCGCGTCCATATCTTAACGAGGATATGCGTATTTTACTTATAGAATCATTAGTACTCTCTCTAACCTGAATAACGTCGACACAGTTTATGGTCCCCGGCTACTGTCAAGGACTTAGCGCGTTATACAGAGGCTTCAAAATGCTTGTGCGCGCTTTTGTTTTAACATTCCGAGAAACACGTCACACCGTTTTATAACGAGCACAATATGTTAAAAATGAAGGCGCGTCGAAAGTTCCATCTAGTGTGCATTATGTTTAGGGTAATAAAACATCGCTCACCTCCGTATTTGTACGAAAAATTGCAATGGACTCCTTTCCAACAAAACAAGAATGATTGCAATCGGACTACGGGTTAATGAATTACAATGAAGTAGGTACACATTTTGACTTTCATCCCTCCTCTCAAGAAAACCGTCCTGAATTTCGGGATAAAAAGTATCCTATGTCCTATCTCGTAGTATGAACTCAAATCATGCCAAGTTTAATTTGAATCCGTTCAGTAGTTTCAGCGTGACCCGCGGCCAAGATACAGACATACAGAAAGACAGACAGACAGACAAAAATGAAAAAAATAATTGTTTTGGCTTCAGTATCGATCACAGTGTGACCCTGTTACAGCTTTATTATAAGTATAGATTTTATATTTAACATTAATTTATAATATTAAAAAAAACAATTACTTTTTCTGGTTTTTAACAATTACTGTTCCTAATTTTATTACCGCGCCTTTGCATGCAATCGAACTAATATTATAAATGTGAAAGTTTGGATGGATAGATGGATAGATGTTTGTTACTCTTTCACGCAAAAACCACTGAACCGACTGCGATGAAACTTGGTATGTAAATAGTTGAAGACCTGGATTAACGCACAGGCTACTTTTTATACCGATATTCCCACGGGATCGGAACTTACGCGGGTGAAACCGCGGGTCGCTGTTAGTATCATTATAGACATATTTAACTTTTTTCTAATTCTTTATAAATTTTTATTTTTGCCATTTCGAGCTTATGACGTATGACACACGTGGGTTGCAACTGAAAATCAGCGTTGGGTCCGACCCAACATTATGCTGAGTTGCTGGCCCTTTGGCACTTTATTTACATAGGTAGGTAATTAATAAAAAGGTATATTTTGTATTTTATAATATGTGTGCCAATAAAACTATATGTAATTATATTAGTTGTTTAGTTATGGAGAACAGACATCAAGGGAGTTGGGAAGTAAGTATGATGGCTGAATACTTCTGGATGTTCGTGATTTACCTAGTCTCTTTAGAATTGTTCAAAACTAATTATGTGTGTAACTAAATCTTCAATTTTATATTTATTAAATTTCATTCTCCCTTTCTTAAATAATATTCGAATTTAAATTAGCATACGTAGAAAACTAAACAAAATTTATACTTGCTTGAAAGGGCAAAGAACGTTATGTTTCGCATGTCTGTACAATTATTTATAAAAAAAATATTTTATTTAAAAAACAGATGGACGTAGAAATCATGCGGTATTCTTCACTGCATATTATAAAACATGTGTCACATCTGTCTGTATGTCTGTCTGTCAGTTCGGGATAAACTCAAAAACTACTTCACGAGGAACTAAACCTTCCTCATGAATCGCTCTTCCTCTAATCGTATATAATTTGTTAAGGTTTTGTGTAAATTGGTTGAAATATAATGATGATTGTTGAAGAGGTCTCTGCTACCCGTGCGAAGCCGGGGCGGGTTGTTAGTATTGTAATAAAAGACTGTCTGTCAGTAACTTTTAAACTTTCGTGTTCCATGATATAATTATCTATATATACAGGAATTAACGCGATCACGAAATATGCCATCAGCCTGTGATCACGGCTAGTGCAACTTAGTCGAAATGTCAGGCAATTTAGAGGTATGAAATGCCTATTTCGTGATAGCATCAATTCCCGTATAAATACATAATTATATCAGGGAACTTGTCTTTTCAAAAATTAAATCAGAATAGTATGGGGTTTCCCCAATCAAAACCATCGAAGGCGAGTTGTTTCCGGAATAGGTACATAATTTGGCACAAATAAAACTACTTGGCTTCTTATGTTTTATTATTTATTTCATTCAATATAATGCTTAAGACTACAAAAACAACAAGTGTAGTAAATATTATTGAATTAGTTACAAAAATTGAAAATATTCTATATATATATATGTGACTCATTCCTTAGTTTTCTTATTTAAAACATTGTCCTCCAAACCCCAAAGGTTAGTTCCATCGCCAGTTCTCTTAGCTCTTTCTTGGATCATTTCTGGAGGCACTGTTTTTAAATCATATGCCCAACCGACCGCTGCAAAGAAATCTATAAATTTTGTTGTTAAGTTCAAATAGTTATTCCCTAGTTCAGCTGCACGATAATCCCACGGAAAGACGTGGTGAAAATTGTGGAAACCTTCTCCAAATGTTGCAAATGAAACCATTTTATTTTGGGACGGCAAAATAAGTCTGTCGTAAGGTTTATTGCCCCAGATGTGAGCAAAGCTGTTGATCATAAATGTCGCGTTGAGGTTTATGACATATCGAAGCATGTTAATGTGCCAGGCATAAGACCAGCTCTCGCCCCAGCAACATACCGGTATGAGTGTTGGCAGACCAAAGCACATCATACCTATAAGAGGTATAGCAAACCTGGAATAGAAAAATACATATAACTACGAAAGAAAATCAGTGTTTCTTAAATATAAGGTTAAAAAACCGATCACATGCGTGTCATACTCATGTGTCAATGTGTCTATGATTGGTTATATCACATTTAAATATTTTCTAGTTGTTGTACGGATAAGAACCCAAACAGATTAGAATGGAGCTCTAATAGAAAAGTGCCGGATACACACATTTAGGGAGAAAGAGCACATGATATTTTAGTCTTTTCCCAGTACTTTCATCTTGGAGAAGAAGAAGTTTAAATAGCACTATTACTGTTAGTGCTTCATGAAGTTTTCCTTGTAAGGAAAACACCATGAAGCGACTATTAGAGTCGATGGATATTAGGGGCTGTAGCCCCTAATATCCAATGATCCCTTCTGTTGTTAGTAATGATTACCGGTGGTGGGTTTTGGGGCCAAATAAATCAGAGGTTAGCGCGGCCGTTAGCCAGTGTGCAGGCGAGGGTTTCTACAGAAGCACCTCATTGTAGAATGGTGTATAATCATACTTACTTTTTCTGAAACTTGAGCACAGGGTTGTTATAAATATCGAACATATCGAGTAGTTTTCCTCTCTCCTTTACTTCAGGGTGTTTCCTTACAAGAAGCCATCCGACATGAGAGTAGAAGAAGCCTCGACTCGCGTTATGTGGATCAGCATCAGTATCGCTATATTTGTGATGAAGACGATGATCCCTGACCCAGTCGGATGCAGAATTTTGGAAAGCAATAGAGTTCATTAGCATAAGAAGAATCTGTAATGGTAGCTTGGCTTTATACGTCTTGTGTGACCAAAGCCGATGGGCGCCAGCTGTGATTCCTATTTCTGCTAGCATAAATAGGACGAATTCTGCAAAAAATTTCAATGTATGTATTAACTATCGTCAAGTTTAGTCACGTATAGTCTCTGTATATTCACAGTTACACCGAATTACACACAATACATGTGCACAATACGTTTTCGGGATTATTTTGTACTTTTTACGTTTATAGATTTATTATACCTATAGATACAGAAGAAAAAAGATTACATGACAATCTACAAAGTGCCTCCTTTCCAACAAAAAAATAATGATTGCAATCGGACTACGCGTCAATGAATTACAACGAAGTACACATTTTAACTTTCATCCGGAATCAATCAATTCTCAAGGAAACCGTCCTGAATTTCTTGAAAAGTATCCTATGTCCTACCTCGTAGTATCAAACCATATCATGCCAAGTTTCATTTTAACTTGTTCAGTAGTTTCAGCGTGATGCGCGGCCATGGTACAGACAGACAGACAGACAAAAATAAAAAAAAATATAGTTTTGGCTTCAGTATCGGTCATAGAGTTTCCCCCAAAATATTTTTTCAAAATATCTTCCATGTACAGAATTGGACCTGTAACAGTTTTATTATAAGTATGGATAAAGATCCCTCCAAAACTAAATTTCTAACATGAGCGTATCGGTCACGCTGACTTTTTTGATAACGAGATGGTGTTTTGTGCTAAAGTTCTGTTGTAGCGGAAGTGATCCACACATTGAGCTCTATTTCCCCGCCTATTCCACTGATTAGCCGAGTATATTGGAGAGGCGGGTATGATGGGGTGCGCTCTTTCTAAATTTATTCGGAGATAGTGGACACGGATTACGGGTCGCAACACACATCGCACAGGAATCGTGGCAGAGCTGCGAAGAATTTAATCATGCAAAATACATCATCTATAATAGATCTGTTGCTTAGTGATAGCAATAAAAGCAGCCTGTCAACTGATTATCGAGACAGTGAAGGTGGCACACTTGCGTCTCAAGTGCACTCCTCCAGGACATTTCACTCTCCTCCTACTGGACGGGGTAGTAACAAATTGTGGTGAGCACTTGTCTGAGGCTCTTGAATTAATCACCGCATTTCTTGAGTGTTTCTCCCGGAGCCGGTCCTGACTTTTAACTCGGTGGGTTTGTATCTCCATGTTCTATATGGAAAAAAGAAAAGCATTGTACTTACCGAACATTATAGTTACCCATCTTGCTTCCGTGAAACATAAATATAACCCGTAAATAGCTGCGAGGTGCCAGTAACTGAATGTTATTAGATTTCGGTACACTAATTGATATTTTCTGGGAGCAGTTTGTGTCACTAATGTCACTGGTCTTTCTTCAGTCTCTGTTTCCATTTTCTTTAGCTATAAGTTCAGAAATAATAAATCAATTTTCTAGTAGTATTGAACCTGCAAAGAGTAGTCCCAGACTATGCCAGATTTATACTAAATGTGTGAAGTGTAGTTTTATTAAAATTATAATAAAATATATATGTACAAATAAAAGAGAACAGTTCAACTGTTTTGTTTTAACTCTCGTCTGTTTTTAACCGGTTTACTTTTTTGTTTAGAAGACCGTAAGTGTTTAGGATGTGGATTACTGTAATCCCAGTTAGTCAAAAATGAAATTTAAAAATGTATTAACTCTTAATGACATGTTCATTGGTCAGTAGCAAAGTGCAGAGTGACTTCTAAGTCCTTCAATGATAACAAAAAGAACGTGAAGATCAAGCTTAACCCATTGTATGCTTGTACACTGCGTCTCTTCCCCGCGAATTGCTTGTCATCATTATGGCCGGCGTTAATATGTCCCCGGCCGTTGAATACTTGCATTCGACAAGAATCTATCAGTGATGGATAATATATCTTTGAAAATGCTCCTCGCACTGCGCCAATCGCAGTCCTCACATCAGCAACTCGGGCAATTCCATAATTTTAATTCGTAAAGAGAGACAACACGACCCAGCTTCCACTTCAACGGTGGCTAGTTACCATCCTTTATAACGACGAGAAAATTTAGTTTCAGTGCCCCCACCTACACCCCTAGTCATTTTAGACCTATAACTCTATTACCCACGTTTTTGAAAATGTTTGAACAAACAATGTATACCAGATTACATGTTTTTTTAGAAAAATATAATATCATCGATGACAGTCAAAACGGCTTTCGAACATCAAGATCAACTATACTAGCAGTAAATAAGTATATCCAGACTAGCCTCAAACATATAAATGACAAGAAACTTGTACTGGGAGTATTACTTGATATGACGAAGGCAAATTACAAAGTACTGTACGACATTCTTTTACATAAACTACACGGTTCTGGTATTCGCTGTCCAGCTTACACATAGTTTAAGTCATATTTGGAAAATAGATCAGAAATAGTTCAAATTGACCATTTCGATTCCAGCACAAATGAAGTTAAAATAGTGCGTAATAAAATCTGAAAAAAGGAGCATAAAATGTTCGATCCCATAGAACAGCGTGTTAGGCTGTGTGCTATTTCTAATATACATCAACGACTTGCCAAAAGTACTTAATAAGGAACAAACATCTTCTCACCGTCTTATGATAATATATCAATATTGATTACTTATGACAAAACCAAAAATCCAACACTAATACTTCAGGAAACTTTATAAATCACTGGCTCAAGGACCATAACTTAGAAATAAACTATAACAAAACAAAAACTATCCAATTTAGGTCATATAAAAACGCCCCCATAAATATTGACACAATATACAATAAGACACAACTAGAAACTGTAGATACATTAAAATTAATTAGTATAACTATAGACACACATATCAACTGGAAAGCACACATTGAACATATTAAAAATAAACTATCTCGATTCACATACGCTCTATTCCAAGTAAAATGCAGCACAAACGAAAAAACCATCTGATGGCGTCGTCCCGAACTCATGGCAGACAGCTTTAGTGCACCCGATCCCTAAAAAAGGTTACAGCTCAGATCTGTTCAACTATAGACCTATAGCCATAACCACCTTGTTCTTCAAGATAATGGAATCCATTATCAACCGCCAGCTCCTTCGGTGCTTAGAAGACCACCAGCTACTCAATGACCGACAATACGGTTTCCGTCAGGGTCATTCAGCTGATGATCTTCTAGTATACCTGACTCACCGGTGGGCACAGGCGATCGAGACCAAGGGGGAGGCGTTATCAATCAGTTTGGACTTCGATCGGGTCTGGCACAAAGCGCTTCTCTCGAAGCTTCCTTCCTATGGGCTTCCCGAGAAATTGTGCAACTGGATCACCAGTTTTCTCACAGACAGAAGCATCAAGGTCGTTGTCGACGGTGCATGCTCCGACTTCAAGTCTGTGAGTGCTGGTGTCCCACAAGACTGTGCTATCGCTCACGCTGTTTCTTCTGCATATCAATGATATGCTGCAAATCGGCAGCATTCATTGCTATGTGAATGATAGCACGAGTGATGCCCTGTAAACACGGGCCGCGCTAACATTTCTCGTTAAAACATCACTGAGAGTCGATCAAACTTGTGTCAGGGTCGACTTAATCTAGTCCAGTTTAACCCAACGAACACACAGGTTTGCGCGTTCATTGCCAAAAAGATACCGTTTGTCGTATCACCTCGCTTTGAGAACACTTCCCTAACTGCCACAGCCAGCATCGGAATTCGGAATCCTTGGCGTCGATATATCGAGCGAAGTCCAGTTTCGAGATCATTTGGAGGGTAAGGCCAAATGAGCCTCGAAGAAGCTTGGTGTGCTGAACAAATCGAGACAGTATTTCACCCTGGCCCACTGCCAACAACTTTATAAGGCGCAGGTTCGGCCGCATATAGAATACTCGTTCTCATATCTAGGCAGGACCACCCAGGTACCAGCTTCTCCCTCTTCACCGCATTCAAGGGAGAGCGACTCGAATCGTCGATTGCCAGGATATTGCAGATCGGCTTGACCCCTTGGCGTTGCCGCATGTAGAGATGTAGCTTCACTCTGCATTCTCTATCACCTATTTCATAGGGAGTGCTCCGAGGAATTAATCGGACTTATACCGGCCCCAGCGTTTTGCCATCGTTCAACGCGAGAAAACTTTCATCCCCATCACCTGGATAATTGGCAATCGACCATTGTGCGGTTCTACAGATTTTTTTGTTTCGCACAATCAATTTGTGGAACAAATTGTCGCCTGCGGTATTTCCAGACCGATACGACCTTCAAACCTTCAAGAAAAGAGCGTACTTCCATCTCAAAGGCCAGCAATGCACTTGTGACTCTTGAGTTGCAGGTGTCCATGGGCGACGGTAGTCATTTACCATCAGGTGACCCGTCTGCTTGTTTGTACTCTTAATTATAAGAAAATAAAACTACACTGTCAAAATAAAAAAAATTATGATTGCAAACGGACTACGCGTTTATGAATTACAACGAAGTACACATTTTGACTTTCATCCCTCTTCTCAAAGGAAACCGTCCTGAATTTCGGGATAAAAAGTCCTACCTATGTATGTCCTAGCTATCCTATGTCCTACCTCGTAGTATGACCTCAAATCATACCAAGTTTCATTTGAATCCGTTCAGTAGTTTCAGCGTAATGCGCGGCTATGATATAGACAGGTAGAAAGACAGACAGACAAACAAAAATGAAAAAAATTATAGTTTTGGCTTCAGTTTCGATCATAGCGTGCCCCTCAAAACAAAATTCAAAATATCTTCAATGTACAGAATTGGATCTGTTACAGTTTAATATAAGTATAGATTTGCATATTTGTATCCAAGAACATAAATCATTTCAGAGAGGAAGACTATAAATACCACCATCAAGAATTAAAATGCCAAACCAGAATCCGTACTACATAGTTGTAAAAATATTCAACAAATTACCTATCCACATAAAAACTGAAACTACAGTTACACTATTCACTAAAAAACTAAAAGCATTCTTGTCTGAAAAATGTTTCTATTCGGTTAAAGAATACACTGAAGGAAAACAAAAATAACATATTACATGTCTTTTACACAAATAACAGAATTAATAAACCTAAACATTAATCTAACAAAAATACATAAAAGGAAAAACAGTTTTGATAAGAATATGTGTCGATGTAAAATGTCAATACCTTTGTATTTTACATAAACTTAGTAAACTACGCTTGTATACTACCAAGTTAATGGTATTTGGCATGATTTAATATTGTTCAATTATCATACTATATTATTGATTCATTAATGTAATTGTTCTACAGTGCTTGTATTTAATAATCTTTTTTATATATTTTAAGACTACTAAGTTGAGAGAAATGGTTATAATAAGACCATTTATGTACACTTGGTTGGCAAATAAAGATTGATTTGATTTTTTAATTTAAACTCCTCTAAAAATCAGAAATATCGTTGTAGGTATGCTCCTACAAATAACGATCTTTTATCAGAGAAAGTATTGAGAGACTTGCTTCTCTGTGACATAAACCACAAGTTCCAAATATACATACAAACATAGTCATAAAACGAAAATTTGTATACGGTATAGACTTTTATCTGTTTACATCAACGACCAACGACGCCCACATTTTGGAATAGGAAGTCTGCTGGTGAGATTCTACTTTAAGCGGCAAATTACCAATTTTCAGACTAACTGGCCTTGCCATTAGACGCTGGCATCGAACGCATTGACGGCAACAAGATTTGTCCAGGTTACGACCACCTAAAGGCCAGTAGGCTACCCTAATGGTTGCTAGTAGTAATTGAGGACTAGCATGCAGTAGTTTGATCGTAGCGGGCGTATGGAAGTAAGTATCCGCTAAACTAAATGTACATTCGTCACGTTTCACTTAATGTTTAAATGCGCACACGGCACAACTTGTTTACAGAGGATAAAGAATTAATGCCCTAAATATACTTATTCGTGTTCAAATAAGGTAAATTTAATTTATTGTGTAACTTTTCTGTTATGATGAACCGCCAGAATTAAGAAGCGCGCGCGCAGTATTCTGTTTATTACAAATGTCCTAATATTTAACTAACGCAGTGGACAACAAAATATCACCCGGAGTGCAAGCATTCGATTGTTCCGTGAAAATACAGGCCGAGAATTAGACATGAGCGGTATCAGTAAATACTTACTTCGACCTTGATGATGCCTTATGTCGTTCGTTGGTGTGTTTACCGAGGATTGAGTTGTTAACCGTTAGTTTAGACTTAAAATCGCTATTCTGAATCAGTGCATGGTGTTTACGTTTGCAAATTTAAATGCAGATTATTGCACTGACTTGGATAGTGACCGGGACGTAAACAATTATAAACAGTTTATAATTAAGAAGCACATTCGTTCTCTGACGCTTAATGCTGAAATCTACGGGGAAGTGATTTCTCAAAAATACAATGAATTTATTTAAAGGAATTTACATTTCTTGTCTAATTTACCTTTATATTCCTCCCATTCGCGGATTGCTTTGGAATCTATTTTTATTTTTTATTATTTTTTGAAGTGAAAACTTCTTTAGGCACGTTTGTGCACTTTGCTGTGGGGAAAAAGCACTGAACTCGCGTGACCGTCACGCTAAGTTTTAGGTAGTAAAAAGTTATGTTTCCTCATTGTGATTAGACTTGCCTCCCATTACCTGAAAATGTAGGTGTTTAATCCGCCTCTGCTTACCTCTTCGGGGATACACGCGTGAGTGTATGTATGCATGTATACATTGAATATACATTTTAAAACAAAAGAATTGTGCTTTACTTACAGGTTCAGAAAGAACGTATATTCCAATTTAAGTGATAAACCCTTTGTACACATGCAGTGCTTTAATCTGAGAGAAGAAAAATACTATGGTCATTGATTTTTTTTCTTTATATAGTATTAGCACTGTTCGTGATCGTCAATTATGATATCGTTCTGTTGTTCTTTAGGTAGAAAATACCATACATCAAAAAATCAGTTTTTCAAATATTCATCTTTTTTAAAACAGAATTTAGTGTAATGCAATTTTTCAAAATGTATTTATGTAATTTTTTACTTTTCATTAAAAAAAAAGTTTCAGAAAAATCAGAAAATTTTGTAAACCAAATTAAAAAAATGTGTATAAGGACAAAACAAACTAAACAAGACCTCACGAAGACAATCAAATCAAATGATGACAAATTGTAGGTGTAATGTATTTATATTTACCCAGCACTTATCCTACTAATATTATAAACATGAAAGTTTGTGAGGATGTATGGATGTATGTATGTATGGATGTTTGTTACGCTTTCACACCAAAACAACTGAACCGATTGCGATGAAACTTGGTATGTAGATAGCTAAGGACCTGGATTAACATATAGGCTACTTTTTATCTCGATACTCGATTTCGATATATTGCGCGGGTGAAACCGCGGGGCGCTGGTAGTAAATTATATATTGTGTGCTACTATATAACTCGTACTCCCAAGTCGCGCACTGTTTCTGTTCTTTTCAGTAACATATTGTCTAGCCTATAATCGTAATGACGGGGCGTTTTCATACGGCTAAAAGTTGTTACTACGCACTTAGATAAATTAAAATAGAGTTTATTATTTCTACTCCATTCGAATACTCTGTCTACATCCCTCTGAAAACAGACACAATCATGTTCATCATTTATGCCAAGCAGCAACTTGAGATTGTCAGTAAACAATAACACCTTGACATTGCTGACGATTTCAGGTAGGTCGTTTATCATAATAGTGCATTGTAGAGGGCGTAAATTACTGCCTTGACTCACGCCTGATCTCGTATAGTAGGGCTCTGATTTATGGCCTGCATATTCCACATACTGTCTTCTATCTTTCATATGACTAGCAAAGAATCTAAACAATTTAGGAGTGCATCTGACAGCCACTAGCTTAGTTAATAAGATATCGTTGTCCACCATAATAAATACTTTTTTGTAGTCAAAATAAGCAGCATTGACTTGCATTCCTCACCCGGTGCGACCATCACCCGTCGGCCGCACGCGGAACACTGCGCGCTGCCTCTCGGGCATGTATCTATTCGGACGACGACTTCCCCAAAAAGTTCGCCATCCGCAGGCCGTTTCCTAAGGTGGCCGGAGATCATTAAACGCCCTCCGGATTGACTTGTATACCTTTTTTTTTTTTTTTTTGTTTTTTTTTTACCTGCATCAACCTTAGAAACAACATAAGCCATGAAATTCAATAAATTGGTTGTCGTACTGTAACTTGATCTAAACCCATGTTGTGCGTCCGACAACATTGGCGATACCTGTTTTAGAACACAATGATGAATAACCGACTCAAAAACCTTAGCTGACGCCGACAGAACTGCCACCGGTCTAAATCCGCTCACATCCGAACCAGTCTCGCCTTTTGGGACTGGGATAACCCGTGTAGTTTTCCAACGTTCCGGGGAGTACGATGCCTTATCACACAGATTGTGCATATGTAGTAGAGGTTCCTCTAGAAAAGCCCTACAATCTCTTAACATAAACGCAGGTATCCCTGAAATAGAGGAAATTTTAACTCAAACATTTCAATTGAATGAATTATGCACACCACCGAATTCCTAATCTCAATACCTACCGACCAATACGACAAATTTAAAAATATCACCAACACTCGACTAAATTCACAAACACGGGCTCAATTCAAAAAAATAAAACAAATATAGGTAACATTGTTAAAAAATAAGAAACTACAAAAATCCAATTTTCAGCCCCAAAACACAAGAGTCCTACAATATAAAAAGCACAAATCTACACACACAATAATTAGATTTCACCTTTTCTGAAAAAGTGCTGTTTTGAGTTAATACCTGTTTAGGTCTAGGTGCGCGATATATATTATTATGCTCGTGTTAGTAACAAAGGGACCCAGATAACGTTATACTTACGAAACGTATTTTACTGCCCATTTATTTTTATAGGAAGAAAACGTCCATAAAAACGTGCGCTTGTATTTTTATTCCACCACACACACCAAACGCCGCCGATTACATACAAAACTCATACATATATAATATCGGTGGGCCCTTTTGAAAGACCACGTCAGAACGAACGTACGTCGTAGACCGTGGTGGTGGATTTGTTGGTCGATCCATTAGAGTCGACACCTTCTATATGTAACGGTACTACGTCCTAACAAGTAAGAACCGTAATTATGACTATTATACTTATCCTACTAATATTATAAACGTGAAAGTCTGTGAAGATGTATGGATGTTTGTTTCTCTTTCACGCAAAAACTACTGAACCGATTGCGATGATTATTTTTTATGGTATAGAGGGCAAACGAGCAGACGGGTCACCTGATGGTATTTACCATCGGGCGGCGGTAGTCATTTGACTACCGCCGCCCATGGGCACCTGTAACTCGAGAGTCACAAGTGCGTTGCCGCCCTTTAAGTTGGGAATAGGGGAAGAGGGGGAAGACGGGAGAGGGGGAGAGGGGAAAGACGGGAATAGGGGAGAGGGAAGGGTTAGGGCCTCCGGTAACCTCACTCACGCGGCGAAAAGCAATGCAAGCATTGTGTCACTGCCGGTTTTCTGAGGCCGTGGTGTCGAGCGGAGTCGAGCCAGCCCATACGTGCCGAAGCATGGCTCTCCCACGTAAAAACACACTTGATGTGTAGATAGCTGGAGACCTGGATTAACATATAGACTTTTTATCCCGATTTACGCGGGTGTAACCGTGGGGCACAGCTAGTTCATAATATGTTGTTAAATGCACCCCCACCAAGAAAACATTTTCTGGTATACAGACGAAAAAGAACAAATCAGTTTTTTATCCTTTTTTTATTCAGCTAAATCAACCATGTGTCGGCTACAGATAACGCTCCTAAAATTTGAACCAAGCCTTTCTGTAACACCCAGTTTATTAAAAATCAGCAATCAGTATTTAAGAAAACTGACCAATGATTTTATGTAACTTTACACCTGGCATCTGGAAATTCACCGCCGGCCCAAATTTGTAGCAGGTATGCAGACTCTCTACTAATACTACTCCATACGACACATTTTGTTCGAGTTAGGTATGGTTAACTAAGTTTATTTTTTATGAATTCATCATAATTAATATGTAAATTATTTTGGCATAAAAGGTCATGTTTCCTTTCGGAAATTACTCATTGTGTGTTAAAATTTAGTTTTCAGACAAGATTCGATCTTTATCGTTAATCATTACGAATTAAGTCTGAACCCAAGGAAACTGTGTATAGTATGTTCTCCATTGTGATATTCTGTGACTTGAGAATTATTATTATTACCATTGTTCTCTGTCCAATAACAAAATCATTATAATAATATGTTGGGTTGTATTGCAACGATTGAGTTATGCCGGTTCTGATGTATTCCTTTGGTATACTTAGATGGACTCAGACGCAACTAGATGCCCTTGACAGGAGAGCCCGTCACCTGCATACTGCATTTCGAATGCACCACCCACCCACGTTCATCGGTAATGAGGTTGTATATCCCACGAAAGTTTGGGCTTCGTGGACTCTCAAACATTAAGACCTTACACAATCGTGCGATATACAACCTTAGAGAATATTTTCTTCTGATGTCCTACTGATGTAAACGAGCCTGATATAGACTTAAAAGCGTCCACATCTTGGTTACGGTTCGGTGATCTCTTCGGAGAAACCGAAGGTTTTGTCTTTACAATTATGGACGAAGTTCTTATGACAAATAACTATCGGAAATATATCCTGAAAGATGGTATGGTTGACATCTATCGGGCATTCCACCGTCCTTGTGAATCTATCAGGCCTATTATTTCTGGTTGTTCTTGTCTTGCCAATGGTGAATATTTGCACAGACACAATCAAGTGGCCAGGATTGTACATCAACAACTAGCCCTTAAAAACGACCATGTTAATTCAGAGATGCCATATTACAGGTATGTGCCCGATTAGAGCGCCGTGCAATGATCATCGATATCGCTATTCCTCACGACGAGAACCTCGTGAAAGTTGAAAAAGATAAATAAATCAAATATTTGGATTTATCTATATACGAGATTGTCAATATGTGGAATGCCGAATCGACGATCATTGTTCCTATCGTCATATCTGCTCATGGATTAATAGCCAAGAGCCTCGATCAACACCTTAAGTTAGACGGCTGGATCAAGGGACTGATTCAGAAGGCAGTTCTCTTCTCGACATGGCCTGTATAGTGAAGAGGTTCCTGTCTTTGGAGCCCTAGCCACTGGTATCTTGGTCCCTGTACCCGATGTCGGTGGTCAACTATTTTTATATTTTTAAATATACATTTTTTTAAATACATATTTAATGTAATTCATATGTTAAAAGATGAATAAAGAGAATAATAATATAACAATTTATTTATTTACAGAAAATGCATCATTTAGTACATTTTGGTGGACAAAGGAATAATTACAAGTTAAAACACTACACTGTCACCGGAACGGTGGCATGCCCAACAGATGTCAACCGTACCATCTTTCAGAATATATTTCCGATTATTTGTCACGACAATAATATGTGGGTTTTTTATTTAATGATATTTTTTTTATAATTACAGATTCTAGAACAATTTATTTGTAATAAATAGTTTGCTTAAGTGTTGTTTTTATAACATTTAAATTAGAAAGAGCAAAATGTACAAACAACCAACATTTGATTGTAAATGGATTATATTATATTCATAAGCTAATCCGCCAAGTTTTAAGATCGATTATACAACTTTTTATTTTATAAAATGTTGTTTGAAGTCCATTTTCATTTGTTTATAAAGCGTAGGTAGGTACGTAATGTTAGCATAGTTCCAACAAATCATTGCTTGCTTTTTCTGATTTAAAACTAAATGTACTATTTAGCAAATCAGATGTTCAAATACATATTTACCCTACAATTTGTTTTTAATATTAGGCATAACCAACTCTTAAAATAAACTAATTTATTTGTTTGTAAAATTAACTTCTTGTGTTTTTTAATATTTTACTTTTGTACTACAGAGTAACATTTTGTTTTTTTTCAAAGAAAGCAGCCTGGGTGAGTACCCAGGCTGCTTTCTTTGAAAAAAACAAATGATTGTGGCTATGGGAGTCCATAGCCACAATCAGCGTCTAGGCACAGCAGCACCTAAGGTCCATGTACGAAGAGCGTTTCTCTCCCGAAAGTTGACGTTTGACTGGCCTGTTGGCCTAGTGGTTAGTGACCCTGACTGCTATGCCATAGGTCGTGGGTTCGATTCCCACTCGAGTCTGGGTGTTCTTTGTGTCCGTTGTTTGTATGGTTGTAAAGTCCCCCGCGACACAGGAGTAATTCCTAATGCGGGAGTTGTCTTTTTTTTAAAACAATAAGAAAAAGAAAAGAAAATCAGCAACCAACTATTATGCTGCAACCGTCCCGACCAGTCAGTCAGTCGGATCTTAACTACTGGAACTCTTATCTATTTTGATTTTGTTTTTTTTTAATTCACTTTTCACCTTTTTACTTGTACCATAGCTTTCATTCTTTAAGCTTTAGTTATAACTGTGTTAATAAGTTTTATGCTTTATATGTTGTAAAATAATAAAATTAGTTGTAGGTATATTAAGGGAGACCGGGGATTCTTGTTTTGGTGTATATTATTATAAAAAAACCAATACATTTGATAGATACACTATTAGGCTTGGAAACACTGCAAGCTTGATCTCGTAGAAATTGAAATACAAGTCAACCTGCCGCATGACTGGGTTGGTTGACTTTTCGCTAGGGGTAAGTTGACCTATAGAGTAATTAGTACAAAATCAATGGACATTAGAATAAAAGAAACAAGAAGTAATTGCATTTATCTTTTCTTTATTAAAACAAAATTAGCAATTCTATGAGAAAATTTAAAGAATGCTTTGATGCTCTTGATGATATTGACATGTCTATCGGTGGCATCTTTAGGTGTACTTCTTCAATCGGCCTTTCTTTTGGACGTCCACATGGATCTGAAACAACATTTATTTATTTTATTTAGTCAAAAGACTAACTTAATTTGATGTGAAGTGAATTCAGACCAGCTCTATTATAAATTAGTCTAATAGCCATACCTTTAAAATTGAAATCCGAAGAACTATAAAGTATTAAACAGATTAACCACCAAAATATTATTTTAAATTGCTTGAAAATAAATAACAACGAATATACCTACTATAGGCCTTGCTACAAATAATATTGGTAAGAAAATAATTACTCACGTATACAGTTTTTTTTATATTAAGTACTTTCTAGTACTTCTTCCAAATGGTCTGCATGACTGGTCCAACTATACTGCTGCCACTTCCCTTTAATCAACTTCGCTTATGGGTAAGGCAACGGACTCGTGAAGCACACAATGGTCGCTGGGCTGACACATCCGGCTGTAGGCAATCTAGACTGGTGCTGACGGGGGTCTCACCACATTTAACTTGCAGACTGCTCAGTCTCAACCGACTTGACATCCGAATAGTTGTAGGAACCATTACGGACCACTTAGCCCTAAACCGACACCTATTCACCATCAATGCGATAAGCAGCCCTCTATGCAGAGGCTGTCTCAACGCGGAGGAAACGGCCGCCCACGTTGTCCTGGAGTGCGAGGGAGTGGCCACATAACGGGCAAGTATCCTCGCGGGAGCGAGGTCGCTCCTAGAAGCCTGTGAACGCCCCAGGAGGCTTCTGTGCTTATGGAAGGAGCTACACTGGCTCAACTAGTCCGCCGCCTACGAGTCTAAATGCGGAAACAGAGCCCTATACCAATACCAATAAAATGGTCTGCGCGATGCTGCGTTCTGGTAACTAAGTGTAGTGAGGCAACGATTTCGCGTGGCTAGTTGTATGGTGCAACACTTTCACGTAGGTCGAGTTTTTGGTAATTAGTCTACCTGCCCCTATAGCCAACTATTGCCGGTCTCCCTACTTTGAATTACAACTAATTTGTATCTTACAGATTCTTATATAATAGTAGTTATGCCCACGAGTTCGTTCGCCTGTATATCAGAAAACAACAATGCGTTGCTTATAATAGGCGTCCTCTTCCTGAAAGGGGGAAATCCTCAAGGCAATTTTCGTCGTGGGAGAGCCATGCTTCGGCACGTATGGGCCGGCTCGACCGGAGTGATACCACGGCCTCACAGAAAACCGACAGTGTAGCAATGATTTCATTGCTTTTCGCCGAGTGAGTGAAGTTACCAGAGGCTCTAACCCTTCCCTCTGCCCCTCTCCCATCTTCCCGCACTTCCTCCTTTTCCCCTACTCCCACCTTAAAGGCCGGCAACGCACTTGTGACTCTTGAGTTGCAGGTGCCCATGGGCGGCGGTAGTCATTTACCATCAGGTGACCCGTCTGCTCGTTTGCCCCCTGTATCATAAAAAAGGCAGGATTTTATACTGTATTAGTGATAAAACAACCTGAAGCGTAAAAAAAATCAACGCAGATTATTTTGATAAACAATCGAAACAACCTTTTTTTTGTACGAAACATTTATTTCATTTAAGGAAATAAGTGCGCAAAGGTTATTTTGCGAAGAATGTTAAAACCGCGGTTTTAAAAAATTCACAAAGTTAAATATAGAGGCTTTGTAGGATATGTATCTATAGTTAGAATTACTTGGGGCCAACAGATGTCGTTACGTGGTATATTACATAACAACGTTTGTCGAAAGACATATAGATGGTTTTGCGGTCATCATGCGTAAAAGATGTGCCCTCACTCTCGCTCGCTTCCGCAGCAGTGCCAACGGTGTCTTGAAAGTTTTATCAGACAAATGGAAGTCTCCAATACTTCGACATTGGATGAAACTCCAAACGCAGCATGTTAACTAACAGTAGCACCAAATCAATTATTACTAAAATTAAATGGGCTTGCCCGAAATAAAATTATTTTTTATTATAACATTATGATAATTTTTTCTTGAACATTTTAATTTTTTTTATGGACAGAGGATCCGGTTGCAAATGTTGCAATAAATCAAATACTAAATGTTACACCGAATTACACACCATACTTCTGCATAAAACCTTTCCACGATTATTTTGTAATTTTTAATGTAGTTGTAATTCCTTACATATTTTGACTTTCATCTCCTCTCTCAGGGAAGCCGGGAAACACGATGAATTGCAGGATAAAAAGTGTCCTACCTCGTAGTATGAACTTAAATCATGCCAAGTTTCATTTGAATCCATTCAGTTGTTTCGGCGTGGTGTGCGGCCAACATACATACAGACAGATAAAAATTAAAAAATACAGTTTTGGCTTCAGTATCGTTTATAGAGTCTTCCAAAATAGAAATCTTCAATGCATAGAATGTACAAAATTGGACCTGTTACATTTTTATGATAAATATAGATAACAACAAAGCATTGGATTAAAAAAAAACATTATTACTTGATGTCATGCTAGATAACAACTTCTTAATAGCCAAACTACAGAAAATGCTGTTATTAAGTGTAATCTTGAGAGCCAAGTAATTTTTATCGTTTAAGCTAAATGTTACATTTACCTATGTATAATAATGACGAATAATATTTGGTTTCAGACCAGACCAGACCAGAAAATCTTTCAAGATTTTAATCCCAAAGAGTTATACCGGACAGCATCTAACACAGCAGTCACAATCTTTCAGTATTTATAAAAGTCGGACTACCCTGTTAAAAGTTATGCGTGATCATACATAAAAAAAATATATACGGGTTGACATGAGAACCTCCTCCGTTTTTTCGTCAGTTAAAAATGGATTTTCGTCAACGACTGAACACCGTCACCCAAAATAAAGACCTATTTTGCCATTTGTTTAGGAATCAGGTTTTTATCGCCTCTAGAGCCAAAATACACATATAAATATACATTGTAAAGTTTTACATTCAAATATTACACAATATTTGAATGTAAAACTTTACCATGTCCAACAGTTAATATTTTTATTTAATTTATTAAAAAAAATAATTATAACAGGTACACATGGTGTTTAATCACGGTGGTCAAGAGCCCAAGATTTTCCTTTTCCGGGGTTTTATTCCCAAATCTAATCAGATGTACACGCCTCGAATCGTACTTTCTAGACCGTCAGTCATTTTAACTTCGCATCTAAACCATCCTTCAAAGATATCCGAGGAACACGTTCTATTATCGACCCAATTCAGCAGCGTACCACTACTTCAGTACCACCGCCATTATGCGATCTGGGCGGCTCATCGTTTTGACGTTTAGTATTAATAGAAATTGATTCTTAACTAGCGTATAAGGGGGGCCTCCCACAGTAGTACCGCTGCAGCTCTGTCGCTTGTGCTAATACTTAGTAATCATAATTTTAACCATGCTGGTGGAGCCTAGCGAAATGAACGAGTTTTGAAAAGCGCGTCTATTTTACTACGGAACTCAGCGCACGAGCACGCACCGCATCTTTAAAGTTACCGACCGCCGCGAATTCGCCGTCCGTAATATCAGGAACCGAGGACCGAGGGAGGCCACCTTTAGAGATATCGTGTACCCATACATATACACTTGGTGTGACCAAGTGATTAATATACCATTATTCATAATGTCCAGCCGTTTAAAAATGCCATTCTATTAAAAAAAATTCAAGTAAGCAAATTGACCAGGCTGGAATTTTGTACCCAAACCTATCGGGCAGAGTAATAAAAATATGTATTTTATTAAGTAGAGTGATTTTAAAACGCCATTCGATGGAAAGAATTGTGACGCGCCTCGCACCACGTTTTTGCTTAAATTCGCATCTCGCCTTATATGAAACTACATTTGTCACGTGCAGTTTTGATCATATTTTATCGTGAGAGAACCATGCTTCGGCACGTATGGACCGACTCGACCGGGTGATACCACGACCTCACAGAAAACCGGCAGTGAAGCAATGCTTGCCGAGTGAGTGAGGTTACCAGAGACTGTAACCCTTTCCTCTCCCTCTCTCCCCTCCTCGTCCCCTATTCCCGCCTTCCCCTACACCCCCCTTCAAGGTCGGCAACGTACTGTGACTCTTGAGCTGCAGGTGCTCATGGGCGGTGGTAGTCATTTACCATCAGGTGACCCGTCTGCTCGTTTGCCCCCTATAACATAACAAAAGGGGAAATTGAAATAGAAAAATATTGTCTTGTTTCAATGTTCTAGTTTATGATTCTATCCTTTTCAATTTTCTATATAACTAGGTTAGGTTTAGGTAGGTAGGGAAGGTTAGTATTGGTAAAATTTGTAGTATACAATATAAGTAGGTTTTATAATTTTTATTTTTCATAAATCAATAAAGAATAAAACTGACGTGTTTGACGTTACTGAAAAAGCTCGCCGAACTGTCGGTGTTTAGATCACATGAAACCATATATTTAGTAGTAAAGTTTATGCATGAAACCGACAGTAGTTTTAATTATGTTAGTCTTTTTTTTATCAAAAATGTTAGTGTAGTAATTGTTAGTTGTACGTTGTATGTTACATTTTTCAGTAACGTAATTATAACGAATTAATAACTTAAAACCATAGATTTAGATTGTACTGGAATAAATTATAACAATATATTTTTTATTTATTTTTCTCTTGAGACATCTGCAACTGTTTTTTAGTTTCCATTTCAAATATCTTGTTACCAAAACCCCAAAGATTTGTACCATCACCAGTTCTCTCAATTCTTTGCCGGATCACATCCTCGGACACTGTCTTCAAATCGTATGCCCAACCGATTGCCGCAAAAAAATCTATAAACTTCGTCGTGAGGTTCAAATAGTTGTTCCCTAATTCAGCTGCACGATAATCCCACGGAAAGACATGGTGATAGTTGTGATAACCTTCGCCACACGTTGCAATAGAAACTAATACATTTTGGGCCGGCAAAATATTACTGTCATAACCTTTATTGCCCCATATGTGGGCAACGCTATTGACCATAAATGACATATGCAGATTTACAACGTATCGAAGCATAGTGATGTGATAGGCATTAGACCAGCTCTCTCCCCAGTAGTAGACCGGAACTAATGTTGGCAAGATAAAGCAAACCATACTTATTAGAGGTAGAGCGTACCTGGAAAAAAAGGAATGAAATTATATATATAAAAAGCATAAATTTACTGAGTATGAGATAAGATCAATCACTAATTAGAATTATCAAATATAGTATGGGTATTTAGTTAGAGATAGGTAGATAGATAGAATATTTTTTATTGTACCCCATTAATAATAATTAAGATACCAACTCCTCGTCCAGCAACTTACCTATAGGGGTTCCGCTCTTTATAACATAATCAACAAATCTGATAAAATTTACCACAAAAATAAGAAGAAAACAATATAATCTATACTGACGGATAAACTTACAATTTTGCCCGGGTAACGGGCAGCATCGCAGATCATTCTGCGTTCTCCGGCGCCAGAACGGCACGGGAGAGTACTAGCTCTTTCCTGTTCCCCGTTCTTAAGCGGATATCATTTCTTCACAAAACGAGGCGGCAGAGTTCCAAACACTCTCACTTTGGACAATGGACAGAACTATGGCGTTCAGCTAGAGCCTTCCTACACCGATAGCCTCTTCAGCCAATCCCCCATGATGGGCCTAACCGTGAAAATAGTGTAATAGGTTTTTTTTTTGCTTCTTAGTGATTTTTATTTTGAAGTCGTTTTTTTTAGTACGCAGTAACAAGTAGTCTTGATTGAATATTTTGTGCCTACACTATACGATGTCTAATGTCAGATGAAGTCGCGGGCAAAAGCTAGTAGGTATACAATATTAATTGAAAAATAAATTGTAACTTTTTCAAGGTGGAGGGCTGACAACTTGAGATACAGGTTCTTACCTAGTTCAGGTGTCAGGTATCATGGTGGGCATAAAAATTATGATTATGACTTAACCTTGCTATTATACGTATTATAGACTAGCAGCCCCCGCGGGGCTTCGCTCTTGTGTACATATTTCTAAAACAACACCAACATCAGCTATCTGTCAGTGAAAGTCCCGTGGAAATTAGTCCACCCGTTCCGGAGATTGGCCAGAACAAACAGACAGACAGACAAAAAATAAAATAAAATATTTTTAGGCATAGGTATTGTGCAAAAAACTGTATGAGCTTAAAAAAATGTTATTTTGACATTACAAACACACTTAAATTTTATTTATTTGTATTGACAAATTTCACCCAGATTCAGAAGAATTGATCATGCTCATCACACAATTAGTTGTCCTGGGTGGGAATCGAACCCACGACCTCTGCCCGATAGATACTTCCAGATAGATAGATCTGCCAGATACTTGGGTTTCTTAACCCAAGTATCTGGCAGATCTATCTATCTGGAAGTATCTATTCTAATCTTTTTAAGTGAATACACTTCATTTTGTATTCTTATACAAAATGAAGTGTGTTCACTTAAAAAGTACTTAGAGATGCAGTCCGCATTATAGTACTTTCCAGAATGGGCGAGACATACATAGGCTGCACTAAAAGTATCGGGAATGGAATATTTCCACTATTCCTATCACATTAAAATATTTTTAATTGAAAACTCATTGGTTTTAAAAATGGAATACCATTTATTTATTTTAAAAAAAGATTCTCGGTCTTCTCACAAGGTCTTCTCAAACTTGTTTAGTCGTTGAGAAAATGGAATTGACTCGAGAAAATTCAAGGGCGATGATTTATTATGACTTTCGAAGCGGTTTAACACAAAAACAGTGTGTTGACCGAATGCTTTCTGCATTTGGTGATGAAGCCCCATCCAAAACCACAATTTATCGCTGGTTTGCTGAATTTCAACGTGGACGTGTCAAGCTCAGTGATGATCCTCGTCAAGGTCGTCCAAAAACTGCAGTCACCCAAGAAAACGTTGATGCTATGCGTAAGCTGATTGAGGAAGATCGACATGTGACATACCGCGAAATTCAGGCAAATTTAGATATTGGTATGAGTCAAATAAAAATAATCTTGCATGAACAATTAGGTGTAAAAAAGTTGTTTTCCCGATGGATACCGCATTTGCTCTGTGAAGAGCAAAAAGCGGCTCGCGTTACTTGGTGCGTCAGAACTCTCGAAAGATTCCACGTAGGATCCTCAAATGCTGTATACAACATTGTATCAGGTGACGAATCCTGGTCACGAGTTTGGGTGTTCGAAAATGAGTTAAAGCCAACTAAAATTGTTCGTTCACGGAGTGTTGCAAAAAAATGGTGGCCACGTTTTTCTCCAAAACCGGCCATGTTGCGACTATTCCTCTTGAGGGACAAAGAACGGTTAATGCAGAATGGTATGCTAGCATTTGTTTGCCACAGGTCGTTTCCGAGAGAAAGAGAACTGCAACCGCCGCATCATCCTCCATCACGACAATGCGAGTTCTCACACCGCGCACAGAACACAAGAGTTTTTAGAGCAAGAAAACATAGAATTATTAGACCATCCGAGGTACAGTCCCGACCTAAGCCCTAATGATTTCTATACTTTCCCTAAAATAAAGAATAAATTGCGTGGTCAGAGATTTTCATCACCTGAAGAAGCTGTGGACGCCTACAAAACGGCCATTTTGGAGACCCCAACTTCTGAATGGAATGGTTGCTTCAATGATTGGTTCCATCGTATGGAAAAATGTGTCAAATTTTGCGGAGAATACTTCGAAAAGCAATAAATACATTTTTAAATAGTAATGTTGTGTCACTTCCTTGATTCCCGAAATTTTCAGTGTAGTCCTCGTATACACATACACAAAGAGGTGGCACACGGTGCTCCATGTACAACTAATCGAAATTCCTGCCACGCAAACCGACTCTATGTGGTGCCTGCACGAGAATATATTGTGATAGCGTGATAATAACCATCAAGTAAAAAAAAAACACCCGGATGGCGCTATAACATTTTTAAGTAATGTAAAATAAAACTGAAATGTACCATCTCCGGTGGCGGACGCTGATGGCTGTAACACAGTTAATCACTACTACAGTCGTCAACGCTAATCTCTTTGTTATTATAAAGCAAATTGACTGGCCTGTTGGTCTAGTGGTTAGTGACCCTGACTGCTAAGCCACAGGTCGTGGGTTCGATTCTCACCCAGGACAAATAATTGTGTGATGAGCATGATCGTTTGTTCTGTTTCTGGGTGTAATTTATCTATAATATGTATGTATTTAGAAATATAAAAGTATATTTATCAGCAATCTGGTTACCATAGTACAGGCTCTGCCTAGTTTGGGATCAGACGGCCGTGTGTGAGATGTGTGAAGTTATTATAGTTATTATATTAAATAACATGTAATCATGTCCAAATTTAAGAAAGAGCAATTTGTAAAAACTTGTAAACATCAATAAACTATTATTAATATGACAAGTGTAATTTTCACTTTTCACGAACAGCATACAAATCCCTGTTGTCGCCACATCAAAATCTCTTACTTATTTTATTAAAAATAGGGTCAAACTATAACAGATGCTAAAACAGTTCACTATTTAATAAAAATTAGGTAATGGATATTATTATGACTAGTTATACCAGCAATGCTATTGGTCGGTTGATGAATAGTGGGGCTATAAAAGGCTATACTAACATTATAAGTTGTTAACAATCACTTCAGTGCGCATGGAGGTTCGAACAACACAACAGTTACTGTTATTTAGTGATTTTAATAGTTTATAGCATTAGTTGTGATACTGTTTTTGACATCCCTTCGATTCGATATTCGAACTAACAAAGTGGTCACTATTTATTACGTTCCCCAAAATATTGATCCTAAAAATCAAAAGATCACCCTCATTAAGTAACTTCCGTGATCATTACGTTCGTGAGCTGTCATGCTAATGCGTCATCATGACTAGCCAAACCAAAACAAAATAATTAAGTACCTATAACATTTGTACAATTTATAAAGCTATGTTTTTAGATAGTTTAGCAACAACACAAGTTGCAACCTTTTTTGATATGAATGGAAACCCAAGTTAAAAACGCAATTGTACCTACAATTATGAATCTAAGTAAAAATTGTATAATATTACACTTTACTTTATTTTACTTTTAACATTGAAATATAAATACACTTCGATATTTAAAAAAATATATATTAAAGGGTTTTTTATAAACCAATGACTTCTAAGACAAATGTGATAGCCGAGCGCTCTTAGGCTAAAGGAAATCATCGTGAGGAACCCTACATAGATACCAGATCAACATAATATTCTCGGAGGTTTGTGAAGTCTGCCAATCAGCACTAAGGAAGTCTTGCACTATGGCCTAAACTATCATACTGAGAGAAGGCCTGTACCAACAGTGTGACAAAAACGTACCACGCAAGCAGAACCGCCTGCAAAAGTTAGTTGTTTATAAATATTATAAAATAAATCAACGTTATTGATTAACACAAATCGGATAGTAGCCGCCAATACATAAATAATAATATCATATATAGATAGGCATATTATATAGTTAAAACACACTTACTTTTTTTGAAACTTCAGCACAGGGTTATTTTCAATATCAGACATATCAAGTTGCTTTCCTTTTATAATAACATCTGGGTGTTTCTTTACGAGAAGCCATCCCATATGGGAGTAGAAAAAACCTCGATTAGCGTTATGTGGATCAGCATCAGTATCGCTATGTTTATGATGTAGACGATGATCTCTGACCCAGTTGATCGCAGTATTTTGAAAAGCAACTGAGTTCATGAGCATTAAAATAATCTGTAATGGTAACTTGGCCTTGTATGCTTTGTGTGCCCAAAGGCGATGTGCGCCAGCTGTGATTCCTATCTCGCTAACTACAAGCAGCACAAAACCTGCAAAGTAAATGGGTGAGTTCACTTTATATGCTTGTAAGCACATGAGTAATAACCTGTATAGTTTTAGATAAAATATAATAACGAGATTAGAACAATTTAACGTTTGGCCTACATACGTTTGTGGAATGGATTGCTACTGCCCATCAGACGGGCACAACACTTCCCAATTTAAAAAAATTGCTTGACCATTACTTGTACAATGAGTGTTCTTATCGCATATTGCGATCTCTAACTGATAACCTTGGGATGGACTATACAGTACAGTAGTAGGTAACTCGTGGTGCTTAACAGCTAAAAAATAATAAGAAAAAATGCACAATTTGTATATAACAATCTGTTTAAGTATACTGCAATTTGTACATACAATACACATATAACATATATAGTTGTTGAGGAGATGGGTGATGATTCTTGACGTGTTTCTGAAACAGTTAGTGTCTGTGCCCGTCAGAAAGCTTCTGGCAATGCATTCCATCGGCGTGCAGCTTGCACTGAGAACGATTTGTCAGAAAACGTTGTAGTATGATTTGGTATTTCCAACGTTAGGTTTTCCGATGATCTCAAGTATCAATTGTGTGTGTCGTGAATAAAAGCGAAACGTTTCTTGAAATAGACAGGCGGGGTTAAAGATATTATAGGGTAAGGAGAGGATATAAAAATTCTGGTGAAGACCAATCGGAAGTCACTTGAGTTTAGTATGAAATTCGGAGATATGATCATATTTGCGTACACCAGATTTGAATCTTATACAGAAATTATGAAGTCGAAGTCGTTTAAGATCGAGATAGCTGACGTCGGCATAGTCAAGGATAGGGAGAAGAATCGATTGCGTGAGTTCAATTTTAGTAGAAGTTGAAAGGTAATTACGTAATCTAAGTAAAGAAACAGGCAAATATTTTGTAACATTTGTGCACGGAGCAGTGATGTGCTGGTTAAGCTGATTAATGTCCAGTAGATTAGAAGATGATTATTGACGCTTTTTCCAACCCCTAGTGATCGCAAGAACTTTCAGGCCTAAGCGGGATCCCCGTTTTCTAAGGGCTATGAATATGCTTGGGTAATTTTCTCGACATCGGTATATCTCGATTTGTATTTAGACCTCACTGCTGCTTTTCTAACAATATTACTTTTTATTTCGTCTGTCAACAGCGGTGATGATGAGTCTCCCACCTCATCTGTCTTTCTGTCTGTTTGCGATAAACTCAAAAACTACTGAACGGATTGTCATGCGGTTTTCACTAATAGATTGAGCAATTCAAGAGGAAGGTTTAAGTATATAATTTGTTAAGGTTTTGTGTAAATTGGTTGAAATATGATGATAATTGTTCGTGGGAGAGCCATGCTTCGGCACGTATGGGTCGGTTCGACCGGATTAAGACCACGGCCTTACCGAAAACCGGCAATGTGAGGTTACCAGATCCCTTAACCCTTCCCTCTCCCCATTCTCTGCCTCGCCCCCCATTCTTCCCCTACTCCCACCTCAAAGGCCGGCAACGCACTTGTGACTCTTCAGTTGTAGGTGTCCATGGGCGGCGGTAGTCATTTACCATCAGGTGACCCGTCTGCTCGTTTGCCCCCTATACCATAAAAAAAAGATTCTCTGCTACCCGTGCGAAGCCGGCTTGTTAGTTATCATAAAGCCCTATTAAATTGGTATTTAATATGTTCACCTTTTCGTCAAAAGACTGAACTAAAAGAGGGTCCCAGTTGATTTCCTTGACGTCTTTTCTAAAAACATCGATATCCATGCTACTTAGATTGTATATTATGACCAATATATAATCTAAGCCATGCCACTAAAATTGCGCTGCAAGAGAAGTCTTGACTTTGCCTTGGGAGGACGCATTGTAGATTTAGAGGACATTTAGAGACGTGATTCAGAGATGAAAAAAGGATTAAGTCGAAAAGAGAAGGTGTACAGTTGGGAAAATGATGGGTGGTACATATTTAAAGGGAGTGATTGTTTATGTGTTCAATAATAGTTTATCTATCTATCTATCTATCGTTGTTATATAAATAGTATAGTATGGTAGTGGTGAAGTCATAGTAGAGTATGGAGTTCATTTTATAATCCTCATATATAATACTTACCCAATGCTATAGTTGCCCATTTTGCTTCTGTAAAACATAGGTATAACCCAAAAACAGCTGCGAGGTGCCCATAACCGAAAGTTAAAATGTTTCTATACACTATTTCGTATTTTCTGGGTACAACTTTTGCTACTGCGGTCACTGAAGGCTCTTCTTTCGTCTCCGTTATGACTTTACTTCCCATAGTTTCAACCTGTAAGTTTAATATATTTCAGAAATAAAAAAAACGCATAGGTCATAGCAGTCCGTTTTTAACCCCCGACGCAAAAACGACGGGGTGTTATAAGTTTGACGTGTCTGTGTTTGTGTGTGTGTCTGTCTGTGGTATCGTAGCTCCCGAACGGATGAACCGATTTTGATTTTTGTTTTTTTTGTTTGAAAGATGAATTAGTTGGACGAAGATGGCCGCCGCCACAAAATGGCGGATTACATATTTAGTCACAACTTCCTCAATATGGGTATCAAATAAAAGGACTTGACTAGTAGAATACTATAATACACTATGATAAATTTCAAATCGAAGATGGCCGCCACCACAAAATGGTTATTATTTTGTGACGGGGTTTTTTAAATTTTTAATTTATATGTTATTAAATAATATAGCCATCGCAGTCCGGCTCTACTTTTTTTACAAAATGAGTTCTAAGGTCAGCTGTTCAGATTTGAACCGCCATTTAATGATCTCTGCAGATTTCTGATCTACTGCCTAAATTGTAGAGTTGTATTTCTGCCACTGTGCATGATCGCAACATTTAAAATGTTGAATAAAATGTCTTTATTTTGTTGTTCACATATATTGGAAAATAGAATTAAAAGTCAAGCAAAATATTTTGTTTTTGTAACTTCAAACAATTTTTCGACAACTGATTATAAAGGTACCTACTTGGCATTTACAATCTAAACCAACTTCTTGATATGCATAAAAGTAAGAACGGCGATTATGCCATTATAATGGAAATCAGTTGGAGCAAGATCTTGAATGGTCGGGCCCTAATGCCTGTAGTATTGAGACGGGCTATTGTGTGGTGTGTGGATGAACGTTGTCATGAAAGACTTTCTCCTCCATACACGCACAAGAAGTTTCTTATGTCTCAACTTGCTTAACATTTCAAATAACAATTTCCTCACTTGTTTGTCTATTTAAAAAGTTAAGGTAAGCTTAGGAGTAAGTAAGTAAGTAGATACATGCTTAACTTTCCAAGCTGTTTTTATCTTTTTGTTTTGATAAATTTATTAGTTACTGGCCATTACCGGCAGTTTTACCTGCGTTTGTGATCACTGATCCTCTCTTAAGAGTCGCAGAGTGATGTTACATAACCTATAACCTTCCTTGATAAATACTATATTCAATACAAACAAAGAATTATTCAAATCTCACTGATAGTTACAGAGATTAGCGCTTTTAAACAAACATGTCACAACTTTTCATCATTTTTATATTAGTATATAATATACAGTAACAGTTTTACATCAGAGGTCCCCAAACTATTTTTTATCTAGTAGACTACTTACCATGTTTTTTTTGGTGTTGGGTAGACCCCCTGGTAAGCTAATATTAAATTTTGCAAATTCATAGATTTCAAATGTGTTTTAACTGATTTCCAACTGTAATTAGTTAGTAACAGAAAATCTCCTCCGTTAGTTATATAATCAGTTTATTTCTTTTTTTGTTAGAAGATTGGCAACCGCACTGAAACCTCTTTTCGCTAAGTATGACGAGCTAAAAGCAATTAAAAACTGTCTTACGATATTCCCATCCCATATTATTAGTAAAGTTGACTCGTCCAACTGCATAAAAAAGTCGGTCGTTTGCAAATAATTACACAAGAAGCTTTCAATTGCATATGTAACTCATTTCATCATACACCTTTGAATTGTGTTGTTGCTTACAGGAATTCTGTTAATAATATGAGATGTAGGTTGTGTAAAACAGTTTTTAAAACTTCTTCAACGGCTTTTAAAATCTATTTTTCTCGGATTCCGGATTTTTCTAAAAGTAGCGATAATATTAGAAGACGCTCACAAACCATCATCACCTCTTTGTGACGTCAAAGCGAACTTTTTGCCCACTGTCGGTCTCGTACGCGGGTAGGTAACAAGTAGTACAAGTTTCTAAAAGTTCAAATGTTTTGCGACCACAAAGAGAACATCCAACTAACTTACACACTTTAACGAAATGTCCTAAATCGGTAGTTACTAGTATTGTAGAATTGCGAAAATAAGTTTGCTTACAAAACGTACGATAATAATTTACCTACAAACTATCGCCGTCTCGGTCTGTTTGTTATGTTTTCATGTATAAACTAAGGAACAAATCATCTGTGTATGTGGGTTATTGCATTTTGTCCGGTAAACAAGAAAAACGTATTAATTCGTAATAATGTCTAGAAAAGTAAGCTGAAGTTAGAGAAATACAAAACAAAAGATTCTGAAAGAAATTTACAAAAAATTATGTCGACTTCCCAAACCTTACCTCTATCATTAATATTTTTTATTAAATGTTGAAATTAGCGCCTTCCTTATCCGATGCCTACATCATATAACGAAAACGTCCTCCAAATTTCACGTCTCTACGACCTACGGTTTAGACTGTGCGTTGATCCGTCAGTCAGGACAAAGGATTTTATATATTATAGATTGTGAAACGAATAAGTTTGACGCAATTATATAAAAACAAAAAAAATTACTTGACTTGACGGGCATGTTAGTCTAGTGGTTAGTGATCGTGACTAATGGGTTCGATTCCCGCCCAGGACAAATAATTGTGTAATAAGTATGGTCATTTGTTCTGTGCCTGGGTGTAATTTATCTATAATATGTTTTATTTAGTAGTATATAAGTATATTTATCAGCAGTCTGGTTACCATAGAACAGGCTCTGTCTAATTCGGGATCAGACGGCCGTCTAAAAATTATTAATTAGGTTTTAAAATTTGATTTTACTCGAAAATGGTTGATATAATATAGGGCATAGGGCTCAAAAGGGGGGAGGTGGGTTCGGAAAATATCACGATATATCACAAGGGGAAGGGAGGGTGTAGTGAGATTTTTTGAACGGGCGATTTCTAAACCGAAAAGCGGCGCGTGATCTTGACTAGCCGTTGCCAGGCAACGATTTCTTTTAATATTCTGTAATTTTCATATGATTACACCTTCCTTTTGTTATTACTATCTTTGTTATTTTTATCGTGGGAGAGCCATGCTTCGGCACGAATGCTGGTTCGACCGGAGTGATACCGCAGCCTCACAGAAAACCAGCAGTGAAGCAATGCTTGCATAGCTTTTCGCCGAGTGAGTGAAGCTACCGGAAGCCCTCCCCCTCCCCTCCCCTTTTTCCACCCTCCCCCTACAGGAACTCTAAGGTGGGAACCTTAAAGGCCGGCAACGGACTTGTGACTCTTGAGTTGCAAGTGCCCATGGGCGGCGGTAGTCATTTACCATCAGGTGACCTGTCTGCACATTTGCCTCCTTTCCATAAAATAAAAATTACCACAACAGCCAGGAATAACCTTTTAATTTTATTTACGTGTGAAAACCTCCACGGGTCGTTACCCCACCGGGTAGCCGGAGGGTGGTATGTCGGACTCGAACCGACTAAAACCACACGGTATACCGTCACAGTTCTTATTGTCAGGGCCTCAGCTGTACCCTTGAAATGAAATCCCTGTGGACCCTGGCAGACTTGGCCACCTGTTAAGCAACAGGCAACCCCGCTGTGATTTTTCCCCTTTCAGTGAGAGAGGCGCCGCCGTCTCGGACCTGCTTCTGCTAGGGCGCAGGATAAACCTGTCCGTCGCCCCCAGGCAAGCGCTAAATGAGGCCGGAGATCGACTTGCTCTCTCCGGCGGCTGGTACGTCTTCTGTGGGACGGGAAAGTACTAGTTCTCTCCCGTTCCTTTTCTGCTGCCTCCTCAGCATACATTACCTCCTCGCAAAACGAGGCAGCGGTATGCCACGCGCTCTCACTCTGGACATAATCATGATCTCCAACAAGCGGCAACCTATACCTACGACCGTTGCGAGGTCAGCACGCTGCTTCGTTCATGCAGCGCACTCCACTAGAGTGTGGAGTTCGGTATCCTCACGGCAGCCCCCGCTTTGGTGGCACACTGGCGTTGGCTCCCGGCCTATCCGACAGAGATGCTTCCCGAAATAGCCGTGTCCTATAAGTACCTGCGTCATCCGGTAGGAGAGGCTGCCATGTTGCCTCTCCAGCCAATACCCCATGACGAGCCCTACCCCCAAGATCGTGGCGTGCCCAGTCAGAAACAACCTGCAACCTTAATGTATTTATAACGTTTTTTTATAACGGTGCATAATTTTCCAGTATTCGATTATATCTGTATTTAAAGATAATATTCTGAAACTTTTTAAGATACTTAGTACCAAAAAAATACACGTGATTTTGGATAGGGGAGGGATTAATTTAAACCTCACCACGTATCACCAGAGGGGAGGGAGAGGTTAAAATGTTGCTAAAAAACATCACGTGATTAATGGACGACCCCATACCTATATTCCTATAGTCTACTGTTATGACTGCTGGGTCCATCTAAAAGCTATTTTTATAAGCCATATCTATACATACTCACACATAGTCGCCTCCCGCCGTCTGTATGCTTAGATCTTTTAGACTACGCAACGGATTTTAATACGGTTTTCATCAATAGATAGAGTGATTCAAGAGGAAGATTTATACGTATACTTTAATATTGTTTGGTGTTAAATATGACGATAATTGTTCACTACATTACTATACACAAAGCACCAGTACAAAGCTGGGTCGGGTCGCTAGTGTTATACAATTAACAATTTAAAATAATAAAATGCAGTTTAAAAAATACTCACAGACTTAGGAAGAACATATACTGAGAAACAATATACAAAGTCTTTCAATTCGACAGAAGGATACATACTGAAGCCGGTGACTAAATGTTTTTCTTTATAAAGCATTAAAAACTCAGTCATAATCACCAATTCTGAATATCGCTCAATGCGGAAAAGAGTATAAGTATAATTTTACAAATAATATTTACTGATTTTGGTTAGGAAATGATTGCTAATGGGTGTCTTCGCGGGTATAATAGTTATATAAACAAGGTAATTTATCAAACAATAAATTATATCTTGTTTTTACTTTTATATAATATTGAATGCATAAATAGAAAACTCACTTTATAAAATTAGTTAATTTTATGAAAACCATTTACAAGATTTACATTGTAATATGGTGGAACTTGACGATAAATTCTGATTTTTTTAGTGACAAAGAACTGGCCTTTACATTTATTTTTTTGATCTGATTCACAGCGTTTGAAATTTTCCGTAAATGCAGCAGGAGCGTTGGCACAATCAAGTTTTGCTTTGAAGATGTGTTGGCGCGAGGTAGTAGACACAAGTTGCGTCCCATACCCAATAACTGCCAATGTCTATCCATCTCCCATTGCAGTAACGACATACCATCTTGTCTCTTCCCATCGTCTCATACCAGTCTATTGGGTTAGCGTACGGCTGGAACGCCGGCGGTGACAGGAGCATGACAGATTATGTCGTTGATATTGGCCTGTCGAGATATATGGCCTTGGCGTCTGCTACAAAACAAGGCCCTGATGGCCGACCCCTGTCGACAGCTTCTCCACAATGACAAAGATGTGGAGAAACACAAGGAGCTCTTACACAACGGGACGGCGGAACAAGGTACCTATACACCCAACAAACGAGCGCGCTCTGCAACAGTAGATGTTGTGTAAATTAAAATAACAATTTTTAAAGTGCATCTAAGGGAATAAATTAACAGGTAAGAGAGTATTGGGACAAGGCGGATGCCTAACTTTAACTTTTATGTCAACGATCTTGCACGACACTTCAGAATTAACCAGTGAGTTTATAGAATTTTCGAGGTTAACTTTTCTGTGCCGTGGACCGAAGTCAGATATGCTGGAAATCTGTATAGATTTTGTAGGATATAATAACATTAACAAAAATTTATAACTTTTAGGGGTTTCCAATATTGCCCGGATTAAGAAAGTGTCCCTGTTTACAGAATTGAATCGAGCTCAATCAAGCTGTACCCTTGAAATTTTCGACATTCGCCCATACACCTGTAGTTTTGTATAATTTACATGTTAACTATATCAATATCACAATGACTACACTAGGTTTCGCATACGCTGCAGAACACTAAATAACTTTCTAATTTGCCTTTGTGAGATTATCCTTGAATAAGCCTAAACATGAAGAAATGCTACGCTAAAAATCGAATATCGTTTAAGATTGCTGCACCAAATAATGTGTGTTATGTAATATCGGAAAGTTTCCAGAACCATACAGTTTTGCAGGTCTCAGGAGTAACAAACACAATAGAGGTTATCCTCAGTGTTTTTAATACCTTAAATCCTAAACTAAAAAATCAGAAAAGTTGTGTCATTTCATATACTAATTTAAACTATGCCGTAAGCAATTAAGGTTAATAGCCAATATAATTTACCAGGTGCGTAAAATAAATAGATAAATGTGCACCAATGAGCAATCGGCACAAATACCATGTAAGACAGAGCCGGTTGTATTCACATGTGTTTAATTTTGGGGAGAACGATTTGTTTCGAGCCCGACAGCCGCCTTTTTACACGCTTTATATTAGCTTCACTTGTATGTTTGTAACCGACTCCTTTGGGCGCGATTTTGATCCACTTTAAACCGCCAGATTTCATTCAAATTTTGTACACGTGTCAAAGACCGATGACAATGCAATAATTCGATTAAATTTTTTATTTTTTTTAGTTGAATTTTCTATAAAAGCGTGTTTTTTTAGTTTTTTAAACTATAATTATTATCACTTGGTGAAGGACAACTACACACGACAAAGCACTTAGAAAATATAATAAAATATCTTGATTTTTACAAAATATTACTTACTCTTTTTTTTATGAAGTTGGTAAAATTTAGTACAAAACTGTTATTCTCATAGAATACAATACATTAATGAAAAAAACCGGACAAGTGCGAATCTGACTCACGCACCGAATGTTCCGTAAGTAAACAAACTTGTATGTAGATAGTTCGTCCACCGTGAGAATCGATCCTCGAAGGCGTTCGCCTGCTTCTTCCGAGTGGCGAAATTTTACTATGCCGTTCTAATAATACTCTCTCGCATATATCGATGTACGTCACAGTCAATTTTTAAACCGCAAAATATACCTAAGTTTATAATCGGATTTTTTTTTATGTGACATAACAATACATTAACGACCTTCCCATTTTTTCCATTGCCTTGAGACCTTGCTTATTGCCAAATTTCATGATTCTTGGTCAATGAGAAGTACCCTATAGGTTTTGATTTACCTGATTGTGTGGACTTAGAAGCTTGATTTCTTTACATCTTCACGGGATCGCAGACAATATCACCATGAATTACCTAACCAAGAAAACCCAAAAACTTACACCATTCCGTGGTGTAAGTTTTTATATACGGATGATGTTGCTCTCATCTCAGACAATGTAAGCGAAATAAGCAGAACTAACTGCAACCACGACGAATCTATACCATCAAGCGCGGAAGTCAAATTGAATGACGTGGCCCTACCTAGAGTAAATAACTTTTAAAACCTAGGATCAGTTATCGCGAAAAACGGTTCAATAACAGCTGACATTACGCACAGAACGATGTCTGAGTGGGATAAGTGGTGTACACTAACAGGAGTTCTCTGCAATCCAAAAACGCCGATAAGAACCAAAGGTAAGGTCTACAATGCAGCTTTTAGGCCTGCTCTACTCTACGGTAGCGAAACTCGTATGGGCCTCGAAGAAAACCCATGAGCAAAAACTTCATACTACTGAAATGCGCATGTTACGTTGAGCGGATTGAGTCACTCTCAAAGACAAAGTGCGTAACGAATACGTAAGAGGGAGTTTCAAAGTAACGCCTATTACTGAGAAGATTACAGAGTCCTGGCTAAGGTGGTACGGACATATTATGACCGATGACCATGTAGTAGAAAAATTGCCTTTCCATACCTTAAAAAAGAGAGGGAGAGGTAGACCGCAAACTACCTGGATGAAAAATGTTCGGAAGGACATGCAAAAGCTTGGCCTTACAGATGACGATGCTTACCAGCGAAGTGAATTACGCCGAAAGATTAAGAAAGCCGACCCCGCATAACGGGAAGAGGTGAGGGCAAAGAAGAAAGGACCGCAGACATACTCGTAAGTACTTGACGTTAGTTTGAACTTGATACCCCACGCGGGTCCAAGGGTCTTGACAAACAGACAAGCAGACAGACGGACAAGAAAGTGATCCCATAAGGTTTCCTTTTTTCCTTTTGAAGAACGGAACCATAAAAGTAATAAGTGTTAAATATTTTGCTCAAATGATTGAGAACAATGAAAAGGTACTGAATAATGAGACAAGTAAAATCAAATATATTATATATAATATACTATTGCTATATGTACTACATACAACAATTTACAGTAAAATGATTATACTACAAAAATGTAAATAATTAATACTTATGAACGTCAGAAGCTATATTTATGTAGAACCAAGTCATCGACTATAGTAATGGTAAGGTAACGCAACATAACACTACAGCTATTTGAGCTATTGCCCATACGCCAACATCGCACGTGCCGTGACTATGGTATATTTAACTATACATATAATATACAATTCTAACAGGTTGTTCTCTGTACATAACAGAACAGAACTCAAAACAACACTTCTTAGAATTCTTGTCTGTTTGTCTGGGCGTTTGTGAGCGCTAATATCAGGAACAGCTTAACCAATTTCTACACGGTTTTCACTAATGTATTGTGGTAAACTTGACTTAAAGTTGAGTGTTTGTTTTATTTAAATCGGTTCATAAATAAAAAAGTTATAATTATAATTATATAATTATATTAATTTAAAGAATCACGTCAAAAAAGTGACTGTCGTTTATGTCTTGCGTTTTTTGGTTATATCAAGTTATCTCTTCATCTATACGCTCAAATTAAATGCAGTAAAAGGCAAATTTTATATAACTTCATCTAAACATTACTTTTATAATTTTTTCTTTTCTTTTAACATAGCACCGAGTTTTTATTAAATAAGTTTATAAAGTAGTTTATTTTCAAATTTAATTAAATATTATTACGTCATTATTATTAATATTTGTTTTCATTTGGATTGTCAGATTAGGTAAGGTTATTTACGTCATTATTTTTTGTATGACTACAAATATGCGAGTACAACTACACAATGATTCTCAAGCAGGGAAATATACGGCTGCTCTTCTAAAACATTGTAGAGAAGTTTGAATGCCAACAGACAGAAACGGCATGATTATACTGAGACATGAATTCTATCAAATTGTCGATAACAATATATAAAAAATTATGTCTATCCTGATCTACAAATAAATATGGGCAATCAAGAATGACAGTAGGCCAGATAAACGAACAAATTATGTCATACGTGGAGGGGGATGTTATAGAGTATAGTCAGTCGACGGTCAGTAGACGATGTTATGAACACTGAACAAGTCACATGGTACCCTATAGAGTTTCTCAAGTCTTTAGAATAATCAGGAGTGCCTTCTCATAAATTGAGGCTGAAAGTTAGTGTTCCAGTCCTGTTGACTGACTGGAATGGCAAAAGGAGAAACAGTTTTAATTCCCCGTATTCCGATAATTCCCTTATTAATTATTATTATTATATATTATTATATATTATATATATTATATTAATTATTAACAATTAACCAAGCTCAAGGACAGAAGCTTAAAGTTGCAGGTGTACATTTAGAAAAAAAACAGTTTTGCCCATGGGCAACTCTATGTGGCGTGCTCACGAGTATCAAACCCGCAAAATCTTTGTTTTAGCAAAGGATGGAAAAACAAAAAACGTAATTTATAAAAATGTATTAATAAAAATAATATTATAAAAATCTTCACTACATATCACTACATATTATAAGACAAAGTCCCCCGCCCCGTCTGTCTATCTGTTCGCGATAAGCTGAAAAAATACTGAACGGATTTTTATGCGGCTTTCACTAATAGACATAGTGATTCATGAGGAAGGTTTAGGTGTATAATTTGTACCCGTGCGAAGCCGGGGCGGGTTGCTAGTAATAATATAATTAATATTAACAATCACTGCACTATTCCACCTAAGAGACTGTTCGCTTTACAATTTCATAAACAACGTTAGTAGATAGGTTTACTTAAGTAGCTAAGAGCCACTTGCAACGAAATGTTACTGTCAAGGTTATCATAACTTCTATAACTCTGATTTAATCTTGCACGTAATGAAATTAATTTAGGGTACCTTGCCTACTAAGAGCAATAATTATTGCTCTTAGCTTGCCTAAGTATTGTTCTTGATGTCAGATTTAAAGTGACAAGCCGTTTTGGTAGTTTATGTTGGATGTGTGACATATAAATTATTTGTCAAATCGGTATTTGTTTTCTATCTCGTGTGTATTTTGTAATAACAAAATTGTATTATTTTGGGAAATGGAAAAGAAATCTCGTTTACGTGGCCCAAATTTCACAAGTAGTGACAGTTTGTTTCATGTCATTGAAAAAAAATAAGAAAAGGATGGCGCTAACCTCATCGAAAAACAAACAGCTTGGTTGAAAATAACGGAAGAATAATGATATTACTACAAGGTCAAAAAAATATCCATTTACAACTTACGACCATTTGAATTTCCAGGTCTTTTTACCTCGGTTTCTCATAAAAGCAGGAACGTGCAAAATTAAAGATTTTAAATCGTACATATTTTGGAAGCGAAACTTCTTTAGAATCGTTGTGATTTGAAAATTCAATGAAACGACACTAAAAATAGACAAACATTCATAAACAGGATTAAGCCTGTGAGAGAATGAGATAGAATACAAGAAAACAGTGTTGCCTTAAACATAATCTTTGTCTTTGCGCCTGCGTACTACGAAGCCTTCAGAAAATGCGTCATGGTCAATGTGGTGTAATTTTTGTGCATTTGCGAATTAAAATTTGTTGGTTAATTAATTTATATTAATTATTTAACACATCTGTGTTAATTTACTAATAACTTTTATATAAATTAAATTAAATTTAATTTATTAACATTAGGAAATTATTTGTGTTGATTTTACTTTTTATTTCTCATTACTAGGCTACTTTTCTGAAGTTTTACTGGATGGATATAGATTGTTTTAGTAGTAAATATGTACGATTTAAAATATTTTACTTTACACATTCCACCTACTTTTATGAAAAACGGAGCCAAAAAATAGCTGGAAATTTAAAGGGTCATAACTTGTAAACAGATAGTGTTTTTTTTTCAAAAATCCTTAGTGTAGAGTCATATCCTTTCAGTTATTTAAGTAAGTGTTCCTTTTTCAAATACAGCCTGTATGCATTTTTTCCCAAAATCCCAAAACAAGCAAAACTCGATCTTAATCACTCCAAGATATGGTCCAAATTCGTGCCGCATACCAGTAACAACTACCTAAGTCGCATGTCGATGGGAACAAAAGAAGTACCTATAGATACTCCGGGTCAAGAGTGCAAATTGTTAACGCAATTTCTGTGAGAATTATTAGAAATTAATTTTAATACTTTGTACGATAGGAAATTTTCGTGTTTTCAATGTGAATAGAAGAACAAATTTCGGCCAATATTACGACTTTAGATTATAATACAATAATAATAATATATCTCTTAATTTCTCACCAAAACCGAAATAGAATAAAAACATAACATTAAGCTAGAACAAGATGTGAAAAAAAACATTCAATGTTATAGAAAACATCGCTGAAAACATGCGGAAGACCCATGTTAACCTGAAAAAGTACCCGAAAGTTAGATTAACATGAAGTTACATCGAAGCAAGGTTTAAATGTATAGAAACATATTGGAGTGATTATAAAATAGCTTATGATCAAATAATTCGTGAAATGTCGAAGGAAGCGAGAAAAAGTACTCTTTTTTTGTAGAGAATAAGTTTTACAAACATGAAGAGCTATTTATTATCTTGAAGACCGATTTGATGGATTTATTATCTTCGCCAGAAGTTGCATGTGCTTTGTTGCCTGTATCTAGTGAGCCTCAACAACAACAAACACGCGTTGTATTACCGAAATTACAGTTACCTACCTATAGTGGACAATATGATGAGTGGTTATTGTTTCATGATTTATTTATAACACTTGTGCATAATAATAAATGCTTGAATAATGTGCAAAAAACTGCATTATTTGAAAACAAGCCTTACAGGAGAAGCTGTAACGGTGGTACGCAACATTACAAAAACTATAATCATGACTGGAATGGCAAAAGAAGAAAATGTTTTAATTCCCCGTATTCCGATAATTCCCTTATTAATTTCCCCTGAAAGCAGCATTTGCTATAACAATAAAGAAAGCTTAAGGACAGAACCTTAAAGTTGCAGGTGTACATTTAGAAAAAAACAGTTTTTCCCGTGGGCAACTTATATGTGGCGTGCTCACGAATACCAAACCCGCAAAATCTTTGTTTTGGCAAAGGATGGAAAAACTAAAATTATAAAAATATATTAAAATAAGCTATTAACAGAAGCAGTTTGTATGTGTATTATTTGCAAAATAAGTATCCTAAAAAAAAATGCTGCCCAAAGTAACCATTCCACGCGGAGGAAGTCGCATAAAAGCTAGTTTATAATGAAATTTGTTGTATAGGTCCTTAAATCCTTGGACATCTAATATGAAAGTATCCAGATTCATGTTATTTTCTTCACAGTGTTGCTGAGTGGCTTATACTCAATTATGCAGTCGTTTAATATGAGACAGTATGCAGATGTTTGATCTGGTATGTCCGAATCGCCTTCAGTTTCTACTCTCACGTCCACATCTGGGCCTCCCTTCAGATTATCAGCTTGTCTAGAGTAGTCGACAACGAATAGGCGCTAAGTCTTTAAATAGTTTTTCACTTAATTACGGTTCCGCGCGACGACCATAATATGGATGTTCAAATCTAGAGTTTTGTTCTAGCGATTCTGTTATTCGATCAAATTTTCATAACGAAAATTGAACCTACTTTAGGTTCAATTATTATTGAGATACAAATTGCGAATATGACAGTGATCGAACTGAGACAAATCAGAACTTGCATTGATTTTTCTATTTGTCTGTAGACCAATAATAACAAATCGTGTTTTTTTAACTTGAGAGGAAGTTTTAATAGACCACGTATATTTTGTAGTTTTAGGTAATGCCGGATATTTATAAAAATCGTTTTACCAAAATTATTTTTTCTCTGTCTGACACTTTAACGTGCGGTACGCGCCATATGATTTTATTGAAAGTTTTACAGCATTCAAATTAGTGTTGCTCCGTAACAATATCAACTCGTGCCTACTACTTATTTTTACTTTTATTACTTATTATTAGGAGCCCACAAGAGTAATATATAAAACTGATTTAGTGTTTTGGAATACGCCGAAAAATAACGCTATAGATATAGTTGAACTTGGTATTTCTGTTCACAAAGGTGTTTTAATTACCAACTAATAACACCTCAGTTCAGAGAAAAAGGACTTGGTGCACATTCAAAAGAATATTTAAAGTTAATCTAAAGTTTAAAGAATAAATAAAATATTGATACGCTTAAACCATAAACTTAGTGCACTAAGATTATGGTTTAAACATAAATTAGGTCAATTAAATTGGGAAAACATTATTAGATTGGACAAAAATATTAATCAAAATTGCATGTCTTTTCACGACAGCTTACAAGACCTGTTAAATATATGTATGCCAAAAAAGAAAATAAAAATAAAAGAAAATATTTCAAAAACATGGCTCACAAAAGGGATAAGAAAATCATGCAAACATAAACGATTTTTGAAAAAAATGTCAACTAAAACCAATAACTCTATACTACATAAACACTACAAAGTATATAAGAAGACACTTAAAAAAACAATATTAACTTCAAAAAACTACAATATATTAAAAAAAATGGAAAACTCGAAAAATAAAATTGTAGCAATGTAGCAAGTCATGAAAGAACGTAGTAATAAATTAACCATAAAAATAAGAAAAAATATTACTCTAAACGTGTGCAATAAGTTGACAAATGATGCCAGTACGATTGGATAGGAATATATATATATAATAATAGACAGGAAGTTTAACTTCAACACAAGGTGGTGGGAGTCCGCCAGACCTTCCTGTAATGACTCCTAGCAAAAATAGCATTTATTTGAGATCTGTCAATCCCAATGAAGTAAAATATACAAAAAGGCATTTAAAAAATAAACATAGCTACGGTCATGATCAAATTCCACCGGTTCTCGTAAAATCGTGCTCAGACGAACTAACAATACCCCTATCTTATCTAATCAATCAATCCTTAGAAGAAGGGACTGCTCCGGATTTATTAAAAGCAACCATAATAAAACAGATATAATAAAAAATAAATCAGATACCGGTAACTACTGACCAATAGCGCTACTACCCACCTTTTCCAAAATATTAGAAACTGTCGTATCTAAACGTCTCAATAACTACTGTGAAGACTTTGTCGGTAGTGGTGACAGCTATCACACATTGTTTTTTGTGTAGCTTAGTTAACTGATAATAACAAGCTAATATTTAATAATAGTTTATTGGTTTTGGTCCTATATTAATACTGTGTTAGTTATAATATAATACTGGTAAGTTTATAGTTTTTATATGTAGTAGTTAGTCAAAATGGGCGATAAGAAACCGCCAGATCCCCCAGACCCTCCAATTACCCCCGAAAATACATTTCGGTATTCCCCAATACTGTCAATAACGCTTCATCATGATCAACAAATGGAAGATATAACAGATACATCAGAAAACCTAAAACGTAAAAGAACACATTTTTCACCGCCTCCATTAGAAAACGTACCCTCAAAATTACCCAAACCGCAATCGTTACCTAAAACTGCAGTCGGTAGACAAAAATATAATGATAAAGACCTACCCCCTTTTATAATCCACGTTTCAAGAACTGAAACTGGTCTCCAGGCAGGTACCACACTGCACCCTGTTAAATTTGGTTCATTATTAATGCGTAATAACATAAACAATATTTTGATAGATGGTATAAAACGTCTTGGCCGTAACAGAGTTTCAATTGAATTTAAGTCCCATCAAGACGCCAATAGTTTTTTACTGAACCCGATCTTACCCAGCCATGACTATTTGGCCTCAATTCCTCAATTTAATGTTACACGCATGGGTATAGTGCGAGACATTCCAATAGAGTGGTCAGAGGAGGACATTATAGAGAATATTAGAGTACCAACAGGATGTGGGCCAGTAATTAAAGCAAGGCGAATGAATAGGAAAGTTTTTAATGAAGGCACCACTGAGTGGAAGCCTACCCAAACAGTAGTGTTGACATTTGATGGACAGATTCTACCGAAGCGCGTTTATTGTTGCTTTTCAGCCTTGCCAGTAGAACAATATATGTATCCTACTATACAATGTTTTAACTGTTGCCGCTTTGGTCACACTAAATTAAAGTGCAGATCTAAGCCACGCTGCTACCGCTGTGGTCATGATCACCCTGGGGACGGTTGCTATGTTGCCCAAGATGAAGGGTTCTGTATTTTATGTTCAGGACGACACTTTGCAAATGACTATGCCTGTCCAGAGCTTGGACGTCAAAAAAGTATTAAGGCTGTAATGGCTGACAAAGCCATTTCATATGCAGAAGCTAGCAGGCATTTCCCGCCTGTTTCACGAACATACTCTGATGCTACCAAAACCAATATCTCTCCTTCTCCATTTAGACCACTCCAGATATCTTTAAAATCTTCTACAAAAACAGTCTTATATACTCCAAAACCACGTGCTCCTCCCCCAATCACTTATGATAAAGTGGCTCATCAGGCCCTCACTCAAAATTATTCATACTCACCCTCACAAAATGGATGCGCTTACCCTACTAGTCCCAGGCAAGACTCCCACATTGCTAACTCTTCTAATAATTCCCAAAATATTATCACATTATTAACTACTCTGATTACCTCTGCTTTATCTAATCCAGTGCATCCAATACCGGACAACGTTGCCACACAACTAAACACAATTTTAAATTTTATTTATAACATTCCCTCCCCTGACATTCATCCAATGGAACGTGAGGAGTGCTCCTCACAAAAAACATGAACTTATTTACCTCTTGAACAAACACAATCCATTAGTTTGTAGTGTTGCCGAGACATGGCTCTCACCTAAAAGCAATTTTAAAATCCCAGGTTACTGCTGCATACGGCATGACAGAGCTGATGGATATGGAGGTAGTGCTCTGTTTATAAATAGTAGAGTACCATTCTGCCCTATATCTCTTCCCTCCTTGGGTGACAACATAAATGTTGTTGCTGCAAAAGTGGAGGACATTACCATAGTTTCATTTTATATTGCTCATCCCCACTCAAATGATTTAACTGCTATAAAAACCCTACTTTCAAATTTAGAAGAGCCTCTATTTGTGATGGGGGATTTTAACTGCCACCACTACAGATGGGGCTCGAATCACTGCGACGTTTTTGGCCAAGGTATGTCAGATATTTTTGACGAGCTAGATCTTTGTATCTTAAATGATGGTTCTCCTACACGAAGAACAACTGCAAACCAAATGGATAGTTGTGTAGACCTTACTCTTTGTTCAATGAACATGGCAGCTCTCTTTGTCTGGAATGTGCTTCCTCTTTCCTATGGGAGTGATCACTTTCCTATTGTAGTCAACCTTCCCTCTAGACATCTCTCGGCTAACACTCTCCCACCTCTTCTTAAATATCAACTTAATTCAGCTGATTGGGACTTATACTCTAAACTGCTAGACTCTAGAATTTCTCCACTCCCCCCAGTCAATGTGGATCATGCTGAATCCTGTTTTACCATGTTTAAATCAATTATTTCGTCTACTGCAGATGATTGCTTCCCTACTAAAAAACCTGCATCTGGCAGAACTCCCTCTCCACCTTGGTGGGATAAAGAGTGTACAGCCATGATTCGGGCAAGGAATGTTGCAGAACGTCTGTACAATATAAATATGAGCATAGAGAACCTTATAGAATACAGGCACATAGTTGCTAAGTCCAGGAAACTTTTTAGAACCAAGAAAAGAGAAAGCTGGCGTTCTTTTTGTTTCTCTTTAAATCCTACCACACCATCATCTGTAGTTTGGAATAAGCTAAAGCAATTTAGAAGAAGTTTTACTCCAGTGACCTCAAGTTGCCTCTCTAAAACTGTTGCCAACTGTTTTTTTTCAAAAATAGCCCCTCCTTACGTACCTAATGAAATAGAGAGCGGTATGTGTAACTATCCCCAGATAGCTACCTGTGACCCCATGAACGAACCATTTACAGTAGAGGAACTTACTTCGGTACTGTCACAAGTTAAGGATTCTGCCCCGGGAGTTGATGGGTTCCCTTACTCATTCATCTCTAAGGCAGAACAGAAATGTCAACGAAACTTTCTGGACTTGGCAAACCTTTGCTTTCGGCGTGGCTTTGTGCCCTCTGAATGGAAAGTTCAAACTATTATTCCGATATTAAAACCAGGCAAAGACCCAAATGATCACAATGGATTTAGACCCATTGCCCTATCCTCCGTCCTTCTTAAACTAATAGAACATCTCCTTAAAAACCGCCTTGAATTTGTCATTGAACATAGAGAATTACTCCCCAAGTCGCAGTTCGGTTTCAGAAAAGGTTTGAGCACCGCAGATAGTGTAAGCATACTAACTTCTGACATTCGACTATCCTTCAGTAAAAAAGAGTCTGTTGTAGCAGTCTTTCTAGATATTTCTGCTGCATATGACTGTGTTCATCCTTCTCTTCTCAGGCATAAAATGCAACAACTGAGAATTCCAGCAAGGATCACCAAAATAATAACCGATATCCTATGTCCGCGCTATGTAGAACTTAGAATACCTGGTGAAGCTCCCAACCGAAGGATGGTTTGGAAAGGTCTCCCACAAGGTTCAGTCCTCAGCCCTATTCTCTACAACATCTATACTGCTGACCTCCCCACATGCTTAAACTACGACTGTAATATCTTACAGTATGCGGACGATATAGCGCTGTACGTCCATGGCCCTTCCATTAAAGACTCTGTCCAATCTCTCAACATCTCCTTAGAATCATTGAACCAGTGGTTAATCAAAAATAGTCTATCTCTGTCTCCTTCAAAAAGTTCTGCTTTGGTTTTTACTCGCAAACGTACAGTACCTTTAATTGAAATTAAAATAGAGAATCAAGTTATCCCAGTAAAGGATTCCGCTAAATTTCTGGGGATAATCCTCAAATTGTCAGGGACAAATCATATTAATTATATACATAAAAAATGTGAACGCAACATATCAATTCTCAAAGTACTGGCTGGTGTTTGGTGGGGTGCTCACCCTTTTACGTTGAAACTCGTTTACAACGCTGTTATCAGAAGTGTTCTGGATTACTGTTGCTTTGCACTCCAACCTTGCAATAAGGAAGCATTGCATAAATTAGATGTTATTCAGACTAAGGCCCTCAGAATTGTTATTGGCGCTATGAAATCAACACCGATTAATGCTTTACAAGTGGAATGCTCGGATCCTCCCTTGCAAATTCGCCGTCAGTATCTAGCAGATCGTTTCCTTGCTAAAGTCTTTCCCCTTTATTCCCATCCTTTACTTCCAATTTTAGAAAAAATTAATGTAGCTTCGAATTGCCCCAATTTTGATCCAAAATGTCTACCTCTATTAGTCAAAAGTTATAGGGACTTTAAATTTTCTGCATCCCCCATATCCCAACACAAAATACTCCCACTTTTTGCATCTGAATATGAGGTCATTCATTTCAAACCACAAATTCTTCTGGATATTACAATTTCAAAGAACTCCCCCACAGCAAATGCTGACTTTCATCGGTTAATTAGAGATCGTTGGCAGGGATGGCACTTATTTTACACAGACGCTTCAAAATTTACACCAACAGGATGCACAGGGGCTGCGGTCTATTACCAAAATTCCCGAATTGCCTTTCAGTTTCAATGTCCACCAGAGTCATCTGTATTCACAGGTGAATGTACAGCTATTCTGGAGGCTATTCTATATATTGATTCCCACAACATAAAGCAATCTATCATATTTTCGGACTCTCTTAGTAGTATTCAGGCCATAAATCAAAACCAATTAAAAAGTAAAATCCGCAGCAAAGTAATTATGGAGATTAGAAATGCCTTATTACAGTGTTCAAAAAAGGACCTAAATGTGGCTTTGGCCTGGATTCCTAGCCATTCTGGTATAATAGGTAATGAATGTGCTCACGCACTGGCTAAATATGCTGTCTGCAATAATGTGGATAGAAAACATTATGCCATTCAAGGATATGATCTCTCTAATAGTGCAAAACAAAAATTATTCACGAACTGGACTTTTGAATGGGAACAAAGCTCAAAACGAAAGGGTTTTTTCTACGCCGCAGTACAGCCTGAAATCCCCTCAAAGCCATGGTTCTTTAAGAAAAGAAAGCTGCCCAAAAGAACTGTCTCTGTGTTGTGCCGTCTGAGATTAGGTCACTGTTGCTCTCCGGTGTTTCTTCACAAAATTCACGTCCGCGATAGCTCTCTGTGCGAGTGCGGACTTGATGAGGGCACACTAGATCACATTTTCTTTGCCTGCCGTAATAACCATAAATCATTTTCCCTTTATACTAAAGTAACCAAGTTGAATATCCCTCTTCCTATTAATTTCCCTTCACTTTTAACTCACTTTTCCCTAAAACTATGTGATATATTAGCAAAATTTATTAAAGATAATAGTATCAAACTTTAATATAATTAACATGAATATTATCTATGTATGTGTGGGCTATAGTATGGTATGGTAATACGAAGGTTTTATATTAAGGTATGAAATGTATATATGTAACAACTTATCCTAACAACAACATTGTGTTCGTCTTTTTAGATACTAACACCTACCACAAAGTTTTAAGTCGCCGCATATGTGGTGTTCCATCTGACCACAAACTTGAAGCTGGCAGAATTAGTCGACATTAGTTGACTCAGTTGCCATAAGGAAAAAAGAAGAAGAACTACTGTGAAAAATTTTAAATATTCAATGACATTAAAAACGGATTTAGGAAAAATAAGTCAACAACATTAGCTGTGTACAAATATATACAAAAAGCGTTAAATATATTAAATAGAAAAGCCATTGGAGTTCTAGTAGATATGAGTAAAGCTTACGATCGTGTATCATACAAAATATTACTAGATAAATTGTACTCAATAGGCATGAGAGGAATAGCATACAATTGGTTCATTTCTTACCTAAAAAATCGAACCCAGTAGGTACGTAGAAATTGAATACCACTCACAAACTGGCCAAATTACTTATGTTAGATCACAAAAAGCAGACATTACTATGTCCATGCCATAGGGCATATTTTACACAGGGTATTGGGGTATATTCTATTCCTAATCTACATCAACGATCTACCCAAAGAAATAAGCACTCGATCTCTTCTGTTTGCGGATGACATTTCAATAATATTACCATGTAAAAATAGTGATAGCTTAAAAACAATTTCAGACGAAAACCTCTCAAAAATAATAAGTTGGATGGATGACCAAAATTTAGAATTACATTTCCAAAAATCTAAAATAATGCAGTACAGACCCCATCAAAAAGAATAATTAAATATAAACTATTCATACAAAAATGTAACAATAGAATGCTTGGACGAATTTTCACTACTAGGATTAACTGTAAACACCTTTATAACCGCGAAGGCTCACATACAAAGCACTTCAAATAACCTGGCAAGATTCTCATATGCCAATGCATAGCTCATGCAATCATGAGCTTAAAAAAGCCACTGATATAAAAACCGCCCTGACAGCTTACTATGCCTACGCGTACTCCTGGCAAAATTATGCTATTATTCTATGGGGCAATAGTGTACATGCAGAAAAACTCTTTATTCTGCAAAAAAATGTATTAGCATAATAGTAAATGTAGATAATATAGACAGTACATGTACAAAGTGGCATGTCCATATTGGACATCTGCAAATTTGTTAGGATACAGCCCTCATCGTCACTGTTCCCATTATCCAGCGACCAACGTCCTCAGCAACGTAACCTCCAGTTTATTATAGTATTAATGAATTTTTATCCGAAAAATAATGTATCTAAATAAAAATGTAAATTAAATTGTTTTTGGAACGAAGTTCCTTATGGCGCGTTGCGAAAGGGGGCTTGAAAAAATTAAGACCAAAAGTTGTAACGACAGTTTTTGCTTTAGTAAAAGAAATAAAATTTTATTACAATTCCTTCACTAATTAATCGAAAGGGACTTCGTTCCATCCGGGTGTCCCTTGACACCTCTCATTTTTTTTATTTAGATAAATATACGTTATCGAACAATTTTTTTTTATGTTATGGGGACAAACAAGCAGATGGGTCCGCCGCCCATAGGCATCTGCAACTCAACAGTCACAAGTGCGTTGCCGCCCTTTAAGGTAGAAGTAGGGAAGAGCCTGAAGAGGGAAGGGGTAGGGCCTCCAGTAATAATGCAATCATTGCTTCACTGCCAGTGTTCTGTAAGTCGTGGTGTCACTCCGGTCGAACCGGCCCATACGTGCCAAAGCATGGCTCTCACATAAATAACCAAATAATTAAGTGTAACATGGAAACTATGTACAGAACACAATAGAATACAATTTAAAAAAAAATTGGTAAAATTATGTGTAGTTATTAATATTAATGAATGAATATACGATTATATAAATTAAAATATATTTGCATATACTTACCTCAATGTACCTATGTTAACGTAATATCAGATTTTGTTAAAAGAAAATATTAAAAATTGTTATTGTGAATAAGTTACCCTGTAATGCTAACGAAATTAATTATTATTGTTATCTATATCGATACTTATAATAAAACTGTAACACGTCCAATTCTGTACATTGAAGATATTTTGAAATGTTTTTTTATGATGCGCTCTATAATCGATACTGAAGCCAAAACTACACTTTTTTTTCATTTTTGTCTGACTGTCTGTATCATGGCCGCGTATCACACTGAAACTACTGAACGGATTCAAATGAAACTTGGCATGATATGGTTTGATACTATGAGGATAGGATACTTTTTAAGTTTTTATCCTGAAATTCGGGATGGTTTCCTTGAGAGAGGGGAATGAAAATGAAAATGTGTACTTAGTTGTAATTCATTAACATGTAGTCCGAGTGCAATCATAATTTTTTTGTTGAAAAGGAAGTACTTTGGGGTTTGTCACGTAATCTCCTTTCTTCTATATTTAAATGTATAATAAATCTGCAGATGTGGAGATTGTATGTTTGGTTCACGTAAAAAGTATAAAATAATGGAAAAAACGTATTATGCACGAGTATTGTGTGTAATTCGGAGTAACATTTAGTATTTGATTGATCACAATTGGTTCTCTCTATATATAGAAAATAGAATTCGAAATTTACAAGAAAAATATAAACAACACGCAACGACATCTGTTGATCCCAAGTAATACTAACTATACTAAAACGTTAAATGGTCATTTATTTTTTTAGATATTTATTATTAGCATAGAACACACGCATTAGGAATATTCCTGTGTCACGGAGGGCTTCACGAACATTTAAACAACGGACACAAGGAACACCCAGACGCGCGACAACTGTGGGATTTGAACCCAAAACATTCGGCGCGGCGTAGTAGCGAGGCGACCACTTAAACTATTGTGCCATCCGTGAAAATATAAACATATACATTTTACCTTTAAGTAAATGTTTGTAGTACAATATCCATTATAATTTTATAGAAACTAATACAATCATTATGTGTAGTAATAATAAATCTGTAGAGATTGCGTTTCTGTAGATACACTAAATACATATTTTTTGAAATTGTTGGAGCATTAGACGACAACCAACTGAAACCATTTCGACCATTTATGGACTTTGTGTCTGTTTGTCTGTTTAGTTGTGTAAGCAATATGTAAAAAACAAACAAAACAAACGTGGAAACCTTTTCTGCAAAACAAAAATATTCCGTTTTTAGCCCAAATTAATATGAACGAATACACGTTCCTGCTTTTTTTTTCATGAAACACACCACTTCAATTTAGTTTTAAATATTTTCCGACTTTCACAGATTTCACTGTATATCATACCGGCTCGAAGTTTATTATGCGAAACCTATTTTAAGCATTTTAGCCTAGCCTCCCTGTAGGTCGCACGTACATACCTATTTAACCCTACTACATGACGCTTATTTCCAAATGTTCGATTTACACTTTCATAGCTCTGTATCGCCGATTCAGTTAAAGCATTAATTATACCATTATAAAGAATATCTAATCTATATTTATGTTCAGTTCGGTGTTACAAACATGAAATGAACACTCTCTAAACTCAGCAGGAAAATCAATTAATTCAAGTTTACTGTTGCACAAATAAGTATATTCATTTATTTGAACATTTTTGTGTGTCCTTTGACTCCATAAAATTTTATTTTTATTATTACTAGCAACCCGCCCCGGCTTCGCACGAGTAGCAGAGACATCTTTAACAATCATCAACATATTTCAATCAATTTACACAAAATCTTAAAAAATTATACACCTAAACCTTCCTCATGAATCGCTCTGTCTATTAGTAAAAACCGCATGAAAATCCGTTTAGTAGTTTTTCAGTTTATCGTGAACAGACAGACAGACGCGGCGGTGGACTTTGTTTTATAATATGTAGTGACTAGCAACCCGCACCGGCTTCGCACGGGTACAAATTATATACCAAAACCTTCCTCATGGATCACTCTGTCTATTAGTGAAAACCGCATGAAAATCCGTTCAGTAGTTTTTCAGTTTATCGCGAACAGACAGACAGATATTTTCAACAATCATCATAATATTTCAACCAATTTACACAAAATGTTAACAAATTATACACCTAAACCTTCCTCATGAATCACTCTGTATATTGATGAAAACCGCATGAAAATCTGTTCAATAGTTTTTCAGTTTATCGCGAACAGACAGACGCGGCGGGGGACTTTGTTTTATAATATGTAGTGATGATTAATACTACCATTCAAATCTTCATTACGCACCGATGCACTTCAACTCGCACTCAATAACAAGCGGTAGTTGATCTGACCAAAACCTGCACACCAAGAGATAGAAAATTTGAACAACGAAAACTCTAGCCTAAATTAGAAGCTCGAGAATGTAACTAAAACATTGAAAACTAATAAAAATATATATATATACGGATAAACGCCTGACCAAAAAAGCATAGCATAGACATGAGTATCTTAAAATTAGCTTTAAGTCTGAAATTGTCATTATTTTAGGTATTATAACTATTATTATTTGTACACCAATAATGGTTAAATATGTTGATACCTGTTATGTTCTCTTTTGCGCTTGTCTTGTGGTGTAAATAAAACAACCAAATATCAGTAAGCAGGTACACGTCCGCACACCTTAACTGCCAGATAGTAACTGACAGTTTGGCGTTCCCGCCGATCTGTGTACCTACTATATTTATTGTACATCACATCTCTTTCTTTTCCTATTTTGTTTTATATAAAATTATTTAGGTTCATAAACTATTTAATTTTATTTAATTACTTTTGCTTGCACAAATACATATTTGACTACACTCAAAATATTAATTAAGCTTCGTCTGATTCTTTTCACACGATTCTTGATTACTTTCCACTGACCTTCAACTATGTTTAATGTACCTTTTATACTCCGGGTCTGTTTCATCATTTCTAACATTAATGTCACTTCCTTCAGCACTGATAACAGTGTGAGGTACCTATTGGATTAAATTTCTGCAAGTAATTTATTTTCGTTAATCAAATTGTTCACGTACATCTTTTCGCATATGTTTTATGCATATCTATAGCTCTTCTCTTTCTATCTTAATTTATTTTGCTTTTTCCTTTTTTCTTTGTCCCGTTTTTTTTTAATTACTGAATCACCATAACTATTTTCGAGGTCTGTTAAAAAAAAGGAATTTATCTCGGCATGGTCTCCCGTAGAACAATTTTGAGGGTGATTTTCCGGGTTACCTATCCGAGAGAGACAGAATCCGAGAGAATATTTATTTTAACACTTTCATTGTATTTTGCGTAGAAATTGATTCATGACTTTAAGCTCTATGTATCGACTAAAATAATCGGTACTCACAGTAGTAAGGTCAATAAGTCAATAGCTGTATCTACCCAAGCTTTCAAATGTAACTCACGCCTTTTCATTTTTATTGGTGGATTGGAACCAGAAACTAAGGTGCAGCCACTAATTTCTACAGTATTTTCAGCATCTTTGTCAGTTTTCGGTTACCACGGTTACCTTTGTGCGTTCCTTTAACTAAGTTGGAATAGGGTATTTCACTCTATGAATATAATGATCAAAAACATAACAAAGATAGTTTACGCAATGGGAAATCGGAAAATGTTAGTTTCAGTTCATAAATTTAGAAATTTCATAATTCATTTCCAATTTCCAGATTTTTTTTTTTTTTTTTTTTTTCCCTGATCTACAAATATGTGAAACGTATGCCGCGATGACGCTATGTTATCAAATTGTAAATTTTACTGTTAATTTTTTATTAATATTTTATTCCTCCCGTGTATTTTACTTAAATATAACCATGGACAACGGTTTTTGTATTAGCATAAAGTACAAATCTAGTACAAATCTACCCAGAATAAACTCTTTCATAATAGGATTTTTAGCAACAAATCCCGCTATAGGATGTATTGTTATATATATATGACTAATCATAAGGATAGTAACTCATTTTAAAATTGGCAAAATTTTATTAATTTTCGCTTCTACCACTGATATGATGTCATCACCAACGAGCAACATGGCGTCTAGCATTTTCAACAATTTACGCTCATAATTAAAAAATGAACTATTGAAATGCATTTTTATACCACTTATCGATTAAGTAAAATTTAAGTTAGTTTTGTGCTTGTTTAATTTGTTTGTTTTGTTGATCATATTAAAACACTCCAAAAAAGGGTGCAATACCCTATTTCTATTTTATTTCCTCTTAACCAGACATCATGTAACCAGAGTTCAGATTGAAATAATTTGTAATTTTTTTACAGAAGAATTCTAATTATTATTATTCATCCAAGCTTCCTTGACTAAATTAAATTCGTCATCATTATAAGAAGTTTTAGTAATCGATTTTAGCGATAATGCCACGGGAACTGCACTTTGAACAATCTGGTTAATATGATGTTTTAAAAGTCTCATCATCTGCACTTATGTACAGACGAGACAATGGATCTGCTATGTTTCTTTTTCAAGGTTTGTAAATCACTTTATATTCATATGCTTATAATCAAAATACTTAGCGCTTTATGCGTTCACAAGGCTTCGACAAAATATTACTTCCGCCGGCTTGTGGTTGTCTGTGACTAGCTCAAGACATGCCATACAAATCTATGTAACAAGGTTCAATTGTCTACACCAAAGCTAACACTTCTTTTTCGGTTTGACAGTACCGTCTTTCAACGTCTGTGAGACTTTTGTTACTGAAGGCAATAGGACCTTTGTCATCAAATTCAGCTCAATACAGCCTCTGAACCAACTGGCTGTCATCAGCAATTACTTATCGACTATTGGATCGTAATAGCCAAGAGTAGGAATTTTATTAGTACATTTTTTCAAGTACCTATTCTCATCAATCTCAACTTGATGAAATGCGTTTTTAATATTTAATTTTGTAAACACGTTTGCTTTGCCAGATTTGAGAATGACATGTTCCATGGCGGGCAAAGGATGGTTTTCTTTTACGATTGCGTTATTAACCGGTACTATCGGAGAAATCCAAGAAAAGGTTCACCAATAGATTCAATGATGTCCATTTTCATCAGTTCATCAATCTTTTGTGGATTGTTGATTCCAGCGGAATTGGTACTCGTCTCTAAGGTTGACAAACTAGGGGCCTGGTTTTGTCTCTATGAATTTCTAATTAAACGCATTTGATTTTGGGAAATAGTATTTGTTTCACGGAATGTATGTCAAATTCTATTTTAAACACGTTTAATGATACTCGTAACCTAAAAGATTCCGTGAACCATTTTTTAAAACATACAATTTTGTTGTTAGCGAATTAGGATCAATTGTTATTTGAGCATCAAAATAATCTAATACTTTTAAGGGATCTTTCGCACCATAGGCCATTAACGTTGTATCTGAGGACTTGTATTGATTGGAAACGACAATTTTCAAACGTTTCATGTAATCCCAAGGATTGTCATTTATGATGTCAGATCTGCTACCTGAATCAATTAACATTTTAATGTTAACACTTGTACCTGACATTTAATTGTTGCATCGTCATCGATGTGGAAAATATAGTGTATAGGTGTAAACTCTTTAGTTTTATTGTCGTCAGGACTTCCAAGCTTGGGTTTTGTGTATTTTCTATTTTCTTTTTTTTTTTTTGGCCCTTGCTCTTTTGTTTATTTTATTTTGGGGGTGACCTTTGAAATGGTATTTTGTGCAGATTCTATTTATTCTAGGGCAGTAACTGTAGTCAGTTTTATGACTTTTACTGCCACGTGGACAGCAGGCATCAACTTCCTTCTTCGAAGTGTTGGTGTCAATTTTATTATGGCTGAGGCTAAGAATTGTCAAACTTTTCGACTGATAAGTACTTTGGTGTTTGTAGTAAACACAAAATAAGTAAGTGACAACATTTATATATATATATACTGACCTGTTGGTCTAGTGGTTAGTGACCCTGACTGCTAAGCCAGAGGTCGTGGGGTCGATTCCCACCCAGGACAAATAATTGTGTGATGAACATGATCATTTGTTCTGTGTCTGGGTGTAATTTATCTATAATACGTATGTATTTAGAAATATATAAGTATGTTTATCAGCAGTCTGGTTACCATAGTACAGGCTCTGCCTAGTTTGGTATTAAACAGCCGTGTGTGAGATGTGTGAAATTATTATTATTATTAAATGTATACTATATAAAACAATATTCTATTTTCTGAATGTTTACATATTTTGAGTAAGTTTCTATAAATAGTGTTTATACACATATTATCCTACAAATATTCTGTTTTCTTAACCTGTTGTTTATTTGATTTTGATTTTAATTTTTGTTTATGTCCATAATGTTGTAGCTAAATATCTACATAAGTTATAATTAGTTATGTTCTATAGATATTTAATAACTTGTTACTCTAAAGCACCGAAACTTCATTTAGATTTTAGATGCGTTATTTTTGCATTTTACCGTCAAGTATAAAATTAATATGACGTCGACCTGTTCAAATTACCACTGAACAAATCATTGACAGCCAAGAACAACAACAGCAATATTGACAACGAATGCAACTTTGTGTTTTTGAATATTATTTAGTGTTCTGTTCATTCTGTATAAAGAACTAACTAAATATATCATATCCTGCGCTTTGACTTCATGGAACTTGATTAGTTTTAACAGTCATACAATAATTATTTTAATTATTGCAGTAAGCTTTTGTTAAACTAATAGGTACATAACTTAGGTATTCAACGATTTACTCGTTAGAAAGTATGATCTTTGATCAAGAGACATTTCTTATTGAATTGGTAAACGGATCTGGTCAGCAATATGTAGGTTTAGGATTTTTCAATTAATTTTTCTTTATTTTATTTCTATTCTTCTTTAGTATTTCTGTTTATTCTTCATTCTATTAATACGTTTTCTCTGGAACGTGCACTTAACAGTACTATGTATCGACTTATCGATTTACATGTAAACCGGCCTCGGCCGCTGTGTCAGGTGTTATATTGTTTATAGAAACTTGGTAAAGTTATCTTTCTTTTCTAGATTTTGATCAATAAAATTTGTAATCGTGTTAAATTCAAATTTTAACTAATAATGACAATCGACAGCAATAAACACTATGGAAGGATCGACGGATCGACCTCATTACACTATTAACAAGTTTTCGTAGTTATTTTATATCACTACATGTGATTCATACAGCCTACGGATACGTTATCTATTTTGAAAATAATTAGATTTTAATTAATATCGTGATGATATATTTTTATATTTCATCACGATTATTATATTAACGATACATATAAATTAATGACACTATTTTCATGAAACTTTTCGACTTAAGTTAAATATTTCGTTATACCCTACATAATAAACTTGAGAATTATTTCAATATACATGTTTAATTCTAAATACAATTAGGACGCCTTTTGGTTTTGATTATTCAAAATTGTAGAATTAGTAGTAGAGTGCATTAAATTTGCATTAAGTATTTAATACCTACGCACCTTCTTTTTTTTTTTTTTTTGCAAAGTTGTAGGTACTAAGAACACATAATTTATTGCTGACCAATCCATTCACAGATAATTATATTGCTGTTGATGTAATTATTTACTTACTGCGCTTTTTCTCGTCGCCAATGTTATGTTCTCTTTTGCGCTTGTCTTGTGGTGTAAATAAAACAACCAAATATCAGTAAGCAGGTACACGTCCGCACACCTTAACTGCCAGATAGTAACTGACAGTTTGGCGTTCCCGCCGATCTGTGTACCTACTATATTTATTGTACATCACAATACCTTTAGTAACTAAGAATTACATATAATAAGCATGTAACTATGTATTATTTATAAGCAAAACATGTGCATGTAGCACATGTTTTGCTAAAAAACCTACATCAACTTTAACTTTCAAGTGTGTCGGGCTACATTTTTATTCGAAGATACTTTATGGTATGTGGCTCAACCTGTGTGTACACTGTCAAACAAAATGGATTATGAACTGCAAGCCTGCAATGCTAACAGTGAGTAGCCGGGGATTACGGCACGTCATACGGCAACGCAACGGCAGTAACCGCAGTAACGGCACATTATCTCAATAGCCGGCATGGCGAACACGCGTGTGCGATCGTTCTTCGTTTTAACTCGTAAGTACAATGTTTACTTTCTATTTTAGTACTTCGTTTTGTCTGCCAAGTCGTAGTGTAAAGATTAAATTTGCCTTCTTTTATAAACTTGAAGTGTATGTGTGGTGTTATTTTGATTTTTCATACTGGATTTGTGAGACCTTTGAAGTGACAAGCTTCCAGCCGGTAGGTACAATAACAGTGTCATGTATAAACAGTCTCGGTGTGTGTCATAATTGCTGTTTGGAATTTGGTTTCGTTTTGTCGTAAAGGTCCAGGTTTACAAGACTTCTATTTACGTATTTGACTCACAAAATTCTTTATTTAACTTTTGTAAAATCTAGTCGAGATGATCTCGATTTGACAATCGCTAGAGTTTTAAGTTGAAGTTACATATCCTAAATAAAATACAAACATTTTCCCATACCTACAGTTTTAATTGAGAGTAACTTAATTAGTCATCAATTCAACGAACCTATTTTAAGATCCATTTTTCTCAAAACACCAACTCTACATTCCAGTCATAAGACAATCATGTAGATTAATTAACGATAATTTTATCTTCTACATAATCATTTACATAGTTTATCACCTGCATTTATTAATAGACTCGGGCCTATTAAGGCGTAAAGCGTCACATAACATCCATTAAGTTAGAATAACAAAGTTAAAGTTTTTAATAGGTCGTGTTATGGACAGAAAAGAGAGGAATGAGTAACTACTTATCTCAAAAGATAAGTAGTTACTCATTCCTCTCTTTTATACATAGGTACTTATAATAAGGTACCTATAAGGTGTTACAAATATAAGGATACCAATATTTTGATTCCTCTTACCAACATGGCACTTAAAACTACTAAAATAGTAGTGATTTTAATGAAGTAACATCAATATTTGTATCATATTACTAGTTGTGTAAAAATAATACCTCTCTGTCTTTATGAACCAAAACAACACGTACCAGAATATGAAACAGGTTTCGGAACGTTTTCCCGCGAACTCGTACAACTGAGTTAAATATTATTCTTAACTTTAATCACACCCAGGCTTTCTCTACTAAGGTATGTCATCAATTTATTGTGATAATCTCTAATCATTTCTTAAAAAGTCATTAATATTTATTATTATATATCTATTAGTAATAATAGTAACGTAAAACTAATGTAGGAAATAGTGATGGAAAAACAAGAAGTAAGAAAATCTGATTCAATGAAACCTTTCAAAATTGTTTACCTTTTGTCAATACAAAAGTTCTTTGCTAAAACTTGTTCAGTTTGTGTGGGTTTTTTTTAACTAACTTGTGGTTCTCCACAGCTTTCCATTCATGCAATTCGTGCATGTGTATTTAACAATTTTTTTTAGGAATGACGAATTGTAAAACGGGTTTTCAATCTAAGCCAACAAAATAATAGAGTACCTGTATAGAAACCAGATTAAAATGTGAAAACCTGATGTCTAAATACCGTCTATTGCTGGATAATAAGGAAAATAATCCGACATCTAAAGATTTTAATGTTGACGTTTGATAACCATTGCTCAACTTGTGTTCGATTTGTGTTAATGTGGCCTGGAATACAAATAAAAAAATAACATCTACAACAAACGTCTTAAATTAAATCCTGGAATATAGCCTAAAATTCCAGAATTAGTAATAATAATTTTACAATAATTTTACACATCTCACACACGGCCGTCTGATCCCAAACTAGGCAGAGCCTGCACTGTGGTACTAGTATAGTATTATGTTATCTGTGACTGTGGTAACCTGACTGCCGATAAATATACTTATATATTTCTAAATGCATACGTATTATAGATAATTTACACCCAGACACAGAACAAATGATCATACTCATCACACAATTATATGTCCTGAGTGGGAATCGAACCCACGACCTCTGGTTTAGCAGTCAGGATCACTAACCACCAGACCAGGTCAGTAAATATTTAAAGGTAATGGAATGGAATAATCAGAAAATTATTTCATTAGTTTTATTACATAAAACTTTATTATTGCTTACCCGTCCCCCAGGCGTGACGTGCCCTAATTTGCCACCTCATATTAGAAAAAAAATTACAATTTACAACGTTACTAAACGGTGTAGTACAAAGTACATTACGTATAATGTTACGCATTTCGTTGAAAGCATGTAAAATTAGTGCAAGTTTTTCAACTACGTTACATTGCACGGTAATGTAACAATGTACGTTATTTAATTATTCGTAACAAATACCAATGTGCTGTATGAGAGTGTTTTGGGTTTAATGATGCACTTATTTCTTAATTTTTTTCCGTCAAAATTCAAAACTTTGTGTTCTAAAATAATATATATTCAACTCGGGAAATGACAAGGATGTGAACGTATATTTTTTACATTTTTATATTCGTGGTAATGGTCCGGAAGGGAATCACCACATCACAACAGCACATTTCGCTGACTCAGTTTTTACAAAGAAACATCTCTAATAGGATTCTAGTGCATTATTTCATTTAAGTAGATTAGAGCCAAAAATGTTCTCAGAAAATTGCAACGAAATACTAATTAATATTCACTAAACTAAAAATTAAACCGAAACAATTGAGTAGTAGAGGCTCCTGCGATATAACATGTTTTATTTAGAAATACGAAAGAATGTGTTTATGGCAGGGCCAGTAAGCCTGTGACCGGCCGACTGTATTTTATGTAAACATTTCATTCCTCCTTAGGTATCTAAGTAACATTCACACGTTCGTGTATTATTTTTTTGTATGAAATAAACATACCTTTATATTATAAACACGTAGTGTTATGGCCAATGACGGTGACGCATTGACAGGTCAATCGATCAGTACCCCTAGGACAGGGACAGAATAGATAAATCGTTACCAATATGATTGTCAAGTCAAAAGTATATTTCCGTGACGTCGTCAGGCAAAATAAAAGGAAACGAATAGTTTTGCTGTTTCAAGATAGGGATCTGTTGTTATTTAATGACTTGGGGGTAAATAAAAATGTTGAACATAGAAAGCGACCCAATTTGCTCGCAAAGAATGAAATCAACAATGTATCCCACTATCCCACTAATATTATGATTGTGAAAGTTTGGATGGATGGATGGATGGATGTTTGTTACTCTTTCACGCAAAAACCACTGAACCGATTGCGATGAAACTTGGTATATAGATAGCTGGAGACCTGGATTAACGCATAGGCTACTTTTTATCCCGATATTCCCACGGGATCGGGACTTACGCGGATGAAACCGCGGGGCGCTGCTAGTATTTACATAAAAACAATTGCATATCGGTGGCTAACGGAAGCTATTATGTGTCCAATAACTGCTCATAAGAGTTCTTTTTTATTCTGACCGCGCTGACAAGACCGCTCATTGTACCCTGTATACTAAGTAACTATATTTTAGGATTGATTGTAAATTCTACTTAGTGTGCACTGAAATACATTCTATAAAATTTTTCGTCCATCTGATTTTAATGACATCTTTGTGTCTTGTAATAGCTACACAGTATTGCTAATATGCTGTAATACATATTAAGTAGAGTAAACCAATTAACTTCGATAGTACTTAACTGTTCAGTATCGACATAGACACGTTTTTTGCAGGATAGTAGACTTCTTGACATCATTAAGTGACCAGTCTATCTGGCTTTGAGATACAATTATCCGACGATACACATTTCTCTTTCATCATCATATTAATTAGATGTTTTCCGGCTAAGCAACTGCTGTTTTACGACCAAAGAGGGCAAATTTCCTCTACCAGCTTTTCTAGTGGTTTCCGACGACTCTCACAAGTTTTTGAAGTTATACTTCTTTTGGCGCGTTATGGATGATGATGAAATGATGAGTATAAATATTTAAGATGCGCGCGCACACCGTTACGAAAAACCGACAACCTGAAGTTAGCTAGTCAACATTTTAGTTTTTAAAAAAGTTACCAACTTCACGATAGTGATAAATATGGTTTTTACATATTACTTTGAGTACGTTTGTAGAATTTGAGGTTAGTTGACGGTATGTGTTATTTATGATAATTTACTGTGATTATAAGTGATAAAAAGGGTTTTTACATATTACTTTGAGTACGTTTGTAGAATTTGAGGTTAGTTGACGGTATGTGTTATTTATGATAATTTACTGTGATTATAAGTGATAAAAAGGGTTTTTACATATTACTTTGAGTACGTTTGTAGAATTTGAGGTTAGTTGACAGTATGTATGTATGTATTTAGATAAAAGTATAACTTCTTACGTGCGTTCATAAGTACACAGACTTTTTTTTATTTATATTTTGTTTTGTATTTTTACCAAAATAATGAGGTGTCAGCAAATACAGAAATCGAAAACGTTTATTTATTTCTCTTTATTGTATACCATTACAGTATGAAATAGTAGAGAAATGGTTACATACATTTAGGTATATCAATAATAATTATGTTAAATGTAAACTGTGAAACCTACATTAAGGATGCTGAATAATCGTAGTCGGTGATATTTTGCGATCGAGTGGTTGAAGCTTACCTAGTACACTACAAACTTGAACTATATTTTACACCAGCTCAGTTGGAAGGGTTAACAAGAACACTAATAACGTGTAACCCATGCGGCCATGTTACTGTAGACCGACCGCATAACTCAGTCCTCGCCTGAGAATTGAGAGGGTTGCGGGGAAGGGATAGTATTTAAGACGGATCTTACGGTACGTTACGTCATGGTTGTGTTACAATTAATAGTGTACTAATGTACCACATACACTATAGTGTGTGGTGAAAATAAATGTAACAATACAATAACAATAAGTTGACACATCTCACACATGGCCGTCTGATCCCAAACTAGGCAGAGCCTGTACTAACCTGTGGTAACCAGACTGCTGATAAAAATACTTATATTTTACTAAATACATACATATTATAGATAAATTACACTCAGACAGAACAAATGATCATGCTCATCACACAATTATTTGTCCTGGTTGGGAATCGAAGCCACGATCTCTGGCTGAGCAGTCAGGGTCACTAACCACTAGACCAACAGGCCATAAATAATACGAAACTCAATTCGTACTTTTATAAATATTACAAAAAAAAACAAAAAAGAATTTTAATTTTAAAAGTTATGACCTTTTGAATTTCCAGGTATTATTGCCTCCATTTTTCACAAAAGCAGGTGGAATGTGTAAAGTTAAAAAATTTAAACCAAATTTTTTTTTTTAATTATTCATCCGTTGTTGAGAAAATCCATAAAAACTGACGTGTGCATAATTTTTGAAGATAAGTTTTAATAGATTTTCTTAAAATTAGATTGAATAATATTCGTTGCTTTTATGAGAAACGGATGTGAAATTACCTGGAAATTTAAACGGATATAACTTTTAAACGGATAGTATTTTTTTCCAGAACTCTTTTTGTAACTGCATGCTAGAGTCTTGCCCTTTGTCACATACACCCTGTAAATAGAAGATTATTTGGAATAAGGCTACCTTTTATCCTAAAAAAAATTTACGGTTCCCGTGGGTTAGATTACACAAAAATTTCCACGTGAACAAATCACGGGCAAACAGCTAGAAAGAAAAATTTTCATAAAACAAGACACAATTATTGAAAAAAATACAAAGAAAGTTACATTACATAATTATAAAGACCACCACACAGCTGTTCCCGACGTTTACATTTATTTATAATCACAAACCAAACCTTCGACAATATTTCCCACATTCACTCATTCTCATTGTCATAGCGTTACATTAAATTAACAGTTACATGACCCTTATTGGTTTCCTATAAGCTGACACTTGGTCAGAATACAAATTTGTTACACCTTAGGCTTAGTAACAACTGATTTGTTCAGATTTTACATAATACGTATGTATATTTAAGTATATATGCTTTTAAGAATTTTAAGCAATTACAACACTTTGAAGGTATATGTATAAATAGATTTTTTGCTGCACACGCAGTATTTAATGTTCTGGCCATACGCCAAACTCCATTATTTTAGTAACCACCGACCAAGTTGCATTATGCTCTATTGCGGAAAATGTATTGAACCCTATAATAATAATTTTTCGTTCTCCAAAACTTTTTCTTCCTAAATTTTCGTTCTCAAATACTCGTGTAGTGTGTAGGTTATACGGTGTCTATGGCTCAAATTACACGACTGATGTTGCTAATGTTTAGGTATAAGTAGGCATCGATATCCACTTCCCATCATTCGCGATTGTCACCCTAACTTAAACATTAATGACAACGCGCAATTTTGTGCAATCAATCACTTTAAAGTAGCGAATACAGACCCTCCTTTTCTTAGAAATGATTAAATTATCATAGATTTTTTCACTCCGATTAGCAAAGGGAACAGTAGAACATTTATTTAAATATGCATATTCAAGATTTTAGCATAGGCCGTAACCACATTATGTAGTACCTATTAAGCAAGCTGTGTCGTAACCTTCTCCGAGACAGGAACTCAGTTTTAGTACTGAGAGAAAATAAATATTCAAACTTGTTTTATTTTATTTGTTCCACGAAGGCAGACTCTGTCGCATGGAGACCATTATTTATCTGATACGTAAGACAGTGACCAGCCATTAACAGGAACAGAGGGTCAGAGAGTATCAGGGATGCACAGAATGAATAAATATGGTGCTTAGGACCTGCTGGATGTTAATGGAACCGCATATCGTGGCAATAATTCAGAAATCAAAAACACTGCGTAGTTTTAGTTGATTCAAACGTGACATAGTTTTTTTTTAACGGGGATTTTTGTATAATGATGACTTAATATTGTTCTCCTTCAGCGCTTAAGACAAAATAAAACTCCGAGAAAACGTTAGCAATTTTAGTGACGAATAAAATAAATTTTACATCAATTATAATTGCGTCTGCACACTGCTGTCACAACAATTGCTTTAATAAAGGTAATTATTAAAAAAAAAATATTAGTGATAAATATATATACGTGCCTATAGATGAGAAATTTTACACTTGCTGACAATTTTTTTTCCGTTTTCGTAGACTCAAATCAGCTCCTGTAATATTGACCTCGCCAGCATAGTGATGTAGTGACATATAATCACTACATCACTACATATTATAAAACAAAGTCCCCCACCGCGTCTGTGTGTCTGTCTGTTCGCGATAAACTGAAAAACTACTGAACGGATTTTCATGCGGTTTCACTAATAGACAGAGTGATTCATGAGGAAGGTTTAGGTGTATAATTTGTACCCGTGCGAAGCCGGGGCGGGTTGCTAGTATATAATATTTAATGTTTGTAAACAAAACAAAGAAAACAATATTAATGAAACCTTTGATTGGCGTGCCCAGGTGACCCAGAAAGTGACTGGATCTCTCCGAACTTTATGTTGGTTAAGAAACTCCCTTCCCACTAAAACTAAAACTATCCTAATGCAGTCCCTAATCATTGCTATCATCGACTATGGTGATGCGTGTTATTTCGACCTGAACGCTGACCTTCTCAACAAAGTGGACTTCTCAATAACTGCATTCGATTTATTTCCAATCTTCGCAAAGCAGACACGTGGTCATGCCACGTGTCTGCTTTACGCTCCGAATTAAAATGGCTGCCTATTCGGCAGCAGCAGTTGCAGTTGCAGCAGTTGACAACGAGCTCACTCCGCTTGCTCTAGCAAAAGAGAACTGGCGCAAACCTGCAGTACTCAGTATTACAGATCGCAAGGAGATATTGAAGTACAAGGAGCTACGTTTTTATCGGGCCTTAGATTTATTAGTATCAGTATCCTGGCTACGGTTCGGTGCCCTTTTCGGAGAAACTGAAGGTTTTGTCTGTGCAATTACAGATGAAGTTGTTATGACGAATAACTATCGGAATTATATCCTGAAGGACGGTACAATAGACATTTGTCGGGCGTGTCATCGTCCCGTAGAAACCCTCAGGCATATAATTTCTGGCTGTTCTCGTCTTGCCAACAGCGAGCAGTTGCATAGACATCACCAAGTGGCTAGGATAGTCCATCAACTTGCTCTTAAATATAACCTTGTGGCTGTCGAATTACCGTACTACAGTTATGTGCCCGACCCAGTTCTCGAAAATGGTCGTGCAACATTTTACTGGGATTGATCTATCATCATTCATCACTGACACGACTATTGTTGCCAATAAGCCTGATATAGTGGTGATAGACCGATTACGTCGAGCAATGATTATTGACATCACCATTCCCCATGACGACAATCTCTTAAAGGCCGAAAAAGAGAAAGAAATAAAAAATTTGGACTTAGCCCACGAGATTGTCAACATGTGGGATGTGGATTCAGCAATCGTTGTGCCGATAATTATTTCGGCCCATGGGTTAATTGCTAAGAGCCTTGACCAACACATTCAGAAGCTCACGTTAGATAGCTGGATTAAGAGCTTGATGCAGAAGGCAGTCCTCCTCGATACAGCACGCATAGTTAGGAGGTTTCTGTCTCTGGAACCCTAACCACCTGTAGCTTGGTCCCTGTACCCGATACCGGTGGGACACTATTTTTTATATTTTTAAATAGTTTTTTTTATATAATCTGAATGTATTTAAAAATTTAATTTATATGTATATTTAAGTGAATAAAGAGAATAATAATAATAACATTTATTTAGCTAATACAACAATTAAAACATACACAATAATACTGGAAACAAAAGCCCGCATAAGTACATAGTGGTTTGCAACGTTGTCACTTGTACTAGTGAAATTTCACTGTATCACATGTGTCAGCGCCTTCCGTGGTCGGAGAACAATCTGACTAAATATGAACTATTTATTACAATTTATATAACATTATTGTATCACAAGGATGGAGTAGTTCATTGTGATTATTTAATATTAGGGTATATTATGTATCAATGACGTATTCCATACATTGTGACGAATTCCATATATTGTGTACATTTAGTTCATGACTTGATGAACCAAATTATTATAAAAACTTGTAAATTCAATTGTATCTCTTTCTCTCTTGAACATGTCTTTGCACCTACCACTTTTATTTCTGCATCACCAGAAGGTTGACTGGCAGAGAATGCCTTAGGCATTAAGTCTGCAATACTAAGAATAGGGAAGCTGATTTATTTGCTATTCCCAATAATTTTTATCATTTGATACTAATACAAAATTTTTTACACAATGCAAAATGCAGACAAATGCCGCATCCTGTAGAACACACCTTCAGTGTAACGGATACCAATATAATGTAATTATGTATGTATGTGTGAGTACCTATGTAATGCAACTTTCCGCAACGAATTACAAAATATGTACATTGCAACTACAAATGATTAGGCGTATCAAAACATCAAAACATGTTAGTTTTCGATATTTTTTTCACTCGGAGAACTTAATTATGTAAATCGAATTTTTTTATGAAAAATCAGGGTTATTAACCGACTTCAATAAAGAAGGAGGTTCTCAATTCGACTGTATGTTTTTTTTTTTATGTTTGTTACCTCAGAACTTTCGACTGGGTGAACCGATTTTGATGATTCTTTTTTTATTTAAAAGCTGGTGCTTCCCGTGTGGTCTCTTTTCAATTTGGTTCTAGTTCTGACAATAGCATCCATGAGAAAACCGTATATAAGTCTTTTATGGAATAGTTTTTTTTGTTGAAGTCGATTTTTTTTTTAAAGAATTATTTTAATAACCATCACGACATGACAGAGTGAAGAATGAGTGTCAGAAAATATCAATAAAATGTATTTGGGTAATTAATTAATTAGGGGCACGAAGGCATTTCCGAGTTGATCATTCAGAATTAGTTGTATTTCACGATATTCGACTTCTGCAATACATAACCTCAACATACTCATTTAAACAGTCATAATATAATAATAGTAATAGTAATAATACCGTCTAATTTCTGAGTCACCTAATTTGACCGTAACGTGAAAGTTTTTTGTTTAGTAGTACCTACATGAAGTATACTAAAAATTTAATTTAATAATTATGATAAAAAGTGAAAAACGGCATAGATATAGCTAGAAACTCTGAGGTGAGGTTTCACAATATGGCGGATGTATTTTCGAATTCAGCCACACACCAAAAGATTCATATCGCTTTATATGCATAATGACCCCTATTTCCAAATCGCTATCAATGTCAATTTCATAATTAGTACATACCTGAATTTTTTTCTGAGCGTTAACATGGCCTCGCTTAAACCTCTTTTGGGTCCGAATCGTAATCCTAATTAGCAACCGACGGGAACGGTAGCTCTTTTGAGATGCGAGGAAGAAAACTTCTGCAAAAAATATTTCTGCTTTGATTTCTCTCGATTAATTCGCAAAGTGGACACGATATGCCTACAGCCTACCTGTAATCCTGACTGACAACAGACACCAAAAGAAGCTCTTTCTTTTGGTTGAAAAATAAATTTCCTTACGGGGAAGGGCCCGTTCACTTCATCTAAGTTCTTTCAGAGGCACTGGAGACACTATGCAGTAGGACCCATCCGGCGATAGTCTTCTGGTTTATCTAGATTGTTTTAAATGGAAACCATTGAAAGTTGTAGATCTTCAAGATATTAGCATACCACCTAAAGCATTAATTTTAGCGTTCTCATATCGAATCAATATCGGTAGTAGTTATGAGCAAGTTACTTCAAAACTGAGTCAGTTTTTAAAAGGACGTCTTATAGAAGAAATATTAAAATTGCTAGAAATTGTAAGTATATAATAATATTATAAAACAAAGTCCCCCGCCGCGTCTGTCTGTTCGAGATAAACACAAAACTACAGAACGGATTTTCATGCGGTTTCCACCAATAGGTGTTTAGGTATATAATTTGTTAAGGTTTTGTGGACTTTGGTTGAAATATGATGACGATTGTTGAAGATGTACCCGTGCGAAGTCGGGGCGGGTTCCTAGTAAATAATAAAACAAATAAAAGGTTGGCTCCTATTGAATAAAATAATGAAATTTTCTTGTCTGGAGTGCCTTGAGCTCTGAAAAATTATACTCCTTTGTCACAGTGGCAACTCGTACTAGACTACGGAACTCACTACCTAAGTATTTCAATATCCAGTATCGTCACCTGTCAAAACTGTTTAACAAGTAATCAGACGATAAATAACAATGCACATAAATTAATTAGTCCTAATTAGGTACGTTAGCCAACACCTAGTTCGCGCAACTATGTCGGCAAGGTATAACAAGTCTCAACGGCTCTAAATAATATAAAAGTACTAGAATTTAAAATGAAATGGTGCTACAATCAATCAAGCATGCGATCGTTAACAATTAATTATACTTTTAAAAATGTGTACTTTTCATGGGAAATTTATTAGTTTATGAGCAGAGATTAAATGGTCTTATTTCACATCGATATGTGTATGAGAAGGAAGGTTAAAATGGAATACGTAGGAGAAGAAAAGTCGGTCGTACCGTACAACCCACAACCACAGAATACATAATAGTACAGGTACAGAAGTCCCACTCTGCCAAATCATTTAAATAAATAGCGACTCTTGTTCCGACACAATAAAGTCGCAATTTAGGTCACACAGCGCTAATTACCTACAGTTATTACAGTACAGTACATTCACCTAGAAGTTGCCTCTCTTTCTATCCCGTAACTGTTATCTGTTCTGACGACGCCGTGACGCTAGGGTTGTCTTTTTTTAACAATTAATTAATCTGAATATTTATAATTACCAATAAGTTATGTGCCTATTACTTAATTTCTGTGAACACATAAACCTAGGTTAAGTACTAATAACTCGATAGTCTAGATACAAACGGATGACGTAAAGCAGCGCGTAAGTGAGCATTGAACTAACGTCTGGCCCGGCCACCGGCGCGCGGCAGCCCATTGATTTCTGGCACGTTTAGTCGACCCCACCATATACTTCTAGATTTATACCTACATCGCGGAGTGGACCTGGCCTGCCAAAACTCCTGATTACGAATACTTCATTATTATCACCTCGGCCATAACACCTGCACCGCTGAGTGTAGCACCCTCTTTAAATTTGCTGTATAGCCCCGAATACTTATTAACCTTTAGGTTAGGAATTGGAGTAGATATGAAGAAACTGAATTCATTAATATCGTGTTCGACAGCGGATACAATTAAGTTCAGGCATCGATATATAGAAAAATATAGATCATGTAGTGAGTGCTAATCCATACTGGTGTTATAAATGCGAAAGTAACTCTGTTTGTTTGCTAAGCTTTCATTAGTAAACGGCTGAACGGATGGTAGTGAAATTTTTTAAGGACATAGATTATTTCGGAAAAATATACGGTTTCCGTGGCATAAATTTGAATTTCCACGCGAACGAAGTCGCGGGTAACAGCTAGTATTATAAGAATCAAAGAGTTTATAAGTTGGAACGCTTAATTTTAGAAATCCCTAGTACATTTTTACACGCTTTATATTAGCTTCACTTGTATGTTTGTTTGTATGTTTGTAACCGACTTCTTTGGGCGCGATTTTGACCCACTTTAAACGGCCAGATTTCATTTAAATTTTGCACACGTGTCAAAGACCGATGACAATGCAATAATTCGATTAAATTTTTTATTTTTTTTAGTTGAATTTTCTATAAAAGCGTGTTTTTTAGTTTTTTAAACTATAATTATTAATGAATCAACTAAAACAAAATGTCAAGAACTACTAGAATGCGAATATTACTAATTAGTGTTAATTACTGTTTAGTATTACTATTTTTACTTTAGACAAATCTATAGGAGAGGATCAGTGTTTTGACAGGGGTATTTACTTTTCAAATTGATTACCCAAGCATTTCTTACCAATTCAAGAAGTAGACTCTGCTCTTTTGCATAAGTGTCTTCTCCGATCAGACAATCTGCCGGCTGTTCTACTGACAATCCTATTACCTACAACGTATGTATAACACGTATTTCTCGCAGCGCCCAATAAGTACGTCAGTACGTCACGTCTTTACATAACAAAACGCCACTGTTCTACGAATACATTAATTTTAGGAATAAATCTGACTATAGACCTTAACACCACATGTTAAGGTTAAAAATATCAAAGCAATATTCTTTAAATTGACAATGGAAATCAATTGCAGTCCATAAACATGAGTCAGATACTGATCAGACTTGTTTCCAATTAAAACTCGTATTGTTTTGTTTCTATTCACTCTTTAATGTACGAGTATATTTAGGTAAGACGGTTTGGAGGGTAGACTGGCAGTTCCTAAGAACGATAAAAAATATTAAACCTGTGATTATGATAGCTCATACTCACAGGTTTAATATTTTTTTATACGTGCATGAGTAACTGAGTCCAACCCAGTCCAGTAAACACTTAGTACAAACGAAGAAACATTTGTCCGCAGACAATAACGAGGGAGTAGTTGCGATGATTAATCAAAATGCGCGAAACGATCAGTTTCTTGCTTATAAAACCAGTTATGGAAATTCCCTTTGTATCGTTGCGGAAAGAGTCTCGGTATGTTGTAAGTATTCATAAAATCGCACATAGCCAAGTTGTCAGTAAATATGACATTAAAACTGCCCAACATTGATTTATATTTTGTAGTGTTTTGTACAACTACGCTTCACCAAACAATGGTGAAAGTCCGTCTCGCCTAGCGCCCACAATCATTGTATAATACATATAGAGCATGCCATTTCCTCAATGGGCCGGCAAAGGCTTCATCCTCAAGAGGTATTTGACCTCTGTAGTTACAAAAAGCGGACCTTGAAAACTCGTTCCAGACTCGAAATACTTACGCAGCAGAAAATATACGCATCTGCACACCCAAATCATACTCATAAACTTAGTATACTAGCGTAAAGTACCTACTAAGTTTATGTAGGTACCTACATGACCAATGTTTGTGCAGTAAATATATAATAAAAAACAAGAGATCAAAAGAAAATAACTAAATTATTAACCCAGTTTATATCTTTCAAGATAAATCACCCATTTTCACGATAAATAAATTATTGGAAAAATTTTATTCCTTTTTTGATGTGAAATAAGTAGGACGGCCAAACAGGAATAATGAGATCAATGAATAGTACTTAAGCATTAACACAATGACATGGTGATATTATTAATTCATCTGCTTATTTCTACGAACTGTAGGATAATGACTTTGCCTTCTAATGTAACCTTAGTGAACTCATTTTTTTTTTTGCAGTGTTACAAGTATGCCGTACTCAAACGTCCAATAACAAATCAGAATCATGGTATTTGGCAAACCTGATCAATGAAGGATTCCAACCGAAATCCATTTCGGAAATATTTTCTACAGAATCGCCCTTCTCCACAACAAATCCTATTGTCGTTAAGTCTCAGTCAACTTCACACCAACAACAAGACACAACACTGTCATCTACTTTACCGCCACCAACCTCATTTCAATATACGAGAACATATATATCACCTTTGCCTTCATCAACTCCAGTACCACCTACGTTGTCGACAGTAACCGCCTTTTCACCAAGACATCCATCTCAACCGCCTCAAAAAGAAATTACCCAGTTTACAGAACAGCCCCAGACCCCCTTGCAATCACGGCTTGGATTTCAGACGGAACAAACAACATCGTCGATATCAACTTTAGAACAACAAACTACAACAGCGCAGTTACAACAGTCTTCAATTGCAGGCCACTTCTTAATACCGGTAGAGAATATAGCTGAACTCCTAACTACGCGGCAACAACCGGCGTCATCGTCAACACCAAGAACGTTGGCTGGCTCCTTTGTGATCTATCAAAATGAAGCTTTTCGTAACGGCCCTAGACAAGAACCTTCCCTACAAGGTGGACTATTCGGCACTACGGTTCTCCAACAGGTAGATTCTTCACGTGGGCCAGGTTTAATGCCAGCCCTTCAACCAACTTCAACCGTATTTCCTCCATCCATCCAGACATCTCAAGGACCATCTACTATAGCACCTACGGTGCAACCCGTAAGAACTAGTACACAAACGTCTTTAAGGCCAACTCCAATACCATTTTCTGAGGGACCAACAACAAGGAGTCAAGAGCCAAACGTCTTTTTAAATCAAAATCGCAACTGTTCTAACAGAACACAATTTAATAATTTTAGAACTCTTCCTTTAAGAATCCGTGTGGTGGGGCCACGGGGTGCGATTACTAATGTTAATATAAACCCCCGTGTAGTTGTAGCTCCTACCACAACCACTCAAAGACCAATGACTACAAGAACTCGTAAAACACCGAAGCCTAAGAGAAATACGTATGAAGCGTGTCTAAGTGGTTGCAAAGCAAGGAGAGACCCAATATGTGCAATTCCATTGTCAGCTACTTGGATAGACCCAGAGAAGTTAAAGGGTTTCCCATCTGTCTGTCATATGGCTTGCTTTAATTCCTTTAAGAGAGACCGTAAGTATTATTGTTGTCACTTCATTGTTTAGATTCCAGAAACGTTTTATTTCAAATGAAATATTAATTGGGTTATTGTATTTAAGTTCTCGGTGTGTTGTGTATCTACACAAAATAAGTTTCGTTTTATTGATAAAATAAAGCCTCTTCAGGTGATCATGACTGATAGAAAATTTAATAGCGGAGCTTTTATGAACATTAGAACACTGACATTATAATACTGGATTAGTTATTGAAAATAGTTAATTTTTCAGTAGTTGTCCTTTGGCAGCGTAAACTGATGTTATTTTTTTTTCTTTTCCAGCGTACGAGAAACTTTTGGATGGCCGGTGCGGCAGACTGAGAACGCGAATACACACATTCGACTCCAACACTAAGCTAAAACGCGAAGAACTAAACAAGGCACAATACTTCCTCGACGGCGGTGATCAGACCGTTGTTGAAGTTTCTCCTTTATTTAAGAAATAATTTGTTTAGACAAAAATGTAACATTATGATTTCATACCGAAAAATACCTGCTTGCAGACTGGTCAGTTTATAAGATAAAAAAAATACTGTATACGGAATTATAAAAACATAAGGAAAATATCCTATTGTTAACTTGTATGGGGACCATGAATATCCACTAAAATACGATATATTTAAAACACAAAAATAATTATATAATTGGCTATTTAACGAGTCAAAATGTAATACAGCGAAGATCGCCGTATGATGGTGATACCGTATGATGATTGTTATTGTTATGTGGCAACCTTTATGATTGACAGACACATAACGGGATCTTTTAGATTTCGGGCTGACCAGAAAGGCTAAAATTAACCAAAAAAAAAAGCTGTAGGTGTATAAAAAACTAAAGTGTGTAATTTAAAATGCAGTAAAAAAGAGGTGTAGTAGATTTTTTAAATATACTTTATTTATACTTCTAATTGCTAGTGCATGTATTACACAGATAATATCCGTGTTTGACACCCCTGTCAAACTGTTAGTAGTTGGTTTTTGCTGGTCATGCCAAAATATTTCCAAACCAAATCGTATTCAGGAAATAATACATGTGTTGTTAAATTCTAAGTCTGATACACTTGTTTTGGGGAAATACAATAACCTTTCAAAGGCCATTTATTCCCAGTCGTGTTTTAAGTGTCTATCCCACCTTAATTATATTATATATATTATATTTTATACTACTACGTTGGCAAACCAGCACACGGGCCTGATGGTAATAAACAAGTGTAGCAGTTAGAATTTAACAACACAAATTATTAGAATAAAGCAATTTGGTGAGTAGGTAAATATGTTCGTGACAATTGCATTGTCAACCCTATTACAGTACGAACAACACTACCTACACTAGTAGCGCTGCCTACCATGGCAATATCTGCTATGACTTTTCTTATAATTGATAAGGCATTGAAATCGTGATCCTCAATCACTGGGCTCTAACATTAACTTGGTCCTCGTCAGTCGTTAAAGATTATCGTAAAAGTGTAACACACTTAACTGTTTCTTTTTTGCTTCTTCTACATACCTATGTGCTCAGTTTGTGTAACGACACGATCGTGCGGTGTAACTTATTAACTCTGGTTAGTTAAGTGTAAAATATATGCATACATACTATAAATATAAGTTTTATTTTATATCTATTTACATGTATGTTAAACCTGACATATACAGGGTGTATTTGAAACAGTACACTTACTGAAATTACTGAAGTTACAATAAAAAATTTAGAAAAAAAATATCCGTTTACAAGTTATGATCGTTTGAATTTCCAGGTATTTTTACCTTTCTCATCAAAGCAGGATTGCAGTGGAACGTGTAAAGTTAAAGATTTTAAATCGTACGTATTTTTTTTTATTTTGGAACTATTCAGTTTTTGAAAAAAAAAACCATAAAAAGTAACTTAAAACAATTTCGAAGTTAGTTTTATGAACTTTCTTAGTAACGGAATGAAAAAAGTCCAAAATTAAAAAAATATATACCTACCATTTAAAATCTTTAACTTTACACATTCCACCTACTTTTATCAAAAAAGGATGCAAAAGAACCTGGAAATTCAAACGGTTATAACTTGTAAACGGATAGCTTTTTGAAAAATTCTTATTGGTGCATGCTAGTCATGCCCTTTCAGTGATTTAAGTAAGTGTTCTATTTTCAAATACAGCCTGTATAAGTCATACTGCTAATTAAAAAACCACAATTTTATATTTTTGTACGAACTTTTAACTGAAGTATATATAGGTACGTTTTAATGTTAAAGATAAGCGTCTAGAAAACGCTTTATAGCCATAAGATAACACGAGCCATTTTTTATATTAAAATTTAATGTATACAAATGTAAGAATGAACAAGTAAGTGCTATTGGTTGGATACTGCTGAAGCTCTATAAGCAGATATTAGAGTAGAGTTAGTATAAATGTGTAAAAATGTGTTATTAATTGGTAAAATACTCAACACGTCAGACTTTTTACTGAGTGTAAAGTTGTGTACGTATGATTTCTTCTTAGTAATTTACATTGCTTTGCACAATCGTATTCTGTAAAGAGATGCACAGGCGTGTTAACGTCATTAAGTCACGAGAAATTGGCCAAACTATAAACCTATGACTACGTCATATGCGGGATAATGCGGGAGTTGTCTTTTAAAAACCTAAAAAATATTGTCTTCATATGTTCTAAACAAGGCCAATTGTCACACGTGCTACCTTAACTCACCTACTTTTATTATAATATACCTAGTACAGATAACAAATTATTTGGTGACTTTTAGAATTAAAGAAAACAAATGTTATCTTTATAAACAATCTACGCAATAAAAAACACATCTGGAATGTTTTTCTTTTTATTGTCAGTTAAATTTTAAAAGTTGTTAGAACAGCATCTCTATACAATATCATACTTTAAAAAATTGTTAGAGAAGGGTTACTGGCTGTTAAATATATTATTCCGTCCCTGTAATATCTAAATAATTAAGGTTATCATTAATAAAAGAATATAGTTTTCTAAAATCTTTTTATTTCACTTATCAAACTATGCATTTATCGAAATTTATTTTATTACATTGCGCTTATTAACTAATATTTACAAGTACAATATTTCATTTACAAGTCATATACAAGGAGTGTCATATAATAAAACGAACTTCCCCTTAAAAAAATACAATAAAAATAAACACAGCAATTTCACATGTAACAGATAGACTAAAACTAAACCAAAAATTTCATTAATTGCAGATTCAACACTTTATATCTTGACATTAGAAAATGTTATCATTTATTGCCAAGGAACCAGAAACAAAACGTGCTTCATTCAAGTAACTTACGTCACAAATCATTATGACTTGAAACCATCTATAACATTGATCTGAAAAGGTACATACCGCTATCTGGCATTGGTAGTATAATACCGCGTAACTACTATTCTGCGGTAGTAATCGAGATAGCAATCACTCAGAAGTCTCCTAACTTACTGCTTTCGGTTACCACGGCAGCATGACCGACAACATAATTATTTATATTCCATTTACTAGAAATCGATTTATTCACGGTCAGTAATCGATTCCAAAATTGTTCCCTACTACAATTTAAAATGCCAGAAAATGTTTTAATGCTATCAAAACTATTAGGTTTCAAGTACGAAATTCCTTTAACCGTCTTCTACCTAATGCCTGAAAACGCTTTTCACATGGTTTATTTGGACGCTTTATTTTATCACAAAAAAATCTTTTCAAAACACAATTGTTTTACATACATACATTCATTATTAGTTCGGTGACACATATTTATATTAGTTTAATTGTTTTTAAACTTTCACAACTATATATACTAGTGATGGAGATGGAGCGATGGAAAGGTGTGGTCAAATTTTAGAAGCGTTATTTTGTGTAAATTATTGATTTAGATTTTTTTTTTTTTTTGCAGGCATTTTCAGAAAAATCTGTACATTCCATCAACATCCTTCTTATTAAATACCTATAGTTTCATTTATGCCAGCCCTCTCTCATACGAAATATTAGCTTTAGCGGTAAATTTTCAAGTTTAATTTTTCAGTTTCAAAATAAGATTTCTGTATTAAAAATTACGAATTTTCATAAAACTGTTAGCGCCTTACGTTATTTACGGGGTCTACTATACGACCCTAAAATACCACACCTTTCTGTCAACCTGTATATGTTTATGACGCGAAATTAAACCTACCTAGTTTATTAAGAAGAGTAGGTATATTGGTCAAGAATTAAGAATTATTCGATTCGGTCAATTCGTCTGATTGTATTAGAAGAAAACCACGAGTCATGTATTTTAAACAATAAAGGATAGGAATGTAAAAATAAAATATATGCACTTGACCATTCGTCGACCTGTCCTTACCAGACTAAACGGTGGTTCAGTACCACAATACTTATATCTAAACGTAAACTGAAAAATAAGACCTTATCGAATCATAAATTTGTGTAAGAGCAGGTCCTTTGTCAGTAAAGAAAGAACAAATCAGAATTAAACGTCAAATTCAACCATTACATTGTAAATCTTGTGAATGGTTTAATGTGAACTTGTAGAGTTTTTTGTTGCATAAAAAAAATCAGTATGCAAAATTAATGGTAATAGTCACTTAGTTCAAAAGTAGTCCACAGTGGGCCAAATGGCCAATCCCCTTTATGATTTTATGACGTTTTTAAGTTTGAGTTTTAAAATGTAGCATATGGTGTAGGCCTTTACGGCGCGTGGAGTATGCAAAATTTCATTTCAAGAAGTTTGTCCCAGCCTGAGTTTGGGGTCTGGAAATGGCTCGAAATGGCTCGAAATATAGCCCTGGAATGCTTTGGCCTCTAGAACTTGCATTTAGGACCACTAGTATATGTTTTTAAACTTTGTTATGTTTTTACAAAATCTACATTAGCGAATGGTGTGTTCGTTAAAACTATTTGGATTTTTTACCTGTTTTATTGTGTTAGTGTAATATTATAATAATTTAAATGACACGAGATATACTTAAACATGTTCGAAATCACGAATGATAGAATAAAATGGAAGAAGAAAACAAATTGCGCCGACGCGACCCCAAATAAAACTGGTACAAGGGTAGGCAAATAAATAATAATACAAAATATGTTTGTATTGGTCTTTGTATTGGTTAAGGGCTTTGTTTCCGCATTTAGACTCAAAAACGGTCCATTAAGCGTTCAGATACGGCTAGCTAGGTGAGCCTGCCTAGCTCCTTCCAGAAGCACAGAAGCCTCCTGGGGCGTTCACAGGCTTCTAGGAGCAATATTATAGGATATTTGCCCGTCGTGTGGCCACAAGCTTTTGTTATTCACTCATACTCATGATCTTATGCTAATACAACTGAGAAAGCTTCCTCGTGTGACATTATATGATTTGATTTTTATACATTGTACATCTCTATAAAATGACTCAAACAAAATCTAAATACCATACATTTCAGTTTAATTTTTATTTCAATGTTGACACAGTCAGATTTAGTATTTGACGTGCGTGGCTTCAGCCTAAGAAAACACAATTTGAGGGACCTTAATATTACACGCTTTATATTAGCTTCACTTGTATGTTTGTTTGTATGTTTGTAACCGACTCCTTTGGGCGCGATTTTGACCTACTTTAAACGGCCAGATTTCATTCAAATTTTGCACACGTGTCAAAGACCGATGACAATGCAATAATTCAATTATTATTTTTTTTAGTTGAATTTTCTATAAAAGCATGTTTTTTAGTTTTTTAAACTATAATTATTTTATCAAGTAACTAAAGACGTAACAGACGGCAGTATTTAGTAATTTGAGAAAACAAAATTATAAATAATTGATTTTATTGTGATAAAAACCTTTTTAGTTTATATAGACACATTATCGCAGAGAATGGAAATGTGCTTGATTTGTGAAAAAATGTACTGAAACCTGAAGGTTTTCCTAGTTTCTTTTTCTTTATAAATCCTTTATATGGTTGGACTGGCAGAGTGCTAGTCAGACCATGTATAACAAATCTGATATATAAAAATCTCGTATCACGGCGTGTGTGGTCGAACTCCTCCGAAAGGGCTCGCCCGATTTTAATTTTTTTTTTGTATATTTGGTAGGTATGAGAATAGGTCGTAAAGTATTTTTCACGCTCCTACCCCCACCCCCATTTTTTTTAAAGAAACAAATGCATTGCAACGCATGCCGGGTGCAGTTAGTATTATATATTACTCTCATTTGCACAAACTTTTTTAAATACTTGAATGAATAAAGTTAAAAATAAAAATATTGTTAAAGTCGCCCTAGATAATACATGTTTTTCTACGCAGTGCCGTTTAAAACTGATTGAGCTTTTACTACACTAAAATCAATTTCAACTTACAACATGTTTCAGTTGTCAAATATGATATTTAAAGGGAACTGAGTTGCGATGGCCATATTTGATTAGAATTACAATAATAAATGAAAGTTTCAATTAAATATATCAACCCGTTTTGTGTATTATCCGTATAAAAAAAACACTAAGATACAGGCTATGCATCTTCTGGCTATTGATTTATTATAAACAGGCTTCAAAGACCAATAACATAGAAAGAAAGGCTTAAGATGCAAAGTCTTTTAATTATACGAACCTTATTTTAAATTATCCTTTTAAATGCGGCAAACTATATTATTTCATTAACATATACTATAAGAAATTTATTGAAGTTATGTTCTTGTGATATTTAGATTTCAAACCATTAGACTAAAATTATGAACCACCGCAACTCAGCTCTAACAAACCAACCGAACAGGATCAAAACAATTTCGTTCTGTAATTACATAGTAGAGATAAAAGAAACTTCAAAATCTCTGTTGAAAATTTCCTTGTTGTTGATTGCTGGCACTCTGTTGTTGGCCGCCGAACATCATTTGTTGTTGTTGATGGAATTCCTGTTGCCCGCCGCCACCAGTATTGTTGCCTTGGTTCGGACCTAGCGGTGACACATTTATCAGGCTTTGAAGATAATTGGCATAAGGACGAAATTCTTGTACCTAACACTGCCCTCATGATGGACTGCTCATCTTTCAAGTATTAAATACATGATTTATTCATTCAAGTAACCAGGGTAAAATAAAACGAAGTAGATAGTATGAACCATTGTTATCATTACTTAAAGAGGCTCTTCGGAACTCATGTTTTCCTGGTACTTTATACGAAAGAGATATAGCTAATATTTGATAAAAAGTATACAAGCTTTTCGAGGGTGCACCTGGAACCTCATCACGCATTTAAGAAATAATTTGTCGATGAAAACAAGCCATCTCCATTGCTGTTGGTCAACGAGTTTATAAATGAGTGGATCTCACCGGGGCTATCGGTCGGGTCGTAAATCGGAATTGTGGCTACTAAAACCACACACACATAAGTGGACCGTCGTTGCTGGGACGATATGATCTCAACGGCCCACCGAGTGCTAACGAGATGACAAGTGAGCTCGGGCTGTATTTCGAAGTAATGTCACATGAATATCACCCATTTATGGAATACCATTTAACTTCGATATGGGTTTCAAAACTTAGGAAAGTTAAACAACTTTCTCTGGGTGTCGTTGTTGCCATGCTGGTGCTGTGTGACTCACAGCAGTATGAGAGTTAGATTAACCCCCAAAAAGTGTAATATAAAGTTATTGGCTATATTTACCTGTCATTCTCATCCTCTTGGCATTATTTGCTCCATGGTCGTGACTGTTAGCTTGTACTTGATTTTGTTGTGTCTGTAAAAAGTTTCATCAGAATAATAATATTATAAATATTCATAACTGAGTTAGTTTTACAAAAAGTATTTAAGTAATAGGGAATATGCATGTTCCTTAAATTTACTTGATTTTTTTCCCCTGAATCTTTATTGATCTTTATCCAGATATTATGCCTAAACAATTATTTTCTTATTTAGTTCGTCTTTAATTGCAAAAAAATTGGTTGCCTGTAAAGTCGGTATACGGGCGAAAGTTTTACGTGACAACGACTTTGAGTGGTAAAATAATAACCATGCCCGAGTGGAAGGGACGCGTGCCTCTCACTCGCTCTCATTGTGAGCGCATAACGTGAGCGGAGCGTAACGCAGTTTCTTGAAGTGTCACCCGGCAAACCAATTTATAAGACGTTGTCACGTCAAAAATATTAACTAAAATATGCAAAATAAGGGAGCGAAATTAAACTTTGCAAAACGTATCACTATTGGTCGAACCAAAACATGACGTCACATTCCACGTCCTGTCATTTATCGGCGCCGATATTCGTAGTGTTACGGAGAAAGCCTGTGGTTTTTGCCATTAGCTAGTGCAATTTAAGCATTCTAGTGATATTAGAAATCATCTAGGACGATGACTAAAAGTGGTTTTGTCAAAGCACAATCGGACAATCTACCGTAAATAGATGCATTCATGATAACTATATATTTTGCATCAAATCCAGATTTTACGTCCGCTGTAATTATTATAATACGTATTATATACATAGGCTGCACTAAAAGTATCGGGAATGGAATATTTCCTGTCATATTAAAATCTTTTTTTATTGAAAACTCCTTGGTTTTAAAAATCGAATACCATTCATTTATTTAAAAAAAGATTCTCGGTCTTCTCACAAGGTCTTCTCAAACTTGTTTAGACGTTGAGAAAATGGAATTAACTCGAGAAAATTCAAGGGCGATGATTTATTATGACTTTTGAAGCGGTTTAACACAAAAAAAGTGTGTTGACCGGATGCTTTCTGCATTTGGTGATGAAGCCCCATCCAAAACCACAATTTATCGCTGGTTTGCTGAATTTCAACGTGGACGTGTCAAGCTCAGTGATGATCCCCGTCAAGGTCTTCCAAAAACTGCAGTCACCCAAGAAAACGTTGATGCTGTGCGTAAGCTGATTGAGGAAGATCGACATGTGACATACCGCGAAATTCAGGCAAATTTAGACATGGGCATGAGTCAAATACAAATAATCTTGCATGAACAATTGGGTGTAATAAAGTTGTTTTCCCGATGGAAATAAAGAATAAATTGCGTGGTCAGAGATTTTCATCACCTGAAGAAGCTGTGGACGCCTACAAAACGGCCATTTTGGAGACCTCAACTTCCGAATGGAATGGTTGCTTCAATGATTGGTTCCATCGTATGGAAAATGTGTCAAATTTCGCGGAGAATACTTCGAAAAGCAATAAATACATTTTTAAATAGTAATGTTGTGTCACTTCCTTGATTCCCGTAATTTTCAGTGTAGCCCTCGTATAATCTAATACACAGGTAAGATATGTATAGATACTTCTATTCATGAAGTTTTATTGGACTTTTGTTACCTAGTTTAAGTAGACAAGCAAGTTGCCTTCTGCTTGATATTTAAAACAAATATAAATTTGTGCTGACTAATTCACACTATACTAGCAATTAAATTGTAATATACTTATATTGACACTTATATACAATATAAACACGATATTGCAGATACTTCATCTTTTACACTATTGCTTTCGTATTTTCGCATCTCTTGGTACAGAAAAAAATACTTTATTAGGTGTACTTCTTATAGTATTTTTACACTTAGGGACAAGGCAATCCCTTTAAAATGGTTTTTTAACTTTGTCGATCGTCTAGTAATTACAATAAATAGTAATTACAACTGAAAATTGGTATAAAATTATTGTAACATTTCAAGTAAGTATACTAAGTTGTTAAATATGGCGGCGTTCAAACAGATCAAATTTTATCGATCATTTCAATGTTATTTTAAAAATTAATTTGAACATTGCCAAGGTTATTTATATTTTTTATTAGGGTAGAATGATGGAATAAGTTAATAAAAATTAAAAAAAAGTACATGCATATTCCCTATTACTTTAGTTATAAATATTTGGTAAGCAGCTCCCTTATAATGAATAGATGACGCGCTTAAATGTACTATGACGGAGAGTAAAATGAAAAACTTCAATGAACATAACTTATAGTGAATAAACCGATTATTTAGTTAAAATAATAAAATTAATTTAAATATGGAATAAAATCTTTTTGTATAGTAATATAATTAGATATGACGGAAATAATGTTGTGTTTTTTTTTTTGTGTATTCCGTGTCCAAGTTAAAATGGAACAGTCACGCCTGTATCGCAGTCCACCGAAAAGAAATATTGCAAAACATTAGTAAATAGGAATCTGTGTATTGTCTATGATTTCATTTCGCTGCCTTTTTGTATGTTCGCACGTCCTATTCCCATGATATTTGAACAGTATTCGCTATTCGCTAATGTTTCGTTATCGCTTCATTTTCGCTGCAGTGTTATACAGGAGCTAAATCTCACCCCGTTATCCATGCCACCGTCTGTTTGTCTGCCCGCAGCCTTCTAATATCTAAACCGTGTAACCTAAAAATTTCAAACTTTGCATATTTATAGAGTTTGATGGTCTGACTCTATTACGACGAAAAAAAAAATCAAATCAGTATAAAATTATGAAAAATAAATAAAAGTTATTTGAACCGCTATTTACTATAATTATTACGTACTTTTTACGATGTCTAATAAAATCTTTCACAATATTTAGACACATCTTACGTTGTTTTGTTGCTGTTGCTGTTGCTGATTTTGTCGAGCCTTCGATTCACTTTTATCGTCTTGATCGTCATCAGTCAAGAATTCTCTCTTCGGGTAAGGAATGGGACATCCAGCGAAAACATCCTGCAAATTTGATTATGATAAGCCCTATTATAATACAATTTTCTGACGGAATAGAAATCATCACAAGTACACACTCAGGTACTATAATCTATACAAATAAATTAAATTGAAGTGTTCGTTTGTTATGTCATAATAACAGCATTTTACTAAATGCGTACGAATGTTTACACGGTAGATATTTTTACCAAAAAAAACAATTTTTATTTTCTTTATCTGTCTGTTTGTCTGTTTGTTCCGGCTTATCTCTAGATGGTGGATGGATTTCCACGAGAATTTCACTGGCAGATAGCTGGTGTCATAAGGAGTAACTTAAGGTACTTTTATTTTTTTTTTAAAGAATTAGGGTTCCGCGCAAAATATAATAGATAGATAACTAAAATGACTGTTACCTAACCTTACTTAAGTTTACCATTTTGAGGAAAATGCGTCTGCGCTTAACAAAATACACTTGTATTTTGTGAGGGTAAATCTACTCACCTTTATAATCATTATAATAATAATGATAATAATAATAATATTCCGTCCCTGTACTCGATACCGGTGGGACACTATTTTTTATATTTTTAAATATATTTTTTTTTATAATAATGTATTTAAAAATGTTATTTATATGTTTTATAGATGTTAATAAAGAGAATAATAATAATAAGCATATATTTCAAGCTGCATAGGCCCATAGATAAATACCTAATCTAAATATACATATCTACTAAAAAGTTATGTGTTAATAAATATAACTTAAAACTAAGTTAGTAACACTTCACTACTTGCACTAAGTCTTTGTGCGGTCCATTGGTACTTGTCCATGGAAGCCACGGAATACCACGCCTGGTGCAGATAGCAGTTGGGTTCTCGCACCACGAACGTCTTGAAGTTGACGTTACGGCGCGCACTACTCAAGTAGCTGCACTCTCAGCTCGTAATTCAGCTTCTGGCACACGTACTTGGTGATCTCTTCTGCCTCAGTGGTGTAATGTAGGCGTGAGATATACACTGGGGTGTTTGGTGCACCTTTACATTAGAGTCCACAGGGCCCTTGTCACAGCTGTTCTTAGTGTTCCGCGATCGGTGCTTCCTCCTTTCGCCACGTTCCGCACAATCACGAAACCTTCTCCATCACCCCGACTAGGCAAAGGCTTAGCAGGTGGTGCAGCAATGGTGCTCGCAGTGACCGTTAGGTCAACAGACAATGCAGACTCTGCAATCTGTGGGCACATCATCAGGATCAGTCTCCTTCAGCAACGTGATGATGTCTTGTAAACTCCTCTTTGTTCCGTCACGCCGGTGAGACACCATCTGGTCACTTTTGTTAAGCAACCGGAACATCAGATACTTGGCATCAGCAATATCTTCCTTGCTGAAGTTAGACACACAGATCTGGATGGCGGACACCTCGTCCATCACGTCCAGCTTCTGCTGCAGGAACGCCAGCAACTGTGGCAAATGAGTTGCTGGCGTTTCTGGTGAGCGTATCACTCATGGCTGTCAATATACCGAGCGTCGGCTTACACCGCGCTTTACATTCATAATATTAATTGTCACAGCACACACGTCCGAAGCAGAACACGGCACATGGCAATTGCAATTTATACACACTATCGTTTAGGGTACATATCCCTTTACACCTGAGATTATACGATCGTGAGTTTCGACTTAGTACAATTCACATCGTACACGAAAAAGCTTTTGCAAACGCAGCCGGCATTGGACTCTGTGAAAGCGCGCTAAAACGCATTTCATTGGTATTAGTACAGGTTACAATTTGTCAGTCGTCAAGAAGAATTTTTTTTATGTATGTTCAGCCTTCTCTTCGTTATTTATGAGCCGATTTTGATTATTCTTTTTTTAGATAGGATGGTTCCATGTCAAGAAAGTCAGGATCTGATGATGGGATCCTGAGAAAATTGAGAGAAACCATCGAAAATTGTAGGAACAAATAGTGTTTCTGTTTACTTTTATATAACTTTATCAGGTATTTGCGTTTATTTTGTCTTGAAGACTGATTAAAATAATAAAGAAATGGTCTTTTTTATGCTCTTAGATGAAAATAAATATTAAAAATATATTACAAATACATGGCTTATTTTATATTTTTCATCGTGAAATGACTGAATTAATTACACATACTCACGATCATGCGACTTACTTACACGATTATTACCTGAACCTCACAATCGTGAGGGTCTGATAGCTGGAGACGAGCTCCAACAGGATTTTTTCAAAATATATCAGAAAAATATCTGATATATTTTAGACACTAAGAAAGCTATTTAATAACGTTTTAGGAATATATGGAAGTACTTCATCTCTCGGGTGTAAAGGGCTATAATTTAAATGGGGTCTTCCAAAGACAAGTAAGATAGAATCATTGTGATTCTAAATTATCATCATGACTGCAGCTGAGAGTGCCTATCGCACGTCTACAATTGTCGCATAGTTGGCGTATTGCAAATATGGCATCTGTTGTCCCACGGCCTGGCATAAACCCAAATTAATTTTGTGTTGCACTTGCATTTCCCAATTTTCTCTTAATTACTTTTCTCCAGAATTTTATACTATGAGACATGAGCTTTATTTTTCAATAGTTGTTACATTCCTGTACATCTCCTGTATTTTTAAAGATGCGTGCGCCGGGCACGAGTGAATGGAGACCACGGTTCATCGGGGATTACCTCTTCGTGAAATACCTTACTGAAGAATAAACACCATCTTCATGTAACAACTTATTGAAAATAAAGATTTTTTTTTTGTAAAATATATTAGCAATGTGGGTCACCCATTACTAGTATTCTTGTTAACCCCTCCAGCTAAGCTAAATGCTTGTGTTAGGAGCATTATACTACCGCCGCTTTTGTTTTAATGTGTTTTAAAGTGTAAAATATGTTTTGATAATTATATAATTATATTATAATTAAAGATTTTCAAAGTGTGAGCGGTATTCAGGACTAACGTAATTTCAACATTACTGCTGTCAACAGTAAAAGTTATGGATCTAATTTTTTTATTTTATTTGTATTGGTCAATAACCACTAACTTACCTGTGTTGGTAAGGGGTCTTCAGTGAAATATGGATCTTGCATGGCCTGTTCTGATGTTATCCTTCTATTAGGATCCATTAAAAGAAGTCGCTGCAGTAAACTAAAGGCTTTACTGTCTGGCTTTATCTTATGCCTGTCCATGTATTTACTGAGAGAACAATTTTGATAACTGAAAAATATATTATAGCGCATTGGGTAGAAATCTTTAACTTTCTTTTAGTACTTTATGCTGAACACTCTGTAGGAGCAGTCAAATCTGAAGGTAAGAGATAAAAAACTTACTTTGATCGCTTAAAATCTTTCACTAATGTGGCATGTTCAGGCATTTTCCTGATATCCTCCCAATCTTTCTCCTGTGGGAAGCCCATGACATTGAATATTCTATCTAGCTGATCATGGTGATATGGGTTGCTTGTCTTGATATCCTCTTGACGACAATGAAATATAGGCTCAGAAGTCAACAGCTCGGCAAATATGCAGCCTATAGCCCATATATCTGAAAAAAAATACAGATGTTGTTGAAAATGACTCTGTTACATGCAGTGAAAAATTATTTTCCTACTCCAAGAGATTGCAAAATAAACAGTCAGGCAATATCAAATGAGAGGATTGATTAAAGGGGTATTATTATTATTGTTTAGAGCCTATAGCAACTTCAAACATTTCTGGTTTTTTGTAGAGCACTCTTGCTTTATAGTTCACTGCTCAGATTTATGGCTTCCAGAAACTTCCAGATCTTATGATGATTTTGTGACATCTTGTTTGTTTCCTGTGGTTGCATGATGTGCAACCCTAGGTTGATACTTCAGTACTACATTGGTGGGCCACAAGAGCATAAAATATGCATTGCAGTTTCTTCTGCCTCTCGACAGAATCAGCATGTTATGACATTCCCCTAACATTTTTATGACATTTAGGTTGAACATATGCCTGTTCTGTTTTGCAGTGTCTGGTAAATGGTTTGCAGTGGTATCTTTTGAGCTCCAGATGTCCTTTTGATACTTTGTTATCATGGGCTTTTATAAAAACTTTTAAGCACGAGAAACTTTTAAGATTTCATCAGTATTTTTATTGCCATCAAGATTGCATTGCCTAGAGGTCTGGTACCCAACCTAATGTGATTAAAGGGATAACAGGAATAATTTTGAGCAAACATGCTTTTATTTCCATCTAATTTACTTTAGGAACTTTGTCCTAAAGTTTTATGGCTAAAATCACTTATGCCGGGTTTCTGAGGTACTTTTATCGAGAGTTTATCTATTCGTTAGCACTATTGGTCCGATAACTTGTAAAAGTGCGTTTCCGAACACCGCATCAAACAACAAACTCCGTTTAAACTGAGTTTAACTTAACTGGCCAATGTGAGCCGTTTATCGGTTCCATAACTTGGGATACAATAGTAGCAAGGGCCACAACAGATGACAAAGTAAAAAAAAAACACCCACAAAAAGCAAGGAACATAGGTTACCCACAAAAAAGGGTCGACGTTTTTGTAGAAAAAAATTACAATCACTGACGTTCGCTAATAAAAGAAGACAATTTGGTAAACAATAAGAATAATATATTATTAAAACAGAACCAGATCTCCTCATTTTAGTAAGAATTAATTATAAAATAAATAAACTTATTATTTATGACTTATTAAAGTAACAAAATACATTTTAAACTCTCAAACTTCAACAGACCCATCTAGTGGCAGCTTTTGCAACTGCTTATCGATCGAATAGTTATTGAATGGTCCGTTGCGTATTCAGAAACCTAGTGACAGTTAACCGAAGTTTATCTAATTCATATCTTTATTGAACCAATAGTTGACTAGTATTTAAATGAGAACTTCAGAAACCGGGCATTAGTCACTTTGGCATATGCATTAATGCATTTCTATGCAGTCATTAACCATTCTGAAATGTATATAATTAGATGTTAGACACAAATAAGAACATAATGAAGACATTCTAGAGTTGCATAAAAATTCTACCTACATTGTAGTTTTGTTGTTTTATTTGTGTCTTTTTACACTAAATAAAGTATAATAATCTGTGCTTCAAAAAAAAATATGTAGTCACAAGTAACAAATTACCAATAGCCTTAGTATAATGTCTTGCACCCAGCAACAGTTCAGGAGCTCTATACCAGAAAGTTACCACCACAGGATCTAGGTCAGCCAATGGTTTTAGAGGAGCATTGAAGAGCCTGGCAAACCCCATGTCTGCAATCTTAACTCTGCCTCTCTCAGGTCCTTCTCCCATAACTAAGATGTTGGCTGGTTTCTGAAAGTATTAAATTAGTTTCAAAATAAAACATAGGTCCAGGCAACTAAGGTCCATAAAGAAAAATGACTAGATATAAAAATGTCTAATGATGGTATAAAAAAATGTGCAATATCTGCAAATTCAATAAATTTAAAGGACAATGAATAAAAGCTACTAAGTATAGGTTAATCTATATATATTTATATAAATGAATCCCTATATCCCTTGGTCACGCATCACGCGTGACCGGCTAAAGACCGGCGGAAGAAAAAACTTCCGCGCAACTTTCTTAATTTTTTCTTCCGGCGGAAGAGTTGCACGGAAAACAAGAAAATTTAAGAAAACTTAAATTAAAATGATAATATCTAATTGTATAAAAGGTACCATGAATAAAGTTGATCCTTGCCCTACTAATGAGGACTCTCACCATAATCTGAGGGTGGTTACCATAGTCTCTCAATGAAATTAAATTTATGATAAAAACTGAATCACGGGCGAGTCAATCTCATAAAAAATCTGGAGCGGAGAATCGCATACTGCTTCGAATTAGTGCAGCGGATGTCGAAAATTCACTTACTTTGGGAGTGTCAGAAACAAGGGTACCGAAGAACATCACTTCGCGCATTGCCAGAGGCTCGAGCTGCCTTCGCACAACTTCGGCCTGTGTGGCAGTCACAAAAATTGACTCGAAGTATTAAACTTAAGATATTCGGGACCTACGTCAAATCCGTAATGTTTTATGGGTGCGAAACGTGGAAGGTCACCAAAGTCGTCTCACACCGACTTCAGGTCTTTGTCAACCGCTACCTTCGCCCAATCCTTGGTATGAGAATCTTGGTATCTGAGTTGAGAAAATATCTAACAAACAGATGTTGGACTGCTGCCACGAAACCCCGATCGACCAGCAGATGAAGCGCGCTGCAAACGGAACTGGATTGGCAACACTTTCCGAAGGGACCCCGACATGGGCGCCGGCAGAATTATTTTAAGGGAGGTGCACCTGCTTTTACACATTGAACTATTAACTAATAAGTATTATTTATAACAGTTTCTGTCAGCACACAATATTTCTGAATATTCAGGAAATACTTTTGAATATTTTGTTATGAGCTGAGGTTCGAGATTAGAAGTGTAAACAAATTTATTACCAAAATAGACACAATTTATTTTAATAAATCACAAAATACATAATCACAATTAATTTTCACTATTCCAATTATCAAATACACGTACTTCGCACTTATCGCTATGTTTACTCGCAGATCATTCAACTTAAAAACTAAACTAAAACGCTACCTTACAGACAGATCGTGACATCTCCCGAAAATTCGAAATTACACTAGAACTTTCCAATACACCGTGGAACATTCTATTCATGGACTACTAGTTCCGTGTATTATCAAAAGAGGGCCTTCATCTCACTTTAGGTAATTGTCTCTCTATGACTTCCTATAGTCGACAATAGATGGCGCGCGCGGGTTATTTGTTACAATATTTTCTTGATTTTTTTTTATATTTAAAACAGAAACTTTTCCTTGTCGACTCGAGTCTCTTTGCTATACAGTATACTGTTTAACCCTCACACACCTTCCTATTTAAAAGGACGATTTGAGTTCCTTCACGATACTCATACGAAGTTCTTACGATCATCAGAAAATTTGATATTAAAAGTGCCAGCGCATTCAACAACTTTCGTTGATAAATCATTTATGGTTCTGGCCGTTCGTTTGTGGAATGAACTACCGGTACAAATTCGGCAAGCTGAAACTCTTACAGCCTTTAAAAATTTGGTCAAACAACATTATCTGTCACTATAATACTATTATTCTATTCTTTACCCTAACTAAGATCTAAATTGCTGTCTATAATACTACATTATCTCCACTAGGTAACTGTATATGTGTATGTATATAAGTATTTATCAATTTTTCGAATAGTACGCCATCAACTACTATGTATTTATTAAATAATAAGGATCAGTCACGTTTTTTGTTAAGTATGCAGATTTATAGCTATAAAAAAAACAATAAATACTGCGTTTACATTTTTTTAATCGGATCAAAAATGACCAAGATACAGAGATTTTAGTGCACCAACTTTAAAAACGCTCGCAAGAAAGGACGTGAACGCTGTGACGTCATTCATCGCGTATCGGCAAAAGTGGCGGGTCGCCTTCGCGTCGCCAGCTTGGTAAGGGTTTAGTCTAGCGCAGTTAGTGCAACGACCTGACGATTGCTGATTTTTCAGATTATTTTTAAAGTGATAATGCCGTGAGATAAGTATTGCATTGTCCCAAAATGCAAAAATACAAGTGTTAATGCACCTAATAAGCTTTTTTTGACTGTGCCGAAAGATGCACAAATAATAAAAAAAATGGTGTAAAGCAATGCGGAGAGATGACAAAACTCCTCTGTCATGCTGAAGTGGTTTAAAGGTACTGTTGCGAAGATCATTTTGACCTAAGTAGGTACCTACAGTATCCTAGCTAGAGTATTTACCTAATATCAGTAGGTACAATATGGTCAACGCGTCTAGTGCTAATCATCCGTAAAGTTAGCAGTTTCGATGCGCAGTAGACAATTTAGTATGAAAAAGCTGCACTGCGCATGTCAAACAGCAAAAATTCACGAATAGATCCACTGACCATAAAGAGTATAATACGAGGGGTGATCAAAAAGTAATGATAAACGGGTATTTCTAATAAAGATAAAAATCCAAAAAAAATTGTTTTCACTTCTTCGGTCCTTCACTACTTCCCACCTAAAAAATTGTATAAATAGGACATCATTTGGAGGAGCTACATTCATTTGAATACCAGCAGTCGGGGCGACAACACGAAAATGGAGAAACACGAAGTGAGATGCGTCATCAAGTACCTCTGTTTGAAAAAAATGTCTACCAAAGAGATACACGCTGATTTGGTGGAGACACTGGGGGACTCTGCTCCTCCATATTCTACGGTGGCACGGTGGTGCAAAGAGTTTAAGCTGGGTAGAACATCCACAGAAGATGAACATCGCGAGGGACGCCCAACCTCGTCCCTCACTGAGGAAATCGTGAAAAAAGTCGAAGATATCGTATTAGCAGACCGAAGAGTAACCATCAGACATTTAGCTGAGGTCACAGGGATCTCATATGGCAGCATCCAAAGCATTTTGACCGGCAAAATGAATATGAAGAAGGTCTCCGCGCGTTGGGTACCGAGAATGTTAACGGACGAACAAAAGAAAAAGCGAGTTGACATTTCAAGAGCCAATCTTGCAAAGTTCCAGGCTGACCAAGAAAATTTTTTGTCTCGATTTGTGACCATGGACGAAACATGGATCCATCATTTTGATCCTGAGACCAAACAACAATCGATGACTTGGAAAAGGCCATCCTCACCGACGCCGAAGAAGTTCAAAGTCTCGAGCTCGGCGGGCAAGGTTATGGCGTCCGTTTTTTGGGATGCTGAGGGAATCATAATGGTTGATTACCTGGAAAAGGGAGCTACTATAACGGGCTCCTACTACGCTGATCAAATAAGACGACTGCGAGAAGCCATAAAGGAAAAAAGACGGGGCAAACTCCGAGCGAAAGTCCTGTTTCATCAGGACAACGCACCTGCACACAAAGCCGAAGTTGCGACGGCTGCCATTCGAGAAGCAGGCTTCGAACTGGTCGAACACCCACCCTATTCTCCAGATTTAGCCCCCAGCGACTTTTATTTGTTTCCTCGGCTCAAGGAACACCTCAGGGGCAAGAAATTTGAGGATGATAGCGAGGTTATGGCTGCTGTAGAGGCATTTTGGGAGAGCCAAGATAAAGATTTTTTTTTAAAGGGTATTTTAGGCTTAGAGAAACGTTGGACTAAATGTATCGACTTGTTAGGAGACTATGTAGAAAAATAAATTAAATTTAAACTAGAATCGTTGTTTTATTATACTCATTATCATTACTTTTTGATCGCCCCTCGTATACCTACGTATTGTGCATCGTTTCTATCATTTCTTAATAACATTTGAATTTCCGGGGATAGCTTTGATGTTAGTTCATTCATGCCTAATGCCTACCTACTCAAAAAAACAATCGAACACAAGGATATTCAAGCCCAGGGCTGTACTCAGACCACCACCGCGATGTTTTTCGACCAGAGTGATACCACGGCCTCACAGAAAACCGGCAGTGAAGCAATGTTTGCATTGCTTTTTGCCGCGTGAGTGAGGTTACCGGAGGCCCTAATCCTTCCCTCTTCAATATTCCCGTCCTTCCACTCGTCCCTCCTCTCCCCCTACTCCCACCTTAAAGGGCGGCAACGCACTTATGACTCTTGAGTTATAGGTGCTCATGGGCGGCGATAGTCACTTACCATTAGGTGACCCGTCTGCTCGTTTGCCCCCTATACCATAAAAAAAATGCCCTGAGCGGGCAGGTGATTTTGTCATGTGATAAACGCGAAATGCTATTATGTGTGAAAGCGCCCGTTACTGACTGTTGAGTATTGTTTTATTTGTATCCTCTCCCATTCAGATGAAATGGTCAAACAATAGTTTTCGTCATAGTCAACTTCGTGTATAGCTAAAGATTTATCTTGTTCAAACTGAGGGCTCGGTACGCAAAACAAGCATTTTCTTTTTCCTGCGAAAAACATGGTGTTCGGTTTGTGCTTTGCACTTGTTAGAGATAATATTTGAATGATTTAAATATTCCAGAAAAATCTCATCCTCAGAACACGCAGTTAAAGTGGGTAAGTAGGTAGTTAGATACCTATTTTAGGTACTTAGTAGGAGTAGGTAGGTATAGAGTTACTTACCTTTTCATTTTATCCCTACAAAACCGACCTCCATAATAGGTAGCTACCTACTCGTATCTATTTAGATATCAATAGATACTCACTATCAATATAAATACTGTTATACTAATAATATAACATCAAATTATAGTAAAAACTAAATAATTAACATACCACGACATAAGCGAAATGGTGAATAATCTGAACCAAACTGACCAAACTAGCGATTTTGCACGAGTGGAGGGCGCGATTCGCGACGTGTGACGTCATCATACCAAGCGCAGCTCCGAGCAAGCGTTTCGAAATAGCCGAACAGAAAACCTTAATAGCTTTGTCATTTCTTGTTGGATTTGAATCATTTAAAAAACGAAATGATCAGAATGTTATAGCGCATACGCTCTTATATTTAGAAATCTAATATTTTGTTATGTGAATGATCCTCATTTTGATATTATCTCCATCCTAAGGTTGTCTGGTAGAGATCGATTTTAGCGATAAGACCGCCCATTGTACTCTGGTTTGTAAGATAATAATTTTTTTTAAACTGTTTTATTAATGGTGTACAATAAAGAATATCCTATCTATCTATCTACAGCATGGAAACATTTTATTGTAATTGACTTTGTTTTCTTTTAACTTCCCACTAATAAAATCGAAAAATTTCAAAGGATAGGGAAGTTATCTGTTTATATCCATGTGTATAGATATGTATGTTCGTATGTATTGATTGATGGATTTGGAATGTTGAGGTTGATCGTTAAAGTCTCTGGAACGCATCTGTGTTTTGAGTGTGATGCGTTAGAATGTGGAATTGGTCAATGATGGGTGATGCGAGGCTTTAGCTTTAGGCCTGTGCATGATCAGTGGTCATAGGAGAAGGAGGACACTGATTTCATTGACTAAGTGGTGGACAAATTTAGATATTTAAATGGTAAATATCATTTTCTTATGGTCTTCATTTTTATTATAGGACCATTGTCCGTTGGATATTTTTATACATATATTGACATTTTTGTACTTTACCAATTTACAAATTTCAATAATTTTATTTCTTGACATTTTTGCACATTTAGATATTTTTATACACAGTCATCTTTTCTTATGGACATTAGACCAAGATATAGTAGAAATAAATCATGTTATTATTTAATCACTGAATGTGTATGTTGCATAGATTAATTAGATGACATAAAGATCTGAAAAGGTCTCTTTTTTTTTATGGGCTCTATCTTGCGTGTAGAGTCAACGTAGAGATTCCGCCAATGTCGAGTGTTTCGAGAGACACGTTTACAAATTGATTGGCCGGTGGAGATTAGAATATGTAATTCTAAAACAAATTTCATTTCCACTCTCTCTTAGTTTGTGTTAATATAGAGAAATTAAACAAAATAAAAGAGACGGCACACAAGTGGTTCTGACACAATATCGGACAACATATTTTATTGTACAAATTAATATAACAGTTCAATTTATAGTTTTATATTATTAGCATGTATGTATTTACATAAATAATTTATATATTTAGAAAAGGAGAGTGATAGTAAATATTGTAAATTAATGGGACGTGGGATATTGTTGGGAAGAATGTCATATAATGACATAGGATATTTTGGGCAGCTGAAGAAAATATGGTCCGGTGAACCTTTATCTAAACCACATTCACAGATAGAGGTGTCTTTTATGTGGATTTTATTTAAAAACATGGGAGTACATGCGTGGCCAATACGTTATCGCCAGACTGTTGATAAAACTCTTCTGTTAACTAGTTTTTGATTAAAAAACCATGGCTTTTTGGGGATCAGTGGTTGTATGCAGGCATATTTATGTCCTTTGGATTTAGACGATTCGTTCCAAGAAATTTGCCAATTATCTGCTAAATACCTTGCCGCGAAAGGTAGGACGTCCTTAGCAAAAATTTTATGCGAGTTGATACCGGCTTTGGCAGCTTCCCGTCAATACCACTGTGGCCTGGGATCCAGATCAATATTACATCAATCCCCTGACGGTGACATGTATATATTTTTTCCTTAATTTCTAAGACTAGGGGATGGATAAATTTTGTCCTAAACAGGTTACTAGTTAGAGCTTGTAAGCAGCTTTTAGAATCTGAAAATATAAGTGATTTGTTTAGTTTATGAGAGAGCACATAGGTGACAGCATCTAATATCGCTAGTGCTTCTCCTGTGAATACGGAAGATTCCTTTGGAGATTTGAAATTTAACAGGATTTTATATTTTGGAATCCAGATTGCGCTACCTACCGGGTCATCATTAGACGATTTCGAGGCGTCTGTATTTATTGGTAACCATTCCTGCCAATTACTGTTTAAATGTTGCAGAAATTTAAAGTAAGCTAAGGGGTAATTTTTGTGGATTCCAAAATCTAGTAAACTTTGGGGGTTCAAATATCAAGGCGTCAAAATTAACTTTGAAAAAAGGGTTATTATCAAACTGTAGCATTGAGTATGACAAGCAAGGAAGTTTTTTAAAGCTTGTGATGATTCTAGGGGGATCTTTATGGGTTCAATATTTGAGCGAAGGTTGGGATATCATATCAGATAAATTTTGAAGGCGGTGGAGAAGTGGATGAGAAATTGTTTGATTTGTTTTAAATATAAATCTATCTGATAGGTATTGACGACGAAAATCTAATGGGGGATCAACAGCTTCCACCTGTAGAGCATTTTTGGGAAATGATTTCATAGCACCTAAAATGATTCTGAGAGCTTTCGTTGGATTTTGTCTAATTTAGCGAGTGCCTCTTTATTGCAGGGTTCAAGCAAGAAGGAACCATAGTCCAAGTGGCTGCGGACGATCGCATTATAGAGTAACTTTTGACTGTAAGGATGGGATCCCCACCAGACACCGGATAGAGACCTGAGAATGTTTATACTCTTCTCACACTTATGAACCACATTATTGAAGTGAGCGACACCACTCAACTTAAGAGTCAAGAGTAACTCCAAGAAACTTTACTTTGTCGACAACTGGGATTGGCTGATTGTCACAGGTAATTTGGATATTTGGAATAGATTTCCTTCTTGAGAATACAACAACGTTACTTTTACTGACTGACAATGACAAACCCTGATCTCCCAATCAGATGGACAAATAATATAAAGCAGAATTTAGGCGTTGGTTAACAGTATCTATTGACTGCCCAAGATAAATAGATGCAGAGGTCATCTGCTTATTGGAGAATCTCACCGAAATATGATACTTGTGCTAGATCGTGGGTGTAGATACTATAAAGGATCGGACTCACGGAACCCTGAGGGAGGCCCTGCCATACAGTTCTGGGTGGTAGAATGTGACTGTGAAATCGGATTTTAAGCGATCTGACCATCAACAAATTAGTTGTACAATGGACTAACCTCACAGGAAGACTCAAACGAAGCTGAGCACTGGAAGCTGAACATTGTCGTAGGCAGACGATACATCGAGGAAGACACCCACAAGGTTTTTAGTAAATGCCGTCCGAATGTCAGTAGTTAAGATGCTCAGACTATCTATAGTACCTTTGGATTTACGGAATCCGAATTGACTAGACGCTAAAATACCCCTACTCTCGACTATCCATTCTAACCTGTTTTTAATTAAGTGTTCAAAAATCTTGCACAAGGTGGAGGAGAGGGCAATAGGTCTATAGGAGGAAGCATTTGAAGGATCTTTTCCTGGTTTCAACAGGGGAATGACCACTTGACATTTCCACGAATCAGGGATGTATCCAGTTACAAAGATACGGTTAAGTAGGTCTAAGAAGAATCTTTCCCCTGTTGAGCCAAGATGGGTGATAAAAGAATATGGGATACCATCTTCACCCGGGGCAGAATCTCTCAAGCCCCGAATAGCACAGCTGAGTTCAGATAAATGTAGGTTAATGGTTAAATGGTAGGTCAAACCTATCTTCAAAAGTCAAACTCGGGTGGGAAACAATCTTTGTAAGAAACTGTTGGAGGGGGTAATTTGTTAGCGAAATCATCAAGCCATACAGAGGTTTCATAGTACGACGGGGAGGCGCCAATAAGGGAGCTACGGAAACGTTTCACATTCTTCCAGACGACCGAGGACGGGGATCTGGGAGCAAGATTTTCGCAGAAGTTCATCCAACCTTCTTTCTTTTTTTTGGAGAGTACTCGTTTGCAGCGGGCAGCAATGCGTTTGTAGTTTAAGTAGTTCTCCATATTCATAGACAATTTGTGTTGTTTTTAGCATCCTTTCGAAAAGCCACAGCTTTAGTGCAGTCTGAGTCCCACCAAGGAGGAGGAGCAATGCTTCTGCGGTTGGGCTTCTTCAATGGGATGCTGATGTCTGCAGCAGAAGTAAGAGCTTCGACGAATATGGAGTATGTGTCTTCCAAAGTGGCTTGTGAAGAATTAGCGCAATCTGAGAGTGACGATTCAACAGCTTGAGAGAACTCGTTCCAGTCCGCAATACGGGTCCTATATTTTAATAAAGGAGGAGGAGATACTATTGGAGCAGTGGACAGTGGTTTGGAAATGACTATCGGATAGTGATCGCTGCCGTGTGATTCCTCTAGAACTCTCCATGTGCAAAGTGTTGCCATATTAGGAGAGCATATAGATAGATCTACTGCTGAGCGTGGATCCTGAGATGGGGGGACCTGTCTAGTAGGAGAACCATCATTTATAACACATAAATTAACATCTTCCATAAGATCCGCCAATTGGGTTGAAAATGCGTGTGACCCCCATGCTATGTGATGCGCATTAAAATCCCCGAGAATCGAGACGGGAGGAGGAAGAGAAGAAAATATAGAGTGGCGTTCGGGGATAAGAGAGAGGGAGGGATGGGGAATGTATAAAGATATAAAGGATATATCCATGGCTCTAGCAGCCACGACATTGAATGTCGGGCTGTGAGCCGGGATTGAAAGGGATGTGTATGTGATGTTTCTTTTAATCAAGAGCAAGCAACCTCCGTAGCCATCATCTCTGTCATCCCTGAGACAGGCATACCCAGAGACCCTAAATAGGGACCCCGGTTTCAGCCAGGTCTCAGAGACGGCAGCGACCGCCACAGAGTACTTGTTAAAAAGATAAATAATTTCACTCTTTTTATGACGGATACTTTTACAGTTCCATTGCAGAAACTGGCAAGTCTCCATCAGAGCCATCTTGGGATAGGACTTCCTTAGGAATGAGTTGATTGAGTTGGGAAATTTGAACGGCAACGTTGGGCGGTAAAGCATCAATTTTGAGATGATTTGTATTAATGCGTTAAAGAGGGTGTCTATGAGGGAATCGTTTCCATGGGATTGGGAGGGGTTCTGAAGGGCACAACCATTTGGAAGGGAAGATGGTATGTTAGCAACTATAGCCTAATGGGCTTGTGTAGCGTAACCTTTCGATAGTGGCGTCCTAATACGAGGATTTAAGGATACGGTTTTTTTGTACGACCTAGACCAGGAAAGATTGGAAGCAGCTGGAATTGGAAGGGGTGGTTTCGGAATGGACCCAGTAAAGGATGAGTTTATGACAACATCGCTATAAGGTCTACGTACTTGTGGAACAAGGGTAGAAGCCTCCAGGTATGACACACTCTTGTCAGACATTATCGACTTTATCCTTTTCAGTCTAGACTGTTCCGGACAGACTTGGCTCATGGCAAAGTGTCGACCAGAACAATATAAACAGGTAGAGTTTTCCTCTAGCACGTCACATGAATCGCCGGTATGATTTTGGGCACAACGAAAGCAGCGTGGCTTCGATCGGCATTGAGACTTTACATGTCCAAAGCGGCAACAAGCATTACGGCACATAGCATTGAATTGTATGCAGCTGATATGTCTCAACAACAACAGAAGTGTGATAGGCATAAATTTTAACAGGCAGCATTTGGCCTGAAAATGTCAATACGACTGTCTGTGTGGGGGACCATGAGACGTTACCGTCGTTGTGGACCTTTCTGTTAAACCTTCTGGCCTTTAAAATTATACCGCACTTTTCGGGTAGTTCTAGCGAGTCTATAAACTCATCGAGGGACCAGTCAACTGGAATACCACGTACCAAGTCCATGCAGGTAACATTGTAGGTAGGGATGTTTGCTTTATAATTGTTCGTTGACGGAACGTCTGAGGATACGAAGTTGTTGGCATCTGAAGCAGTTTTGAATTCCACTGAAACCCGGTTTCTTCCGACATTTTTTACTCCATCTTTAATAATGTTCTTTATTTTATGGCGATAGAGAAGTTGGCCGAATTTAATGGCGCGCATGGTAGTACCAGCGGCTGGGTCTGCTTCTATGCGCGAGACATGAACAATGAAAGGGCCGTTATCGTCGACCTTATACGTACACGATTAGCTATAGGATGGGTGGGTATAAATCGTTTGTGTTGCTACCGAAGAATCAATGTCGTTTACATTTCTGTGACGTTTATCCGACCGAGAGGTTAAGTTGTCGTTATCTAAAGGAAGTTTATGCTTTCTAGATTCTAAACTGTGTCCCAGTGAACTGGGGCTGAAAACATCCGGGGACAATGGTGTATTCCCGTCCGGGGGATCAGGAGGTTTAGGAGGAACGGTAGACATTTTGTAGTCAACCAAAAAGAGTTAGGTTATAAATACAATATAGTAAACAGACAAATAAAATTATAGAATATAAATACTTATTACTTGACTTACCCAAAAACCACTTTTATAAATACAATATGAATAGAAGATCAAACGAGAAAGGAAATATAGTTATAAGTTAAATAATTAATATTATAACCACGAAACGTGTGTCACTCAAGCCTCTTTTTATCGAAAAAAAACCATGTGTTCATAAAATACAAATAAAAGGTCTTTTATGACACATTCAGCATCAGCAATGACTTTAATAATAAAAAATATTTGAATGACAACTGAGGACAATAGCAAATGAGTATTAATTAAATAAATTTGGTTTAAGGGCAAGATGATAAACTGCATTAAAGCTTACCAGATCTCTATGCAGCACCCAGTTAGAGTGTAAATAATGTATCCCATCCAAAATCTGATAGAGAAGACTCTTCACCATTCCTTTAGGCACCATCACAGACTTTTTACTAGCTTTAGCAGCTCTGTGGAACTTGATGATATGCCATAAGTCGTGTTCAGCATAGTCAAACAGCAGCCAGACTTTACGGTCAGTATGTGACAGAAATACTCGGATTAAGTTTATAACATTTGAGTGTTTCAATTCTCGGAGCAACTGAAATAGTTAATGAATGTTCATGAGAGAAAAATTTTAAACTTGCGAATGTTATAAGTTAGGAAACAACTACTTTCTATAAATATGTAGAAACATAGCTAAGGTCAACATTATCAATCTATCCATTTACAAACTACGCGGTATAACTTACCGCTATCTCTCTGCACGCTGACATCGATAGACCAGTCCCTTCGATTTGCTTCAACGCGTAATCTTTAGTATCAGACCCATCTTTACGTCTGGCTTTATAAACGTGACCATAAGTACCACGGCCAACTTTGCATCCCTCAAAATCAAATAAATCTTCTACTTTGGAACGTTCCGTTTGGGTTTTCAGTTTAAAATCATAATCCATCATTACGGGAGCCATAGTTTTATTTTGATAATTGTCACCCATGTTTTCTGATTTATGCACCTAATGACGAAATCAGTAAGGCTTCTAAAAAATATTTTTCAATACAATCAATACCTAACCCATAACCAATAAAAACTTAGTATGTTTATGTTAATCATCAAAATATCATAACCGCACACAACACACAACACAAGCCGTCACAATGACGTCAATGACAATTTAAACAAACAACCAGGGCTGCCAATGCTAATGTATATAACTCCCCAAACAACCAAATAAAATTCCTTAAAATTGGGGACAAAAATCTGCTGATTCCCCACAAATTCTTCTCAATATTATAAACAATATTCAACTATTTACATATTTATTTTTTTTAATTTTGTATCGTTTCACTTTTTCCCATATTATATTTGTTGAAAGCATTTTGCTCGAAGGGTTAAACTTAACACTGCCGCATTTTTTAATCCCCACCTTTGTTGCCATTAAAGATACAACAGTATCTGTACGAAGCCATTTGCAGTTTTCTGTTTTTTAAATTTTAAGCACACTAAATTTTCGTTCCAGCTATGCGTTTGAAAACGGCGAAAAAACGAGGACATCAATCAATTTTTATGTTTGGGAATATGTAACATTCAGCATCGATGTTGCCCCACGAATTTCAAGCCCATGTTGATCAAAACACAACATAGCGTGAGTTCGCCACTCGTCATTTCAATCAATTTTGTGCGGTCACAAATTAAAATAAAGCACTAGAAATCGTTCTAGCACCAGCGCCAGTGATTTAATTTAAAACTGTTGAGGTTCTGATGGATTACAGTTTACATAATAGAAAATAAAGGTTCCCAGAAATCAAATCGCTTGGTAATGTCTGATGCAGTGGCGTAACGTGCCGTGGAGGGGCCCTGTATCAAAATTAATGAAATGAAGGGTAAAGATTTCTCACACAAGAAACAAAAATGCTGTAGCATACACACGCATCGTGCGCCGATGTACGTCCGCTCAAGGCCACGGTGCTGTAGCCAGCGTTGCCAATGCCATATTCTTAAATTACCCCAAAATAATAGTCTAATTCCACAGTTTGGGGAGATAAAACCTGAAGTCGTAACGTAATTAATAAGGCTAAAAATTCCCGATTCCCCGCATTTTCCTCGCATTGATGGTCTCCCCATAAATTCCCCAATCGGTTTGAAATTCCCCGCATTTTTGGGCATTCCCCACAAATTGGCAATATACTGTATATGTATGTACCATAAACCTTATATACTAGAACGTAAAGTCTATGGTGTGTACATAAGCATGTGGTGGGGGACTCGCTGGATGCAAAACATGTCGTGCAAGTCCAGCAAGCAGTATATAATGTATATATAGATAATCCTGACGTACGTCAAGACTATTCACGATCGTTTTGCATCGTGCATCGTCCGTGTCCTTGGCGGGACGTACGTCAGACACGATGGTGCGTAGGGCCTTTTATGGTGGGTTTACACTCACGCCGCACAGCCTGGCATGCAGCCCGGCACGCAGCCTTCCACGCAGCCAACGCATTTACTTACTCACGCAAGCATGCACAAACAGCCTGTTCACATACGTGTGCCTGTGCTTGTGCTCGTTGAATGTCGGTTTGAACGCGAGCGTGTAAACGCACCATTATGCTAGTATACCAAGTTTATATGCAAACCACACTGATGGCATAATTCATGTTTGTAGTGATTCTCCGTCCATAGATTCTACTACAAGCTTGGTATTTGGCTAAGAGCAATGTAATTATTGCTCTTAGGTATTTGGTATTTTACCATAGATAAAGAAAGAAGAGGAGATTGGAAATATAGTCACGCGTACCTGAAGCCAAATATTTTCCAAATGGTTTTTGCCCATTTCATCAAAAATACCCAAATACACTGTCATATATGCATACAATAATAGTAACATAATTGGAATAATTTTCCTTATTCAACGTGTTTTTCCTCAAAGGATGTAACAAAACAATTATTTATTAATTTATCTACTGTAATTAACAAACTGCTTCAATTGTTTACGATTAAATAATGAGACTATAGCTTAAGTATTTTATACTCAATACAAAAGGAACACTGAAACTAAATCTCAAATATTAATTAAGTAATCCTGATGATACAAAATAACATAATTTAAATGTAATCATTTTTGTTCTTTCTCGAAGAACTTAATGTTTGATTATTTGTTGCAAAAATTGGTTTGCATAAACTTTACAATTATGAGTGAATTAGATGATGATGTGGACTTTTGTGACACTAGTTGTAGAGAAATTATGAAGAGAGATACAGTTGTTGGGACCTCAATCTAGTTTAGCTTATCTAGGTGGGTTGAGGTCATACTGACATGCTTTAAATAAATAAAAAGTTGGCAATAGCCTTGTGTTATTTTTAACTTGAACGAAGAGAAAGAGGGAGTGGGAGGACAATGAAAAGGAAAAGGGCGATCAACATCGAACAGAAAACAGATACCAACAAGATGATGAGGCAGTTATCGAGGATAAAGGCTTTGAGAATACAGTGAGAATCAATAAGAGGACTGCTAGAAGAAGTTCATAAGAACATAATTTGAATAATAAGGAAATGGAATCTGACAAATATGTTGTTGTTTTGACGAGTAAAGAAAAAATACCTAAGCAATAAAATATATGGTAAAGCCTTTAGGCACGGCTGGTGTACAAAACATAAGTAAAATGATATATGAAGGGGTATATAAAGTTTTAACTCAATTTTAAAATGGAGAAAGTGCACATAAATTATTGAAGACTGGAAATTACTAAGTTTTGAGAACAGAGTCCAATTTGCGGATTAATTAAATTTGTCTTACAGCATGCTCAAACAAGCTGATTTAGAGATAGAGGAAAAAGAGATTATCGAAATTTTAAATTGTTAGAATTACCAAATTGAAGGTGTAAGAATACTTAAAGGATTACACGGTGATGGTGAATGGATGAATTCAGAGACCTATAAATAAGAATATGTTTTAATTGATTAACCATGCCACCATACGTATATGGGTATGGTTGTCGCTTCAAGGTGGAGCCCTTTATATTCCCAGTGCTCCCTATGCTGGAAATATGGCCACCTTGCCCGTTCATGCCCAAATAAATATCCTATTACTCCGAAGTGTGGAAATAATCACGCCCATTGCGACATTACATTTGTTATTTAGGTAAACTGTAAAGGGTCACAAGGTTGTGGCATTATTTAAACAATGTCCAGTATTCGTAAAAGAGGAAGAGATAAGGATTATTATGACGAAAGACCACTGTACTTATCGAAAGGTATTACAAACCTAAATCAAGAAAGTGAAGCTGCAGAAAAATACTATTAGCCTCAGTAACATGAAAGAAAATAATATAACTAAGCAGGATAGGAGTGACATTCAACAAGCTAATAAGACACAGATACAGAGAAGACATGAAAAAAATCGGTGGTAGCGTAATGACTAAGGTGTCGGATTCGCAATCAAATGGTTGCGGGTTCGAACCCCATCCAGTGAACCCACTCCTAACACAAGCATTTAACTTAGCTGGAAGGGTTAACAAGAATACTAGTAATATGCGCCCCACGTTACTCATATTCTTAAAAAAAAACTGTTATTAGAACTAAGACCACAATTCACAATAATGTATCTGATTAGGATAGTTGTTCGGAAACGGAAGAATTAGTAAGACTGGTTAATCAACCAACTCGCGTTAGAAAGAGCAAACAATTTAAGCAGAATTTTGAAGAAAATATAATTAAAAAAAACCGTTATAAAACCAGGTTGCTAGTGGAAGTACTTCTAAGGAAAATATTACGAATCACACCAGTAAGAAACTTAGTTCAAGCTTTAAAATAAATGTGTTTAGTACTTTTAAATGGGTTAAATATACCTATCTATTTTTTTAACTGTGATAAAGCAGATGGACATTTGTGTTCAGTTTATTATTCAAGTTATGAAGTGTGTGAAATGACATTTGCATCAAAATCTTATAAAATAAATGGCTAAAGATAGTAATAAAAGATCTGTGTTAAAAATAAAATTGTATTTTAAATACAGGTGGTGTTGTACCAGTTTAAATGCGCAAAATTCTTTTAACGCCCATACAAATATCTTCACTAAATGGTATAATTAAACTCAGACCTGTATCGTTAATATCCTGTATATCGTACTAATATTGTAAACGTAAAAGTTTGTGAGGATATAAGGATGTTTGTTACTCTTTCACCAAAAAAACATAGACTACTTTTTATCCAAATACTAGCAAACCTCCCAGGCTTCGCAAGGGTAGCAGAGACATCTTCAACATATTTCAATCAATTTACACAAAATGTTAACAAATTATACACCTAAACCTTCCTCATGAATCACTCTGTCTATTAGTGAAAACAACATGAAAATCCGTTCCGTAGTTTTTCAGTTTACCGCAAACAGACAAACAGACAGACGCGGGGGGGACTTTGTTTTATAATATGTAGTCGTGATTCATTAGCATTGGGACTTACGCGCGTGAAACCACGGGGTGCAGTTAGTGTAAAATATTTCAATGCATTGCCAGGTGCTTGGAGTGGTATATAGAAAAAACCTGTTGTTGTCTCCCTACACTTTAGATTTTTGTAGAGTTCAGTCTACTCTAGATTGTTTAGTTAAATTAGTTACGTTTACTTAGAATTTTCAAATCGTGCACCAACAATGGTTTTTTCTTTTTTTGATATAGATAATGCTTATAACAATGTAATAACAGATATTATGACCAAAGGATTGGATGATGTTGCCCACAGTAAAAAATTAGTAAAAATTGGTATAAAAAATATATGTATATCTTTAGATTTTTTAAGCGAACGACATTTTGCAATCAAATATAACAATAATCAAGAATATTTTTTTAGGCACACAAATAAAGCTTAGCTCAAGATGATCCAATTTCCTCTATTCTCTTTAATACCATAATCATAACAATAAAATGTTTTCAGGACCTTAAAAGTATTATCATGTGTCAATATGACTGCATATAAATTATCAGAGCCGCCTTTAACCTATTGGGGGCCCTGGGCTCATAAGAATCACGGGGCCCCTGCGTCGATAAGAGTAGATAAGCAAAATTCTAAAATTATTCAACACTGTAGAAGTTAAGTAGTAAGAATCGGAGACACTTACAGTGACATCTCTTGCAACAATTACGGTATTCCGCAAGGAAGCACTCTTGGCCCCTCTCTTTTTCTCATATATGTGAATGAGTTGTGTAAACTGCAAACGGAAAACGGATGTTCCATAGCTTTTGGTAATGATACAGCTCTTATTTTTAGGTGGAAAACATGGTCAGAAGTACAAAAGTCTACCGAAAGTGGAATCAAGAACGTTATGAAATGGTTTGATGACAATCTTCTGACTCTTAACGTAACAGAAACTAAATACATTTGCTTTAGTGTCAACAGCAAATCTGATTCACCCCTACAGTTCAAAATCAAGGACTATGAAATGACGTGCAAGGACGAGGCTGCTGATTGTGGCTGCGCGTCTCTAGAACAAACCACTACTCATAAATACCTAATAGCCTCCCTTAGCAAAAAAATAAGAAAAGTCTTCAGGGGCCTCCGCGAAGCAGCTGATAAAGACCTTATTAAAAAATTATATTTGTCTCTGTGCCAAACTATCATCACGTACTGCATCCCAATATGGGGTGGAGCAGCAGCCTCTCACCTACTAGAAGTGGAAAGAGCACAGCGAGCGGTTCTCAAGGTAATGTATCGGAAGCAACACATATTTATACTTTATCAAGAGCCTGATGTATTGACAGTACGACAACTTTATACATATAGCACTGTCTTAAGGCAACATAAACTAGAGGACCCTTGCCTGATACCCCAAGACAGAAGCTGTGTCTGGATACCAACTCATGGGTCCCGTTCTTTATAACATAATCAACAAATCTGATAAAATTGCAAAAAAAATAGGAAAACAGTACCATCTATAGTGACGGACGAACTTACAATTTTAAATTATAATAACACTGAAAACCTTTTTAAGGGGTTTAAAACATTTTAAATAGTAATCTCTCTTTACTTAGACCAACCCCAAAGTTCTGATTACGTGCTAAATACACAGGTACATGCAGCACATGTGCCTACACCTAAGACGATCAAGTACACACATTCATTCACATTTACAAATACCTACAGCATAACACACGATCACTGCATACAAGTAAAACTACTCACCGCGTTATTTAATTTTTTTGAAACTGAACTTAAAAAAACATAAAAACATCTTTGTAATATTAATACTTTGTATAACTTCCATCATTCCAATTTTGCAAAGTCAAACCCCAATACACAGCCCCAAAATTGCACTAACAATGGACTCTTTCCTTTCGGTATGAGCTACACCAATCTTAATTTCCAATAAAGACTTAAAACATAATTCCGACAAAAATTATACATGAAATACGAAAAAACCTTAACTAACCTGATAAACAACAATACTTCGTCATTTTGTATTACACCCTCTAAGGCAACATTTTGCCTTTAAACTTTTTGTTTATCAGTTCTTTCAATACCACAAAAACAACCAAAAAGACAAATTTCACTGTTAAAATCGAAATTAAACGCTGGAGAATGCTTTCGATTACAGATGAACTACCACGAACATGCAACCTTAAAATGGCGTTCTGTCACAAAAGTGCAGGCTTCAGAGCTTAGCTTTTTCACCTTTATAAAAAAAAATTCCATATAAAATGTAATGTTTGTCATGTACTGAACTGTTTATACAAACGTAAATTAAGACGAATGAAAAAGAGACAAATCTAGTTTTTGTTATTAGGTTTTTATTTAAAAGCTATTTGTATACCTTACCACAAATTATATATGCAAATAAGGGCATGTCCTCCCTTCTACTTTTATCAATGTAATCTACTAATCAAACTATTAAATTGTAATGAAAAAATATTAATAAATCTACTACCAGAGTGGGGAAACGATCTCTAAGAGATAATGTGTAGTGTTCTTATGATAGTGTGCTGAAAAACTATATCAGTAAGGCAGTGGTGTAGCGTGCCTTGGAGGGGCCCTGTGTCAAATATTTTGGGGGCCCCAAATGAAGGATAAAGATTTCTCATAAATGAAACAAAAGTGCTTTAAACGGGGGAATCCAGCAATAACCGATATAGGATGTTGGCAACTTTTGGGCGCACGCTTAACCTGGGAAAAAAGAGATTGCTTTTTTTTACTTTTGTCATTTCTGAAGTGAAAATTCCTTAGACACGTATGACAGTTTTTTTTGTTTTTTTTTCCCTGGAAGCTCGAGACTAAGTGACATTGTGGATAACATTTTACTAATTTTTGCTTACACACGTTAGGTGCCTCTGTAGCCCGGGGGCCCCGTATCATTGATACGGCTGATACGACGGTAGCTACGCCCCTGCAGTAAGAATATATGAACAAACAATATTATTGTTTTATTTAACAAACATTTTAATTAAAATTCTTGTAATAAAATAGTCTCAGTTTTCATGTGTCTCCATGTTATTATAGGGTAATAATCTAAATCCGTTGCTTAGATAAGCTGCATTTGAGGTTCAAACATCTTCAAGACCATGAATTTTTTTTAAATAAATTTATTCTTTATATTTTTGGTAGGTACGAAGCAAGGTCCATAACTGGGTGTTTTATCCTCTCAACTCCAACATTGGCTACGGGCGGGAGTTGCGCTGTATGCCCAAGGAAGGTAAACAAGACGTGATACGATGATAACACTCTGGTCACGATGTGAATCAAGAGGTACCGCGACGCAACCACAAAGGCCTGCCGAGATCTCAAGGAAGTTCTCAGTAGATCTAAAGCTTTCTGTTTTCATGGCTCCGATTGGAAGAGTTGGTCTCTTAGAGGATCAGGCCTCATTGTGTAGTGTTTATATCGTCGACGTCGAGTCCTCAGCAGCCAATGGAACTTCAGACTTCACTTCCGAAGTCCGTTCCGAAGCGAATGAACAAAAAAATAGCAGAGGCACGCCCTAGACGGGGGTGTGATGTGTCCATGAACATAAATAAAATACAATAAATATTCCCATTGCTCAATAAAATGTCGTTAAGCTATTTATGTAATAAATAAGAAATCAGGTATATACATACATAGTGCTATTGCAAAAAATAAAAAATAACGTAACACTTACTAGGCAAAATAAAATTTCTATTCTTTGTTTAAAAAATCTTGTAAAACAATCACTTTACAGAGTCTATAATATAATACAACTTAAACTCAAATCGTAAATGTAATTAAATAATAGTTAGTAGTAAGTGGAGAAATATAATCTCGGCATTCCCCATATCACGATTGCAGTGCTACCATTTTATATAATACAGTTAATAGTACAATTTTAAATGTAATACATTCAAAAATCTACTAATAACTGTAAAATATAAAACGGCGGCGCTGCCATAGTGATAATATGTAAATAAATAACAAATACTTTTACTTTTTAGTGTAATAATCAGATTTTTTTTTCTATTTCTTTCTATAAATAAAACCATTAGGTAACAAAATATGCAAATAATAACAGTTAAAATTTTTCTTTGAAGTAATCTGAAACGTTAACTACCAAAATAGAAATAGTCAGAAGACTACTATTTGGTATTAGATGGTTGGAACCGTTGTATTGCAAAGCTCCTGCCCCATCTGGTAATTATAGTCCGTTATGAACTTGTGACCTCCCTCAAGAACAGAGCTTATAATATTATTATAAATGATCTCTGTAACTCAAGAATCTTCTGAAGGTACTCACTAATAACAGATATCATGGGAATCAACGACGGCAGTCACCAACAATCAGAGAAAAACAACACTTAACTAAATTTTTTATCTCTTTGTTATCCCGCTTAGGTGGCGTGGGACCTAAAAATTAATACAGAGATTTATGTCATGAACATTTGTTTTGGTGTTGAGAACTTACATTCTTTTCTTTACTAAAAACGTCGCGGTTCGGGTAGTACATGCACATCGGAGCATGTTACGATTGTTACGAAGGAATGGAGTGGTCCACAGAGTACTTTATTACAACTGAAAGCGGTCTGAGGTGTGTTTTTCCTCGTTTTAAACGCTACGGGTATTTTTTGGTAATTATTGCAGTAGGTTTTTTGCGAAAATGGTGGTAGCACTGGTTGTCAGAAGTATGTCTTTGTTTGTCATTCAAAATCAATTCAATATTTCACTTCTGTGATAAGTAGTGTTATGTGAAGTGCAATGATTTATCGAGTACATAATGTTACAGAAAGAAATAACCATTTATTAACATAATCATGTGAACTGTTTTCCTTGTATTTGTTTTTGTCGAGTTTATTTCACCGGTTTTCATTTATTTTTTATCCTGTGTCTAAAAATGGAGTCTCACGGAGATGAAGAAAGTGACTATAATAACAGTGTTATTGACAATCTGGTTAATATGTTTGGGCATATTTTAACCAAAGAAGTGATAACAACCCTTGTGGAGAGTTTGGCGGGTGATTGTAAGTAGAAATCTTTATATTTTTAACTTGTTAGTGTATTGCGTTGCTACACTTGCGACTGTTAAATTCGTATTCACTGATTGGCTAGTCCCTTCTGATATCGATCAATAAATTGTACCTGTGCCGATTATAGGTGACGCACGTAGGAAGATATAGGGTGTAATGGTATGCGAAACAAGGACAAAGTACCTGTTGGTGTTGTTCATAAAATCTATATTCTAGGCAGGGGGAGCTTGGAGCTCCGATTTACTCAAAACATAGTGGGGAGAATAATCTTGTTTTTTAATGTTATAATAATAATGTGTGTAGTTTTTGCAATTGCTGATTAGTGATCCATCCATCATAAATAACTTTAAATAACAAATGAATGGGTAAGTAATTTTACCCAGTTTAACCCTTGATAAAATCTATAATGTTAAAGCCTTGAACTTCTGTTTATCTTGTACCAGAAATTGAATTAATAGAAAGAATGAAATTAATTTTAAATTGACCGACTCCAATAATTTTTATCTTAGGTTCATAAGGGTTGTTGGTAATTTAGAACTGTTTAATGAATTTTCACTTCATTAATTTGTTGAATGAACTATTAATTTGAGTCTATTTATCTATTCATTTAAATATCAATATTAATTTTCTATATCTAGATATATAGATAGAGCTGTCATTATCTAATTGATGGCTTGCTATATTATGAACACAAATAATTACCATTATAATAATTACCATTTGTCATTGTCTATTTAAAATTAAACATGATAAAGCAAATTTTTCTGAAAATTTTCTAAATATAATATACTTACCTTACTACTTATACATTTCCTTAATTAATCCCTAAGTTCTGTATTTTAGCAAAAATTTTAACACATCATTCAGTTTAAATTCTTTTTTTCCTTTATTTATTTAATACTAGCAACCTGCATCAGCTTCGCACGGGTAGCAAAGACATCTTCAACAATCATCAACATATTTCAATCAATTTACATAAAATCTTAACAAATTATACACCTAAACCTTCCTCATGAATCACTCTGTCTATTAGTGAAAACTGCATGAAAATCCTTTCTTCAGTTTATCGCGAACAGACAGACACACGCGGCGGGGGCTTTGTTTTATAATATGTAGTGACATCGCGCCATTTATATTGGTTTGGTATTATATTCAAGGGCTGTTTTCTGCAAGTCAATGTCTGTTGTGCACCTATTTTGCGTGACAGTCCCATCTCCTCAAGATAATTTATCAAACCTCTGATGTCACTGATGACCTCGGGAAGAGTATGTGGTGAGTCTAAGTGTAAGACCACACCTGTGTACTCCAGAAGGATATGTGTAGTCTCTGCAAAAGTGAATGTTGTTTACACCAACCTATGTTAAACAGATGTTTGTTAAACGGACCAGAACCCATGATCACAAGTTTTTTTCCATAATTTTGGTCGTGGAAGTTTTAGCAGAGTCTCCGGTCTATGGAGGGAGTGCCTTCTTTGCTTGTCTGCATCCACTCACCTCCAGTATTTGTTGTGTAATACCCTAATATACTAATGATGCATTGGTTCAAGACCTGTTGCTACCATCTTCTGGCTTGTTCATCAGCGGCATCATTGCCTCGTGAGCTACTGTGACTTTTGATCCATTATAGAGTTACGTAGTTGTTGCTACATAACTCCATCTGGAATTTGTGATAGTCATCTATAAACTTTAACAGCTTTGGGACAATGTTGCTTGGAGGGCTGGTAGTACTGATTTTTTTTCCAAAAGGATTCGGTCAGAGTAGTCCTTTATCTTACCTGCTGAAATTGTTGTAGCTGTGATGATGCTCGTGAACTTTGCTTGGAAGACAATGTTATGAGCACCTAAAGGTGTATACAGCGATCATTACAGGTACAAATGATAAGAATAATAACTAATAAAAGATGTATGACTTCTTAAAACAAATTTAATAATTTTTCTTAGTTTTTGTTTCAGAAACTGTAAGAAAAAGATTTTTTTCATCTTACGACAGATTTTTTAAAATACTAGTTTTTGCCCGATGGTTCACTCTCCTTTATGTAGATATTGTCAATCAATTCAGACATTCCCCTAGGACAGTATTTTTTCTGGATGAAAGGTATCCTATGCCCTTTTCTGTCCTTGGTTTCTTTTGCATACAAATACGTAGCTATTAGGTTAAGCTGGCTTAAAAAAAAACAACTTAACACACTCTATAAACTCTACATGTTAAACATTTGTTAGTGTTTGTTTTATTAAAGTGTTTCAAACTTTCAATAACTTAACTGTTTATTAAAGACTATATGGTTTTGTATTCTTCGTTTCTTTGTTTCTATTTGGGTCCGAAACTAGTCGGGGATCCATGAAATACAAATGTGAGTAAAACCGTATAGTCTTTAATAAACATGAATACCACTCACGAAAGTTTTTATTGTGACAATATTTTGACTATTTTGTATTGTTAAAAGAACATTATATTATGGTTAGTATTTAAGAGCATTGGTACATACATAGAGTGCTGGGCTGGGCGAGCAAGGTTGCACTTTATGGAGATATACTTCTTATGAGAGTTACAATCTTTTAAATGTCTATGGTGTTCTATCTGTTTTAATATTAATAGAAAATATTTATTCCTGATGTATTATTTATTTGTGAGCACTACATAGCTCTCAAATAATTCATAAGGAATAAATATCACAATATTAATTATTTAGTTAATTTATTAACAGAAGAACCAACTTAGACTAAGTTGGTTCTTCTGTTAATAATGCCCATACAAAGTATTTTTTTATAAATACAGCTGTTGTTGCACTATGCTCCAATGGCAGTGTTGTCAAGTTTGAGAGTAAGGTTGGTTTCCCTTGATAGTTTTTTTACAGTTTCGTATGTACTGTATATCATATAGAGATCGCTCCTAGAAGCCTGCCAATGCCCCAGAAGGCTTTTGTGCTTCTGGAAGGAGCTAGACTGGTTCAACTATTAAGCCTATCTGAACACATAATGGACCGTCTATGAGTCTAAATGTGGAAACAGAGCCTATACCAATGTACTGTATATCGACAGCAGTAAGTTTCAATCATGAAGTTAAATGGAGACAGTAAAACCATCACCTGTTTCTGAGGTGCATTGGCATTGATGGTACCTAGTCTTGGAGTACACGTTCCAGTCCATGTTCCTTTTTTCCTGATTGCATTACACATAGTCAAATTTACAAAATGTATGTTTTTTGTGAATATTACGGAGTAACGCCGCCTTAACAGACATTACATTCTTTTTTATGAGATAGGGGCAAACGAACAGGAGGGTCACCTGCAACTCAAGAGTCACAAGTGCGTTGCCGGCCTTTGAGGTGGCAGTAGGGGAAGCTTTGGAGTAGTGGGAGGGGGGGAGGGAAACGAGGCGGCAGAATCCCAAACACTCCCTTTGCACAATGGACAAAACCACGAGAGCTTTCCAACACCAATAGCCTCTCCAGCCAATCCTCCATGATGGGTCTAACCGCCACCATCATTGATGATCATGACAATCACTGAGGAGGGAAAACCCTACACTCACCCTCGGTTTGTAGACCACAACGATGACAACAGACAAAGATAAAACTTAACGAATTTCCATAGACAGGAAATCCAAACTGAACACTCCACAGTTGCCAAGTGTGGCAGGTACCTCTAAAGCCTTAATTGCAAACTTCCGCTGAGTAGTAATAATAGGTCGAAAAGTGTTTAGCCTCTACACGAAGTATCCTCAGGAATATTCGATAGCAATGTAATATGTCTATGCCAATTTGTTGAGATTTATCCTAGGCTGTTGTCATCGTTGGGGTCTACAAATTATATTATTTAAAAAAGAATAGATTTTCATAATCGCATTTATGTGTATCAATTTTTAGGGCGAAATACCCTCACTTTTGCAACACGATTCACATTAGGCGAGCGGAAATGCCAAATAATGCATTGACTTCGTAGTTTCACGACCATCTTAGTAATAGCAATAATTTATTTACAAAATGGGTATTTTTTAGTATTTACCACATTGCTGGGCAAACAAAAGCCATAAGTGGGCATATCCCTTTAATTAGGAATAATATAAAATTTAAGGTGAAAATTGACTATAATAGTAGGTTTTTTCTGCTTTTTAGTGATTTTTATTTTGAAATAGTATTTTCTACTAAACCTTATTTCTTTAATACGCAGTAACAAGTAGGCTTGATTCATTTTTTGTGCCTACACTTTACGATGTCTGATGTCGGTCACCACACGGACGAAGTCGCGGGCAAAAGCTAGTAATATTATAAAACGGATAACTTACTTAGTCGGGAGTCATAGTGTAAGAATAGTGTAGATCGCTTCGACGCAGACACCACTGACTGCACCAATTTATTTTAACTAGAGATCGCGTGGTGGTCGAATTTCGACCATGGTTTATTTCATTGGCCAATATTACCTACTTGACCTGTCAATGTATAGACTTTTGTACCATGACAGGTCAAAATATACACTGGACACTCTTAGCTGTATGTACCCGTTTTTGCATTTTTTTTTAACTTTGTAGCAAATATTGTTCAAAAATTTTAGCATTCGTCACTTCTTCTCTGTATAAACTATAAGTGTGCGAAATTTCATACTCCTCCGTCCGCCCAATTTTCGTAAAAAGGGATCCAAAGTTTTCGCTTCACGTATTAATATATAGATATTGTTTTTAGTATTACGCAATCATATGTCACTATTTTTTATTGCAATTATCTGTTTAATAAACAATAGTTGCCAAGATCGATAAGTAGGTATAATTTAAGTATTAATTAACAATATGTAGAAAAAAGACTCAGGCGATTATCTCATAATTATCTCTTTTACACTCTTGTAAAAGAGATAATTATGAGATAATCGCCTGAGTGATATTACGGCTGGATTTGTACGATAGTCTTATGCACTTACTTCCTAATGTACATTAAAGAGTTTTATTATTACATTTATTAATCGGAATTCCATTTAAAAAGCGAATATTTGCTTTATTCAATGCTTCTAGTGCTAGGTATATGGGTACTTGCGGATATGGACGCGAGAGTCTATGATCAGACTTGCGCAATCCGCCGGGGTGAGGGTGGGGAAGACCAGGACGAGCTCGAAATGCGGCGGAACGCTCACCGACAGGCACTGGCGCAGTGGCGCGCGCGACTGGAGCAACCGCGGAATGCGCGCCAACGCGCTGTCGGTGCCGTTCTGCCTAACCTCGAAGCTTGGGTAGGTAGGGAGGGAGGTCGCGTCACCTACCGACTGACGCAGGTACTCACTGGGCATGGTTGCTTCGGTGAGTACCTGAATCGGATTGGACGCGAGGAGACGGCACAATGCCAGCACTGCGCAGCCGACTGGGACTCCGCCCAGCATACGTTGGAAGACTGCCCCGCGTGGGCGTCTGAACGCGAGGTCCTGGTTGACCAAATCGGACGAGACCTGTCCCCGCCAGCAATCATTGCTGCCATGCTGGCGGATGAGGAGGGCTGGGGCGCAGTGGTCTCTTTCTGTGAAGCTGTAATGCTCCAGAAAGAGACCGCTGAACGGGATCGGGAGAGGGCCGATCCCGAGCGTAGAGGACGTCGGCGGCGATATCAGCCGTCGACGGGGCCGCAGGCTGCCAGAGAGTGGGGACCTCTGGTGGCAGATTAATTGCTGCGGTAGGCGATAGAATGGCGGCCGATCGCCTTTTGCGATCGGGCCGCAACACATATTGATTAGGCCGATAGGCGTGGGGAAGCCTGCT